>JAZGVP010000007.1:5000-605000 GCA_037043795.1 Cunninghamella bertholletiae
TCAGCCTTGCGTCCCATACTCCCCCCAGAACCCAAAAACTTTACTTTCGCTAAGCTGCTGAATCCTGCCAGTGGCGAGGATCCAATCGCTAGTCGGCATAGTTTGTGGTTAAGACTACGACGGTATCTAATCGTCTTCGATCCCTCAACTTTAGTCCCTGATCAATGGAAACGTCCTAGGTCAAATGCTTTCGCAGTTGTTTGTCTTCGGTCAATCCAAGAATTTCACCTCTAGCGACCAAATACAAATGCCCCCAACCGTTCCTATTCATCATTTCCCAAGGTCAAGTATACCAACAAAACAAGACTAGGGTCCTATTTCATTATTCCATGCTAACACATTCAGGCACGAAGGCCTACTTTGAGCATTCTGATTTGCTCATGGTAATACGCTTGGGCAGAGAACCACGCCGACCGAAGCCAACATGATCATACCCAAACTTTATCACCCGGGCTAAAACAAATCTAGCCAAATGAATGACCAGCTGCATAGCCACAGGGCGTAAGTTCGACTACGGACGTTTTAACTGCAACAACTTTAATATACGCTTTTGGAGCTGGAATTACCGCGGCTGCTGGCACCAGACTTGCCCTCCAATTGATCCTCGTTAAGGGATTTAAATTGTACTCATTCCAATTGCAAAGACCATAAAGACCCTGCATTGTTATTTATTGTCACTACCTCACCGTGTCGGTATTGGGTAATTTGCGCGCCTGCTGCCTTCCTTGGATGTGGTAGCCGTTTCTCAGGCTCCCTCTCCGGAATCGAACCCTAATTCCCCGTTACCCGTGATAGCCATGGTAAGCCACTACCTTACCATCATAAGCCTGATAGGGCAGAAAATCGAATGTACCGTCGCCGGCTCAAGGCCATGCGATCAGCTTAATTATTATGAGTCACCATAAAACCACCGGTAAAGGTGGGATGGTTTTTACCTAATAAGTGCACCCCTTCCGAAGTCAGGGCTTTTCTGCATGTATTAGCTCTAGAATTACCACGGTTATCCAGTAGTAAAAAATTTGTCATGTAGATCATAACTGATTTAATGAGCCATTCGCAGTTTCGCTGTATAAATTGCTTATACTTAGACTTGCATGGCTTAATCTTTGAGACAAGCATATGACTACTGGCAGGATCAACCAGGTAACTACTCGCGGATGGATATTTGCTATCCATCGCCTTTCGGTCAAAACTTAATTCGACCTATTCGGTAGAGTATTAATGTTAACCATAAAAAACGGTTGCAAGAATTTAACTCGAATTCAGAAATAATCGGTACAATAAAGTACCATAGATTATTTCTCTTCAAGTAAATTATCCCATATTGCCAGTTCTACTAGTCATTTTCCTAGTTGGAAGTCTATTTGCAGAAATAATTTCAGCAAAAAGGCCCAACTTTGGAGGTGGTTTGTTTGAATGAACTTTCAAGCAATAAAAGCTTTACTAATCCCAACATTTCCACCAAATAGGTTAACCAAATAATCATAGCCATAGGCCATTCATACCAGGTTCGCCCAACAACAATGATTAAAAGTCCAAATAGATCTATTAACCACCATTGAGTACCGTTATGTTGATGAAAAAAAAAAAAAAAAATATTAAATTTTTCCCACCACACAACTGGTTATTTCTGTGGTAGTTGGTTGTCCGAGGACTACCAAAAACCTCCAGAAATAAGTACCATTATCTCAAAAAAATAGATAATGATTTTTTAGGTACCCCCCCCACTTGACCCCACAATCTTGATTAAGAACACCCAAAAAAACTAAAACTACTGCCGAAACAGCATATTTTAGCTCCCAAGATATCTTAATAAGACCATTATTGGTACCTACTGCGAGTCTACTTATTTCACTCGCCCTCTTATATATTCTGGGAGGGTCATTTGTACTGAAAAAGCCCATCTTATTTGACATGGTACATATAAATTTTCACTTTTCCCCCACTTTTTAAAAAAAGTTCGCTGTTTTAAAAAAATTTAAGCCAATCAAATTTTAATAATTTTCAAAGTATTATATAAATATGAAAAATGAAGATAATGAAATTTTAAAAAAAGTTTTGATGATTAAAAAAAATATTTTTTATTGTTATAATGTTTTTATTTAAAAAAAAAAAAAAAAAAAAGAAAAAAAAATTTACGGTGCAATTTACACCCAAAGTACAGTAAAAAGTTATGTGATGGGTGTTCAACCTCCACTTTTCCACCACTCCGCTTTCAGATCACGTGCCTAGTACTTTTTCACCATCACTCCACCTGTAGGTTACATGACCCGGTGCTCCTTCACCACTCTTCACCACCACTCTACCCAAAGTTACCTCCCACTCACTACCACTTGTAAAAAAAAAAAAAAAAAAAAAAAAAAAAAAATTATATATATTCCTCTATGAATATTTTATATATGAATATTTTATATATGAATATTTTATATATTTTCAATTATTTTTTTTTTTTTTATTTTTTTTTTTTTTTTTATTTTTTTTTTTTTTTTAATATGCTCATCATTATTATCATTATTATATAAAAATGGATGGATGAATAAAAAAAAATAAAAAAATAAAAAAATAAAAAAATAATATTATTGCAAAGAAATAAAAAATATACAAGTATATATAAGCCAATAAGATCAATTTAGTACTAAAAAAGGAAATTGCACAAGTATATTATTTTTTTTTTATATTATTTAATCGATATATTAATTATTAAATATTCAGATTTATTATTTTTATATATTATTTATATTCATGATTAATATAATCAATGGTTATTTTATTTTATTTTTTTTAAAAAAAAAAAAAAAAAAAACATATTTAAACTAAAATTAATATTTGAAGTCCATAGTATATTACTCTGATTTTATTCTAAATTGATCAAATTTATATACTTTTTTATTTTTATAGTTTTTTTTTTAATCATCTTTTTTTAATAAAAATAAAAATAAATAGCATAAATATATTTAAATAAAAAAAAAAAAATAAAAAAAAATCTACATATAAAAATAAATAAAAAATATAGTAATGCTCTCTGGCGGGCTCGAACCGTCGACCTTCAGATTATGAGACTGACGCTCTACCAACTGAGCTAAGAAAGCTGTTATTGGCTTGTCAGCCATGAATCCAATAATAAGCTATCGAAAAGTATTGATATTAACAGAAACGATGGATCTGACGATAAAATAAATTTGGATGAAAAGGAAAATAATTCTTTTATGTAAAATAAAAAAGAAAACGCGTCCAACAACAACAGCGATTTAACAATTATGGATTTTGAAAAATAAAACATTAAAAGGTAATGGAATTTTAAACTAACTGTCTTGATTAGAAAAATTATTAAAATCTCGACAGCAAATGTTTTAAAGATGGATCATCATTAATCTTCAAGCTTTCCATTTATGCTCTCTCTATTAATTATTATTAATAATTTGCTCAGTCATATCACTATTTAGAAAAAACTATAAATACGTTTAGTTTTGTTTTAAAACCTCTTCTCAACAACAGTTAACTTTTAGTTAGTTTTTGAATTACACTTTTGTCTTCGTGTTAGAGATTTTTATTCTATTCCTCGCATTGGAATCTTATGCTGTTAATTCTTTGTGTAAGAATTATTTTACAGGTTTGCTTTATTTTTATTTATTTTATTTTATATTTTGATTGTTAATAAAAAATTAATATAACTAAAAGACTTACCAAGAAAACTGGTTTTGCTCTTGACTGGCCGCCTACTCTGAAAATGATTTTCTAACATCACATGAAATTGAAAATACTTTTTTTATGGGCAAAAATATTGCCAAAATTAAGCTGTTTGCAAAAAGTCCTACGAGATATATGTTCCATCTATTAATGGTTTGAATTATTATGTTTGGATAGATCCACAAGGTTTACCGTTGGACTTAACGAATAAGTTTTAGATTGTCTCTTGACACTATGATTAATTCATAAATCATTAATAATCCAAATAAATTAGAATTATTCAAAAAGTATAAATTATTTTATAAAAAATCTAAAATTTTAATATATAAATTTATTTAAAAAAAAATCATATTAAGAATAATTCTATATTAAAACGTATCTATTATTTTTTTATTTTATATTATTTTCAGAAATTTAAATTTGTGTAAATACCTATACTTTATAATAAAAATATTTAGAACTTGGAATTTTTTATTTATCTAAAATAAGATCTATGAAACAAAGATTATCATTGATTTTAATATCACCTTTTTTAATTTTTATATCTTCTTTAAACATTGGATGTGAATATACAAAAGTATGAAATTCACCATTTTCACCACAGACATCAATATCTAATGATTCTAATTCATCTATTAAACTTAAATCATATTCTCTTCCAATAAAACTTTTATCCAATTTATTCAAATCTATACATACTAATATTGCCTTTATACCAGTTTGAATTATAGATTCACCCAATTTCCGCAATTTATATTTATCAATATTGTCATCAAATATAGGAAAAATACACTGTATTTCTGCTTTTTTCATTCTTTCCATTCTATAATTCTTGATATCTTGTAAATGAATATCACCAAATATAATATATTTATTATTATCTGCTTCTTGTTTTTTAACGCAATCATACATTATTTTATCATAATTTTCCATTGTACATACTTTTGGTAAAATACATTTATATATTGGTATATCAAGTTGTTTAGATTGTTCAAATAAAAGCTCTGTTCTAACACCATGCATTGACACTCTATCATATTCTCCATTCACGGTGCATAGTAATTTCTTGATTTTCAAATTTTTATAATGCTTGTTTATAATATATAAAGTATATCCACTATCTTTACCACTACTCCAACTTAACCATGAGTTTTCCATTATTTATTCTATTTCTTTTTATATATAATAAAATTATTATTTTTTAAAAAAAACAATTTTTATGATTTTCTCGGTATTTGAAATAATCACAGTGTGACGTTCTTGGGTATATAATATTTAAAATTCCGATACATTTTATTATTTATTCATTATAAATATCACATTAAAAACGAAAAAAAGTTTTAAAAATAATCATATTACGGCAAACGATTCCATTTTATTGGTTTTTTTAAATAGATCAATCAAAAATAAATTATTTGGATTAAAATCATACTTTGGAATAAATTAATTTTTTTAAAATGATAAGTTTTATTATATAATAATAATTATTAATGTATATTAATGCTAAGTGGCAACCTAATAGTTATGCATAAAATCCAACACTAATTTTTATGGATTTAGTTTGCGTATACAATTTTATATTTTTAATAACGTAAATATTTCTCTATAGGATCGATAAAAAGAAAACAATGAATTTTAAAATTAGTTAACTTTCAAATTGATTGTAATTTCCTTTTTTGGAAATATTTTTAAAAAAATAATCCAGTAACAGGATTTATTTTAAATTTACTACAATCGAGGATAAAAAATTTGACAGATTAAGAATAATGGATCAAACTCTATTAAAGATCCCTATTATATCAGATTCTATTATATCAGATCCTATTATATCAGATCATATTATATCAGATAAGATCAATTAATATCAAAAGATTGATACGTTCTTATACTATTATATTTTTAAAAATTAATTAGAATATTATATCATACAATATATATATATATATATATATAATTCTTCCCTACTTTATTTTATCATTTTAATCAAATTTTATATAAGAATCAAGTCATTTTCAAGTCCCACCTCTATGCTTATGTGTGACCAATATAAATAAGTATCTTACAAAAAAAAAAATTATTTAAATATAGTTTCCAGGTCCTATTTTCCTGATATTCCAAATATTCCAAATATTTTTTATTATTTTTAAAGAGAATTGTTTTTTTTATTACTTAAAAATAATTTAAAAAAATAATCCAGTAATTGGATTATAAAAAAATTGAATAATTTTTATATATAAAAAGTTTTACATTTAATTTATTTTGTTTTTTTATTTATTTATTGTTAATTTCAAAACTTAGTAAAACAAAGAAAATAACTAAAATGAAGTTTCAAGTCATCACTTTGCTACTTTTGGTTAGTGTATGTTCAACAAATGCCATAGGTGTTGGATCAGTAGTCTCAGCAATTGGAAACTTAAAGAAAATCTATGACTTTGTTAAGGGCTGGACTCCAGTTGATAAGCCATTACAAGGAAAATATACAAAGCAGTGGCCATATCATAATAGACTTACGGAAGTTCAATACAAACCAAAAGGATTCAATGACATTTTCATTTTCATGTTGCCTCAAACTGACAGTTTTAGTCCAGCACCTTATGAAGCTTATGCTCAGGATGTTCATAATGTGATCAACACTGCAGAGGCCAATGGAAACAGCTTTAAAAAGACTATGGATATATTGAATGAAATGACTTCAAAATACAACTGGAAGTTTAGTGCACATACCATTTATGGTCCTGGAAAGTTGAAATACAAGAGATTTGGTGATAAACCAGAATGGTGTGTTGAATTTCCTAAATGGACATACGTTACAATGGGGCCTGTTGAAGATTATTTATTTGACAAATCTATCATTCAAGGATGGCATGAGCAAAACTTGAAAGGAGGAGGAAAATACATCCATTGCTGATTCTAAATCCATATATAGTAACAATAATATACATATATATATAAAATAAAATAAAATTTAACATTTCAAAAAAAGAAAATAAAAAAATAAAAAAAGTAAATCTTTTTTTGATGTTCACAAATTGCGAACATTTTTCTTTTCATTTTTTAATATAAAAAAAATCTATTCATAATATTATTAAAAATTAATGTTTTTTAAATTAGGTGTATATATTATAAAATTATATATTTAATGATAGAATTTGTATAAATTGAATAATTAAATATTCTTTAGCTTATTAATTATTCATGATTTAATTTTAATGTCAAGAGGGGATATGAATTTACCCATTAAAATAACATTCCATTTATATTTTTAAATTTCATAAACTATAATATTATAATTTAATTTGGATTGTCCACCAATAATGGATAATAAAAGATTAATTTAATTTAGAATGCCTCCCTAAGAGTAATTCTATATTATTAAAACGTATACCCTATTTGCATTACTAATATTTAGATGTATTTATAAAACAAATGTTATTAAATGATTTCAGTTGGAAAATTAATTCAAGTTATATCGGAGTTTTAAATGAGTATACTTCTTACAAAGACCAAAATATTCTTGTCTTTTCAAAAAGTCCCAAATTTTCTTCAACCTTGGAAAATTTTTATATAAATAGTCAACGTTTTTTTTTTTTTAAAAAAAAAAGAAATTAGTTAATTTTTATTATATTTTTTTATATATACTTTAACTCACCTTTTATAACATTATTTTTATTTATTAATAAAAAATTATCAGTAGAAAACCTAAAATAATATATTGACTCGTATTTATTTTATTTTATATTAATATTGTTGATCTTTATTCGATATTAATATTTATTTTATTTTATCTTAATTCTTATTCTATTCTATTTTATTTTATTTTACATTATTCAAGTTGTATCTACTTGTTATAAAAAGATACTGGTACTCACTACTTATACTTATTTTATCTTATAATATTAAACTTCGCTATTAAATCCTAAAAAGGAAAATCTCATACACCATTTATAAAAATCCACAACACAAGATACTGATGCTCACTACATTATTAAATGTAATTTATTAAACTAAACTATTAAATCTTAAAAAGATATTCTAAAAACGATCAAAATTTCCACAGCACCATAACAAATAAAAATAATTTTTAAAAAAATAAAAAAAACGTCAGCTACAGGGTTTGAACCTGTGCGGGCAGAGCCCATGAGATTTCAAGTCTCACTCCTTAACCACTCGGACAAACTGACTTCCGATGTAATGTCGGAGGAAGATTGGACCAAATAGGTAAAAAAGTTAATTTTAATTAAAAATAATCGATGCATTTTAATAAAAGAATAAAACAAAATAAAAGAAAGAATAAATAAAAGAATAAAAATAAAATAAATATAAAAATCTAATAAATTAAATAAAGTAAAATAAACTAAATTATAGAAAATAATATAAAATAAAATACGTAATAAAATAAATTGTTATTCTTCGCAAGAATTATAACAAAAAATAATGTGTTGTTCTAGGCAAGAACTAGTAGTTAATATTTACGCGCAGTAAATATAGAAATTTTAATTTGAAAGTTAATTATTAAAAAGAATGTTTTAAAACAAAAATTTGACGTATTTATAGTTTTTCTGGAACTTGAACTTTTTCTTTTCACTTTTTTTAGAAATGGAATTGATACATGGTTAATTGTTCATATATAATATCTATTATAGATGTTAAGATATTAATATATTATTTATTTGAATGATGTTTGGTAACATAATTTCAAACAAAAGGAGGATAAAATACCGTACAATTTTTATTTTTTATCTATTTTATATGCTTATCTTTATTTACTTTATTTATTTATTTTTATTTATTTTGGTTTTTATTTATACGTTTCTTTTTTATTTATATAAATTCATTTTTTGAAATATAGAGTAATAATGTACACTTTATTTTAACCAAATATAATTATCATTGTAAATTGTATCAATAATTTAGCTTTAATATACCATGGGTTTTATATGTATATAAATGCTACATATTATTCAGTGGAAAAAATGTAGTAATTTCATTGTAAAATATATTGTAGTTTCATTGTAAATATAATAAAATCACAATAATTATTTTTATTGTAATTACACTAAAATGCCAAAAAAAAAAAAAATTGCAATTTTATTGTAATATCGTTATATGGTTATGGGAAAAGTGCATTTTATCATAAAAATACAATAATTGTATAGGGCTTTAATTTTTAATTTTTATTGTAATTTTATTGCCTCTGCAATAATTTTTTTCCCATAGTGATATATATATATATATATGTCATGTATACCATATGTTTATACTTTTTTTTATCCTTCATACTCATAAATATTTTATTAAATAAATGTTTTTGGGGTATTATGGGGTTAATACATAGATTTTAATAATAATAATAATAATAATATATGGATACAAAATTGAAATCTTAATTTTAATAAAAAATATTTGAGACAGTTAATATTAAATTTGGAGAGATTGAAATAAAGAGTGAATAGTTCAAAACTAATGATGAAGTCGGATAAAAAAAAAAGTATATTGGTTTATGATTGTAATATCAGTATATACAGCTTTTCATAATAGTAAAAGATCGGAATGATATTTATAAACATGTGTTTAAAAATAAATTTAGAAATAGTAACATTTAAATAATAAATACACAGAAAAAATCTGATCAGAATAAAAAAAGGAATAACTACTTGAAAATTACAATTACATAAAATATGATATTTTAGTAATAATAATATAGATAAAATATATATATAAATTTATATTCTATTTGAGAAACTCCCCAATCATATTTAAGCTTCCTAACTTTTTGTATCAGTATATGGTGCTAATTTACTTTATTTAATACAAGTATTTCGTTATAATATTGAATGTTAATTGAGGTCCCATAAAAAATACGACCTTATAAAAGCATTATATATTACATATTGTGATAATCGCTTTAAAAATAGTAATAGCTTATTCTATTATTTTATAGAAAATATATTAATCCTGATTTATGACAATATAAAATATATCATAATCATCGTACGATATCCTAATCATCTTGTGAGTTTATCAATAATATTCAAAATACATGTCCTACATTTGCTAATGTACACCTTATATATAGCAAACATATCATTAGAAGAGTTTTTTTTTAAGATAAATAATTGAGCTTAATTAGTTAGTTCACTTATACTTTTTTTTATTCTTTATATAATAAATTCACTATATAAATAAGACTTGCTGTGCTTTTATCTGTTTATTGTATTTATCTTTCCTTATTACCTCTTTATATTATTTTTCACTCTATTTATATTTTAATCAAAAACCTCAACAATCGCAATTATTGCATAAAATGAGGTTTACAATGTAGATATAATAAATAAATAAATAAAGCTAGAATTTTTTTTACTGATATTTATTCTATTACTAGATGCACTAAGTAAAATATATACTATCTTTATACAATCACTGGAAAATACACTATTTATACATTTTATGAAAGCTTTTATGTCTTTCAAGTTTGTATTAGTTTTTTTAATACTAGATATGATATAATAATTACGGAGTTGATATTGGGGCAAATGGAACAGTTATATTAGTTATATTGATATCGTAAACATAGTTGTTTTTCCTTCTTTCAAGATGAACTAGTTTTCTATTAAAACTAAGTTATATTGAACTGTTCATAATATTAAGCCTATTTTTTATCATGTTAAAAAGATATTTTTATATAGTTACATGATTTAAATGATTGTGATTCTATTAAAGAAAAAATAAAGTAATAGTGTGTTTAAAAATGCCAATATATTGATGGACTTACTATAAACAACATCTTTTTTAATCTATTTCATTTATATATGTATATTTGTCACCGTTTTCTTTTTTTTTTAAAAAAACACAGAAAGGGGTGAAAAATTAAATGGCGTTTTATTTTTAATTGTATAGTAGGTTTACCATAAGTATACTTAATGTTACTAAAATGCCTAAAAAAGTATCTCTGGTATAAACTAATAAGCAATACTACCTTTCTTTATATATTTATTTTATAACTAATCAATTGATCTTGTTACATTGTTTTACATAAATTTAAAGACTTAATTTTTTTTTATTACATTTACTAATAGAAAGTGATATAATGGCCTTTTTTTTTGTTTTCTTATTTTTTTCAAAAAATAAGAAAACAAAATCAAAATGAAAACTAATCAAAAGAGGGTTAGTCGAAAAATCACTAAATAATATTAAAAAACTGATCCCGGTAATGAACAATACATTAATAATCAACATCTGTGCTTATATCCGAAACATATGCATATACACATGAATTTTATTACTATAATTATCAAAGTTGTCAATTAACTAGTTAAAAACCATATAAAGATTAGTTTTTTAGTACGAAAATAATAATAATAATAATTAATTTCAAGAATGAATCTAGACATAGAAGTATATTATTTAATTGAGGCTATGTAGAAACAGAAGTAAAGTTATATGATTAATTTAGTTTAGTTTTTTCTGTTTATAAAAAGTATAGCGTTAACAATAATAATAGTAATAATAGTAAATGTGGCTATGTGCTTTCTCTGTTTATTTTATTTTATTTTTTTAACAATATGAAGTATCCTTAAAGTATTTAATTATTATTATAATAATTATTATTTATAGTAATATATAAAGATTAAGGAAATATTTTACTTTGTTATGCTTATTATTAATTTTTTAAAGTGATTACAAAACTTATATAACGCAATCTGGCATAACATTGGTCATTAATAGCAAATTAAGCTTTTTTTGTCACATAAATGTAAATGCAGATCAATTTGGAAAAGTTTATTTTAAAAATTTGAGGCTGAATTTGTTTTTTTTTACTTTCTTTCTTTGCTCTTTCGGACTTCCATATTTGGATAATTATATAATTATTTTGTATGCAATTACTTAAATATTTTTTCTGCACAGCATTGTTATTAATAATAAATAAATAAAAATCCTTATATTGCAAATTATTATTATTATTTAAATATATTTGTGAAATGGGAAAATAAAGAAGTATTCTATAAAGGAAAAAAACATTAAGACAAATTTTTAAGATATGGGAAGAGAATCGGATTTTAAATACCGCAGTTTTATATGCATATATGTTGGAGAGCATTTTGTCATACTTACTTTTTTTTTTTCTTTTTTGAAAGGTATATAAAGAGAGCATTATTATGAATTTTTTTTTCTTTTCTTTTTATCCTTATTACAACTTTTATTCAGAATCAATTAATCAAGTAAGTAAAATATTTAAATATATTGATTCATAATTTTTTAAGTAAAAAGGTCTTATTTTATATTTATTAATACATAAAATATTTTATTACATTACTAGAAATGAAACAAGCTATTATTTTCTTCATGGTTGCTCTTATGCTCTTCATTGGAAACATTGAAGCTTCTTGCTCTCCCTCCAACTGTTTATGTAATGGTATTCAAGGCCAATTCTGTGGTGATGAAAACGTTAACGGTAACTGTTTAAATGGCCATGTTTATGAATGTCAACAAGGTACTGGTAAAGCTTGCGACTATGGTGTAAGAAATTCTTGCAGACAATGTGGCAGATTAAACTGTTAAATTGAATGATAATTATTCAACCGTTTTAATTAATTATTTTTATTCTTTAATTTTTTATTTGAATGATAAATAAAAATGGATGTTTTTCTTTTTTAAAAAGAAATAACATATTTAATGAATTACTTAAATATATATAATGTTTCGTTTTCTTTTCCATTTTTTCTTTTTTACAAAATAATCAATTTAAGTTGACAAAGAAGTACATTTATACTAAAATAATGATATCAATCTATTTTTAAAAAAAAACCATACATTACATATATATTTATCTTATTATGTACTACCATATTAACTACTAATTGTTATTATTTCTTTACCTATTTTTTCATTGGTATAAAGGTTTAAGTTATAATTAAAAAAAGGCTAACATAGCAACTTGATTCATATGAAATAAATTAATTTCAATTATAATGAGTAATGATTTTTGCACATTGAAATACTTTTTAATAACAAAGTTTTTTTCGTTTTCATTTATATATATAGTTTGAACACTAAAATAATAATAATAATAATGATAATGATAATGGTATATTTCATAAGTTAGTATGGTAACATGACAAAAAGTAGAAATCTATTTATTAAAAGGAAATAGAGAAAGCAGTTTTTTCCCATGGTTCTATTTTTATTTTTATCTTTATTTTGTTTTAGCAATAAAACACCCACTTATAAATTGTGATGATTCTACTAATAACAGTATATTACATTATATTCACTTTTATTTTTTTCCTTTTCTTCATATTTCTTTTTTATTTTTTTTCTTTTTTATTACTTGTTTCTTTTTTATTACTTGTTTCTTTTTTATTACTTGTTTCTTTTTTATTATTATTATTTAAGAAAAAACGAATATTGATAATAATAATAATAATAATAATAATAATAATAATAATAATAATAGTGACCATCCACTTCGTCAATATAATCAAATGATGTATGACATCCATGTCAACCATTTCAAATGTATAGTAATTAAACATGTTTATTTTATCACCTACTTATATCATATATACTTGTTCTTTTTTTTTCTGTAATATCAATCTATACATAAAATAATAATTTTTATCATCAACCATTAAATTCAATACCTTAAATCATTTATTGTTTAAGTAATTACTTATTATTATTATTATTATTATTATTACTATAATTAATAATTTTATTTTTTAATCTTAATATTTAATGAAAGATCAATGCCTACTTTGATATGCTATTTAATATTTATTAATTATCTACATTTTACTTTTTTTTTTTTTTTTTTTTTTTTTTTTCAAAAAGCGTTCCATAAAATATTTCATTATTATGTAAGTTTGATACATTTTAGCAAAAATCATTTCATCGGATCAAATTTTTAAAAAAAGTAGTTGATTTTTTATTTTTGACAAAGTAATAAATATAGTGATATTTAATAAACTGAATGTGTATATAAAATAAAATTGATGATTGAAGAAATAATGGTGATTAAAAGTCTAGTAAAAAAAATAATTAATTACCTTGATATAATAAAATTCACTATATAAAACTTTTTTATCTTATCTATCTTTTATTTTTTTTTTTACTTGTAAGTTATTACCATTAACCTGGTTATCTGAAAAAATTGGTAGTGATTAAAAAGTAGTATACATAAACTAGTAATCGTCACTTAGTTACCCATGTAAGCTTATTGACAATTTACTCTATCGTAGTACAATATAGAGGGATGATCATTTTAAAACAATTTGTACAACTATGTATTAATGCATTTTCTTTCTCCTTTTAAAACCCGGTAAACTGGTTTTGATATTAGATTAATCCAAGCTCTATCCTTATTTACCATAATTTATGTTTATTTTATTTATTCAAATATACACTTTCAAAACTATTCCATCCTAATAAAAAATAATCATTATGGTGCTTCCTATTTCTGCTTTCATTTATTATTATTTATATATATATTATACTTAAACGTTGCCTTTTCCCTTTTTTTTCTGTTGTGCATTTATATTTGATATATTATAGTAAATAGATTTAGTAAATGTATCATCATTATTATTATTAAATGATATATACATATGTATAATCATCCTCATTTCCATATTGTAAATAAAAAAAATTTAATTAATTTAAATAAAATGACATATCTCAATGATTTCAACTTTTATTAACCTTATGATGCTTTCCTAAATGAATAATTTTATTATTGTTGTTGATATTATTGTTCAGTTAATAATTTTTTTTTCAAATAAAACTATGTATATCCATATTTAATTAATATTATCATCATTCTATATAATCATGGTGAATTATTTAATTCATTATTTTTTTTTATTGCAATTGAAATTCATATGATTACAACTGAACTTTGTTTTTGATTTTTTTTATGGTGATTTATATTTAAAATAGTTATTAAAAAGGTATATTTTTCCCTTTTAATATCATCACCGTTAAAACTTGAATAATGAGTAACAAAAAGAAGAAGGATGGTATAAAACTGATAATAGAGCCACTTTTAGTATCTAATTGAGTATTAAAAATATTTTTCATTTAAATAAGTGTTTACTTTTTTTACCATGCTTTGCTGGTTTTCTATTTTAAAATGATGTTTCTTGATTTTTAGTAGGTGGTGTTTTTGTTGATGGAAAAAAAAAGATCTTTTAGTTACACAAAGTTGTTGTAAAAACTATATGATTGTTTTTTCCTGTTGTTAGTATCTTGCAACATGGGTAACATTGTAAAATAGATTGCAACTTTTAACCATAACTTATTTTATTTATTTTTCTTATTCATTTAATAAATAGTTTGTTCTAACTTTAACCATCATACTGTTATTACTACTTTTAAAACTATTCAATTTAAATAATAATAAATAAACCAATAATAAATATAACAATAATCAGTAAGCTTATTACTATATATTCAAAAAGAAAGGAAAAGAAAAGGAAATAATTATAATAAAAAAAAAGATTTTAATTCATATTTACTGTTTTTCAGGTTTTCTTATTTTTTTTCTTTCCTTGTAGTTTATTATTTCTATACTTATTTACATAATCATGTTATTAAAGTTCTAAAATTGTATAAAAAAGGATCTTTAAATTTTAAGGCTGTGTAACAGACGAGCTAAATTCGTAGTATTTAATCCGACTGTAAAATATTTCTTTACATCACTAATTGCTGTTTTAATTATTATTATTATTATTATTATTATTGTTATAATTCCTTTATTGTATATTTTTCTTGATTGTTCTATTGATTTTTTTTTTACTATTTACTCGATTTAAAAGAAAAAAAAATGAATATAAATTAAAAAGATATTATTTAAAAAGTATTTGCGACAAATAATTTTTTTTTTACATTCTCATGATTATTTCTATATTGTCATTGGAAGTTTTGTTGATGTAAATATCCCATGAAAACATAATGGTTAAAATATATTTTACTAATATATAGTCTATTAACGACTTTTTTTTATTTTCTTATAGCCATACTTATTTTTGTATTCTTCGTTCTAATGACAATAAATGATATTTTGAGTTAAAAAAATCGCATATCCATAAAATATCTAGAGTGATAATGACATATTCATTTTATAATTATAACTACTGCTATAAAAATATTTTATCATATGACTTACCATTTTTTTTTTTTCTTTTACTCATCCATTTTTTTATGGTAATAATAAGCATACTGATGTTGGTGATCTATGAAATTCTAAATGATAAAGTATTCTTATAACTATATGCACCGACATATATATGTTGCTTGTAAAAGTTTTTATTTCCTCATAATCATGTTTATTTTTTGATTCGTCTATTCTTTTTATGATAAAACATAATATTTTGATATCAAGAAAATCAAACACCATAAAAGATTTAAAAGGGTAATAGTGTATTTAATTTTTCATATTAATCATAAATAAAACTACCATTTTATTATATTAGTTTTCATTTCTTTTTCTTTATATATCCATATATGAACCATTATGATGTTAATGCATCTATAAAAAATCAAAAAGATAATTAATATGCTTTTTTACTTGGTATTAATAATAAACTTAGGTATTAATAATAATAATTATATATATGTGAATATTTTTTTTAATGAAAGGTGATTATGAGAACTTTTTTTTTGATTCATCTGTGTATCACCTGCCACGTCGTTTGTCTAAAAAATTATTACCGAATAAAACCAAGATTAAAAATCATGTTATTTTTTTTTTCTTTTTTTCTTTCATTCTTTTCCTTTTTTTATTTGTAGCATGAAATACACAAGTTTCATTATCATGCTTTTTAAAAACAAACAAATACAAAAAAAAAAAAAAAAAAAAACATTTTTGTTTAGCTTAATTTTACAAGGGTTTATTATTTAATATTTAACTTTTCTCTTTTTTTTTCTTTTCCAATTTTCTTTTTTTTCTTTTCTCAATTTAAAAATAATTTAAAAAAAATAATTTAAAAAATACTTGCAAATATATTATAAAAAAAAAATACATATAAACCACTTATCACCATTTATCAACTAGTTCAACAATGGTCAATTCTAATCACAAGAAATAAGGATCAACAATCAATATCAAAATATATTCATTACAACAATTATTTGGGATTATCATATTTTATTTTAATGAATAGAGAATATAAAGAGGAATATATAAATTTATTATTTATATAAACTGATATGTTCTTTTATTAGGAAAATGATAGATGAATGATTTGCTACCTTTGGGTGGTCTAAAAAAGATTGATCTTAATTCGTTTTCTCTCTCTCTTTAAATCTCCGAACACATTGAATGTTGGTAGTAATGCTGGATTCTTGATCTACTTAGGGGGTTTTTATTATTATTATTTTCATTACTCTTATTATTTTACCATTTTGTGTATTTTTATTTTATTGGTTATTTTTATTTTATTGGTTATTTTTATTTTATTTTTTTTTTTTTTTGTATTGTTTTATTTTGATACTTTTATTTTATTATTATATTTTGCCTTTTTGTTCTTAGAGTTCTTGAATGGACTTACAAAAGTGATGAAACTTAATGGTGATGGTTCTAAATGCTATCTTGAACAAGATATATATATCCAAGTTTTACATATATGCTTACTACTGTTGTATTTTCTTTTTCAATAATACTATTCAAATATGAATGTTAATATGTTCAAGTCTACTACCTGAGTCTACCTAAGTCCATTACTCATATATACATTGGTTTTGATATTATTTGATTTTGTGCTTTTGGTGTTATTATATGATTTTATATTTGTATTATCTTTCCATCTTATTTTTTTTTTGTGAATTTAATCAATGAGCAAATGAATATAAGTATATATTTGATGATTAATATTAAAGTGATTACTTTTTTACATAATAAATTATATTCTATTTCCTATAAGTTAATTTTATATTAAAAAATAAAGATTAATTTTATTATTAAACATTTATGTTTATAAATTTGAAGTGATGCTTTTTTAAAAAAAAGAGATACACATTAATATGTATAATATTGCACATATATTTACAATGGACGTTTTTTTTTTTTAAAAAAAAGGTGCTATATATTAATATTTATAATTTTACTATACATATAAATGAACGATTTATATTCTAATCATTGAATTATGACTAATCATTAGTTCATCAACAGTAATAAGAATAAGTAGTACTCATCATAATGCAATAAATCAAAAGACCAATAATACCATTGAAAGCTAATCATCTTCTATCAAGAATATCAATAAATTTTAAACAATAGAAAAAGAGAAATACAACTAAAAATAAAGTTTTGCTTTAGATGCTAATTGAATCATTTTTAATTTTTTTTAAAAAAAATATAATGAATATAGTGAAATAAAAAAATAAATATATATGCTTTTAAAATTTACATAAGGAAGATTCACCTTAAGGAAATTGTATATTCCAACTTCTAATCGTTATTTTTTTTCCTTATTTATACGTGGCAAATTCAACGTCAATTACGTAGATTTTTTATGCGAAAATTCTATTTTGTCTAATGTGGATACACAAAAAAAGAAAAAACATAACATAGTCGTTTTCATACACTTTTATTTTCGCTATTAATAATAATAGTAATAATAATTATAATAATAATAATAATATGACCCATCTTATTTTTTCATCTATATCTAAACTAAATTTAATGCGTATGATATTAAGAAATAAATAATATAAAGAAAATAGAAAAAAAAAAACTAGGGATCAGTGTAAAAGAGAAGTAGAGTAAATAATATTGTTACATTAAATTTATAATTATTTTTAGTATATACTGGATTTTAAAAAGCTTCTTAGAATATATTCTGACTACGCATTTTTTTACATAGAACAAAAATGCTATTAGTGTAACCAGCTTTTATTTATAATTTTCATTAAATAAATATATTTTGAATACTTTTATATTTATTATAAAATTTCTTTTAATATGTAAAATACTGATATTTTGACATTTAAATCAAATAATAAAATAATTAATTTTTTGATGTGTCATCTGAAGGGAAGAAAAAAAAATATTGAACTCTTGTGATTCAATTTTTAAAAAAAAGAAATCATTTACAGAAATATGTAATGTTTTGTTGTACAGGCGCAGTTAAGAAAGTGTGGAAGAAAGCTGATTTTTCTTTTTTAGCATGGAAGCTTTATTTTTTTTTGTCTTTCAAATATAAAAATGGAAGAAAAAAAATCCTGTTTTTTTATCTTTTTTTTTCTTTTTAAATAACTTTATTAAGTAAATTATTTATTTATATTTGGTAAGTGTACATAATCTATATTAAAATATATTTGTCTAATATCATTAGTTTATTAAAGTTTTATTTATTATATCAAAAACAATTATATACATAGAAAATGGCTCCATTAACAGTTAAAGGGAAGTATATTTTTCTTTGCGTGGCTGCTTTATTCTTTTTCTTAAAATTCATTGGTATCTTCATTGGCAATTGGGGACCTTACAACAACATTATTGATCTTATTATTTACAGTATTACCATGTCCATTTTTTATTTCCTTATTAATATTGATGATATATCTATTGGTCATTATACCACTATATCTTCTGGTGTATAATCTAAATTATATTATATTTTACGTTTATATATATATATATAAATATTCATTGCACATACAATTCTGTAACATTACTTTAAAATATTTTACATCATTTTATCAATAAAAAGAAATGCAGATGTTGATAATACATATTTATAAATTGTTATTTTTTTTCTTACTAATACTATTAATATTTACTTTATTGTACATATCCTTTTTTTTTTAAACACTTAATGAATTAATAGATAATCCACATAAATATAATGGATTGGTCCAATCTTCATTAAAACTTATTTTAAGAGCATGAATATATTGATCTTTTTCTATCATAGTAGGCTCAGTTGTATATTTCATATTGGATGATGAGCAATCAAGATTATATTTAGTTCCTTGCATTTGATTTGATGTTAATAACGTTGACTGACAAGGTACCTATATGTAATGAAATAACCATCAATAATCGCGTTTCAAATGAATTTATATTATATATTTTTGCCTTTCTTTTTTTTTTTTTTTTTAATACCCAATCGGTTTGATTTCTTAATAAAGAAAATGTAAATGTAGAAGAAGTAATGGTATTAAGTTCAGGATCCACAAATATAGATGCACTAGCTGGTAATTGATTATTCATTGTGACTAAACCAAAATAGTCATCCTTTTTGGGAGCTTTTTTTTAAAAAAAATTAAAGAGAAGGTTAATTTCTCTTTCCATTTTTTTTATCATCATCATCATTATTATATATCACAAACGTTGTTATATAAAAAAAGTTTTACTTACGATCAATTGACTTCCAACAAGTAGAAATGTCACCATCAACAGCTAATTGATAATTATGATCTTTCATCCAACGATAATTAGTAGGGAAACCTTGTGAAAAAGTAGTATTTACTATATCATCCCAATCCTTAGGTCCGTTATATTTTTCTCTGTTAAAATATGGCATATCTATTAAAGGTAAGGCATCATTAAGATTACTTATAAATAAACATTGATCATTCCAACAGCTTGACCTAGTATCTCGTTGATGAATAGGTGGCATTTCTTCTACTCTTTCTATATAGTCCTTGGGTTGAGTTGTTGTATCACTTGATAAAGCACGATCTAGTCTTTTAATAGCATCATACTATATTTTATTTTATTTTATTTATATCGATGGATAGTTTTTTTAAATGAAAAAAAAAAATAAGTTAGGAAACTATATATATATATATATATATATATATATATATATATACATATATATCTACTTACAATCATTCTTCTTTTATCTCCCCCGTGTGGTTGAATATTCATAACTGTATCCAATTGATTACTTAACAACCATGGGTATTGATTTGCCCAAATAGAAAAATAAGCATCCGCTTCTAATAAACGTACTTTACCTAATCCACTTTTTCCTAATTGTGTTAAAAAGTGTTGAACTTTCCATTTAGGAGCAATCGCACCAAAAGTTAAATCTGCATAACCAGTATGCATATGAGTTTCTATAAATATAAGTAGAAACAAATAAACAAATAAGATAAACAAATTGATAAAATAAAGTTTAATTACTTATCATTAATCATTGATTTTTCTTTTTCTTTTTTTATCTATATTACCATCATTATAAAATCTCCATTTTTGATATCCCATATATCTTGAAGAAGGAATAATAGCATGAATAAGAGCAGGGTATCTTAAAAAATTTAAATATAAAGTATCTAGATATATATTATGAGTTGTATCATCTTGAAAATAACAATAATCATTGGATGCCATCGTTGAACATAAAGTGTATCTAGATAATTGATTTAATTTTTCACTTGATGAAGTTGTTGATATTTTTACTTCTAGCTTTGATGCAAGATTTAATATTGTAGACTTTAATACATATATATATATATATATATATATATTTATAATAAAAAGAAAAAAAAAAGCCAATTAAGTAAATATAGTAAAGGAAATACATAAGTATATATATAGGCTTGTTAATAATACTTTACATTAATTTTAGGAGTTGATATTTGATTATAAATGAATATTTCGTTAATAAAAGGATAATTTAACAAGTGGTCAATTTCTTGATGTAAACGAAGATTATTAGTGGAAGTTTGTAATAGAATAGCACTAAGTTTAAATGTATTAAAACTGGATGGTTCATGAAATAAAGCAGAAGGAAATAAACTTTTACTTTCTTGTAGTTGTTTTTGACTTATAATGGATAAAGGTATTGTCGGTAAATGATATTGAGTATCATCTAATAACATATCAATATATCCATCTCCATCAGCATCTATGCCTGGTTGTTTTTTTACAATTTTTTTTTTATCTTTGGTAAAAGTGCTTCCAAAAAACAAATATATAATTATGAAAATACATAGAATAGAATAAAATTTACGCTGTAAAAAAAATTGAATATACTGTTGCGTTCTTTTAGGTAAAGATGATTTATATTTATGATGGGTCGGTAAATCCATTCCTTTTATCTTTTATTTATTTTATGATATAAATATCTAGAAATAAAGAAAAAAAGAGAGAATAAATAATTGGAAATATGAATTTTCTCCAATTTATATTAGGCGGAGTTTTTATTCCCCACCAAAACGAAATACATATTTTTAATAGAATAAAATTGTTTTAAAAAGTACATTATATAGTTTTATTTTTAAAATATTTATTTTTATTTTTATATATCATTGTTTTTATATTTTATTTAAAAGTATATGACAGGATGAATAAGACAAAAAAAAAATAGCGATAAAAAAGGAATATAAACAATAAAAAAAATATTAACTATGTAATATTACTACTATGAAATGAACAAATAAATAATGATCTTTAATAATATAAGTATTAAAAAAATGAAACAATGTATATATATATTCTGAATTCCACAAATATTTTTTTTTAAGTAGAAGAAGATTGCTTTTCTTCTAAATCACTAAAAATTCTAGCTCTTGCAATTTCATAAGCAGTCTTTCTTTCTTCATATGTTAATATTTTTTTCTTTTGATCTGATAAATTATCGTTATTATTATTATAGTTATGATGATGATGTTGATGATGATTGGAATGACGATGATGACGATGACCATTATTGTTATTACTATTTAATGGCGTACGTCGCATAATTTTAAAAGCATTTTGATTGGATGAATCTCCATTTTCTGGTTGTTTTACTGCATCACTAAAACTAATTGGTGGTCTATAAATATATAAATATATATATATATATATATATAAAGTATAATGTCAATAAACCATAATCCTTCATTTTTATTTTCTATTCTCTTATCCTATTATTATTTTCCCACTTTTTTTTATTTATTAAAATATCATCCATCAATATATACTTACACATCGGTATATGGGTTTTTGCATAAAAAGATAGATTGTTTTGCGGGATCATAAAAATGACTTAAATTGAAATAAGGTGCCACTTTATGAATCATTAATCTTTGATATGAATTCATCCCAGGAAGGTCTAATCGATACATCCTAAATTAAATTGAATAATAATTATATAATAACAATAAAAAGGAAAAATCAATAAATTTGCATATTACAATGTTTCAACCATTTCTTTTTTTATTATTAAACTTACTGATGATTTTTTACAAATTGAATTAAATCCTGTTCTAATTTCAGTAAGAATAATCTTTCTGCAGGTTTACTTAATAATTCTATAATAAATTCATCCAAGGCTGGCCATTCTGTAGATTTTGTATTAAATAAATTTGCATTATTATTATTATAACTATTATTATTATTATTCGATGAAGTTGATGATATTGAAGATGCTGGACTAGATTCTCTTTGTAATAGCTGAGGTTGAGATGGTTGTTTTGATAATAAACTTATTTTTGGTTGTATTTGTTGTTGAGCGGCTGTATTAATTAAGGTGTCCATATTTTTATTATCTTCATTCATATTATTATTTTCTTTATCATTCAAATATATAATAATGGGTTTTTTAATATATTATTTCCTTCTATATGAAAAAAAAATATATATTTATATATTATACTAAATTTATTTAATATACTATAAAGTTATCTATATAATAATAATAAAAATAAGAAGGGAAAGAAAAACAAAAAAGATGAGTTTTAACTTTTTTTTTTATGTTTGTATATTTTATATATTTACCATAATCTATGTAAGCAAGATGAAAAGTACAAATTAGCTAAAATTTGAAGATTTTCTCTAGCTTTTTTTATATATATTTATATATATATATTAAATAAGTTAATACTTCTTTTTTTAAAAGGAAAAAAAAAAAGGAAGAAGAAGAAGAAAGAAGGGGAGAGTAAAGGTGGTATGAAAGTATATACAAAAAAAAAAAAAAAAATAAAAAGAGAAGAAAGATATAGAAATACCCAAAAGGAAAAAACAAATTTTTTTGTCAAAAAAAGAAAGTCACAGTTACCAAGATTTTATTTCCTCCAATCAAATTAAATCGTTTTAAAGCATAAACTTGAAATACACGTAATTTTTTTTATTCTCTTTTCTTTTCTTTAATACTTTTTTAAATATCATGGCACCTGAAGTAGAAAAAAGAAAAATAAAATGGTTACCCCTTGAAGCAAATCCTGAAGTAATATATATATAAAGTAGTAGTATTCATTTACTTTAAAAAAGATTGTGTTAAGTGTTTTTCTTTTTTTTTATTCCTTTTCCTTTTCTTTTCCTTTTTTTTTTTTGTAGGTTTGGAATAAAGTAAGTTTCATATCCACATACTGGCATTTTTATTATAAATGACTTATCTTATTTTATTATTTTTTTCACATAGATTATTCATGAAAATGGTGTCGATCCAGCTTGGCAATTTACAGATATTTATGGTAATAATAATAATATATATATATATATATTAGCCAAGAAATAGAAATAAAAAGTAGAAAGATACTAATAAATTTTTTTCTTAACTACCTTTTTAATATAAAAAAAATATTAATAAATAGGATTTGATCCAGAATTATTAGCTATGGTACCTCAACCTGTAAAAGCTATTATTTTTTTATATCCACTTACAGAATCGAATGAAAAGGATAGACTTAAAGAACAAGAAGGGTTACTTGCCAATCCACCAACTGTTGAACCACCCACTATTTTTTTTAAACAAACCATTTCAAATGCTTGTGGTATGATAGCTATATTACATTCTTTAGCCAATAATCAAGATATAATTACTAAGGATGATGGGTTATTTAAAGATATATTTACAAAAACATCAACAATGACACCAGATGAAAGGGCTACCTTTTTAGAAACTTGTGAGCCTTTAGCTTCTATCCATGCTTCCAGTGCTCAAGAAGGTCAAACTGAAGCTCCAAGTTTAGAAGAACAAATTTATTTACATTTTATTTGTTTTGTTAATATAAATGGTCAACTTTATGAATTAGATGGTCGTAAACCTTTTCCTATTCATCATGGTCCATGTGATTCTTTATTAGAAGTAAGTTGTTATATATATATATGGTTTAAATGGATTAATTTATTTATTATTTTTTATTATTTTAAATTTATTAGGATGCCGCAGTTGTTATGCGTCAATTTATAGCTCGTAATTCTCAAGATTGTAGCTTTAATGCTATTGCATTATCTAAAATGTATTAAAAAATTATTCATAAGAAAAAAAATACATTGTATATAAAAATAAATAAAATGAAATAATAATAAAAAAGATATGATTGTATTATGAATAAACTTAATGAACATATATGTGTAAAAATATAGTGTTGAAAATTGATCTTCAAAATAAGATTATTGTGAAACTATTTTTTTTTTTCTTGGATAAATCTTGGCTAGGGCACTAACTTTATAATAAATTTGCTATAACTTTTCAACTTCTGATTAAAAGTAAAAATATGAAAATAAAAATAAAAATCACTTGAGATAATACGTCTACATCATTTATTTTTATTTTTATTTTTAGCTAGATTTTAATGATGATTATAGTAATAAAATGAATCTGTCATTATCTGTTTTGATTTTTTTGAATTATTAATTAATTTACTTCAAAATGTTTCTTTTTATCCTACAAACATAGATGAATAAAAAAACATGGTCATAAAAAATAAAACCTTTTATTGATAGTATACGTATACAGATGCATCTATAAATTAGATAGAGTTTAACTAGTAAATTTTTATGAATCATTTATACAGATCTACTTTTTGTTAAAAGAATTAGATGAAGCAAGAAAAATAAAAAGTTGTATAATAAAGTATTTTTATTGTAACGCTTTTGTTTGTAAAATAAATTTTTCATTATCTCCTTAAATATTTTATGGATATTTAATTTTGATGCTTCAAATGTTTCTTATTTTCATGAGAAGAAGGATGTATAAAAAAATAATCTTGGTCAAAAGTAAATAATAATAAAAATCTACCGTTAGTCGCATTTGTATATACTGTTAGTAAAGTATAATTTAATTTTTATATAATTATGAATCATTTACACTAGTATATTTTTTACTATAATAAAATGAATGAATAAAAAAAATGCGTGTTAATAGGAAAAAAATCTTTGTTAGTATTATATACAAATATACAGATAAATAATAATTACTTTTTATTTTATTTATATATATTTGTAGATCACGTTTAAAATTTTTTTTCCATAAACTGTTCAAAAAAAAAAATGGGAAAATTTAAAACTCCATTTTTTTTTTACTTTAAAAAGACGGACTTAATTCTTTCACTCTCTTTTTCTCTTTCCTCACTTTTTTTTTGGTATGCTATGAATCTTCGCGGCAAGCGAGAGTTATTACAATCTTTTGATTATTTATTATATTGTTTAATTGTGTATACTTATTTTCTTGATGCAAGTTTTTTATTATTAATATTAAAATTTTGTTTGCAGTTGGTAAATATATATAGTATTTGGAATAGTATTATAAATTAATATTATTTATATATACATATATACATAAAAAAACCATTTTTTTTAATCTATTTTATTTTATATTCTTTTATTTTAGCAATTAATATCTTCAGGCTATACTTTTCAACGGCGATCATACCTTGTTATATTTTTAATTATATGTACAGTATTTTTACTTAGCATCTGTATACATCTATTTAGCACTGTTATTGGTGAGCCTGGTATTATTATTGATTTTATTGGCAACCGTAAGTACTAACTATAATATCTGTTGATTTTTTTTTTTACTACTATTAAAAGCTAAATATATAATGTTGATTTTTTATTTTTTATTTTTTTATTTATTTACATATATATCTATATAATAGATTATCCACCAACTTTATTACGGTTGCTTATTCTTGATATATTTATAGTAGCCTATCAAATCATTCGATTATATATATCTTTCAAAGTATCTCAACAATTATTAGACCAAACAAATGACAGTAATATGATCACTCACACTTTACAAGTACCACCAACTCTTGCTCATGCTTTTGGAGGGGCCAGTCAGTTACGTTTAATGATACCATCAAGGCCAAATAACAACAACAATAGTAATAATAGAGGAAGAAGAAGAAATAGAAATAGAAGAGATAGAGAGAGAAATCTAGATAATGGAAATAATATGGAAAATGAAAGTGATCAAGATAATGATGATGATAATGAAAATAATAGTGGTGATGATTTATTTTATCATAATGATTTAATTATTGATATATCTTTCAGTAATATAAAATCAATGGTATTACATTCAAGACATTCTTCTAATAATCCAACCAATTCTGATGATACCTCAACAACTTTATTATTACCAATATGAATAGCGGATTTTGAAAAATTAAAACACAATAATAAAACAAGAAAATAATTTTTTAATCAAAACCCTTTTTTTCTTTTTCTTTCTCTTTTTCTATTTTATGTAAGATAGAAAAAAAAATATCATTCATATATATATTTATTTATTGCTCTCTTCTTTTTTAAAGGAAAAATAATAATAATGGAAATATCAACACCCACATTAACTTCAGCAGCTAATACAACAGTATCCACTTCAGCAACACCTGTATTATATACTCCTCCTGAACAGTTTGGTATTGTTGAAAAAGGAATTTATCGTTCTGATATGTTACAACCTATCCACTTTTCTTTTATTAAACAATTTGGGATAAAAACTATTGTTATGCTAAGTCCTGAAATACCTCACCGTTTAACTATTAACTTGATTGAAGAAAATAATATTGAACTTGTAAAAAAAAAAAAGCGAATAATATTATAAACAAAAATGCAACGAGAAAAAAAAATAGAAGGATAAACTATCTTTTTAATAACTTACTTTATTACTATTATATTTTATTAAATAAAATAAAGATACAACTAGGTATGGCAACTTGGAAACCAACACAACCTAGTACTTGGAGGCCTATATCTGAAGAGTTAATTAAAGAAGGATTAGAATTAATACTTAACGTACATACTCATCCTATATTAATCATGTGTACCTCAGGAATTCATGAAACTGGCACTTTAGTTGGCTGTTTAAGAAAACTAGAAAGGTGGAACTTTAGTTCTATTGTTACAGAGGTAATAATATATAAATAAATAAGAAAACAAACTTATATATATATATATATATATATATATATAATGATATGGTCAACGGATATATATTAAATAAATAGTATAATATTATTAATAAATAATAAATAATAAATAATAATAATAAAAAATGTAGGAAAGATATTAACAGTAATCTTTTTTCTTTTTGTTTTTAGTATCGATCATTTGCTGGACCAAAAGCTAGATATGTTAATGAACAATTTATTGAATTATTTGATTTGGATTTAGTTACTTTACCAAAAGATTTACCTCCTTGGTTTATACATCAACAAGAAATGCTGGTAATTTTATATAGCTATTAATTTATATATATATATATATATATATAACGCCGTGATTAACATGTAAATATGTATATTTATAGACAAAGGAAAGAAAAGACTGGTTTGGGGAATAAACTGAATGCATTATCCTTGATGATCATGTTGTCAAAAGGTACTGTATATTCGTTTTTATATTTTAACTGACAAAAATGAAAAAAAGGATTGATATGTATTTATATTTTGCATTTTAGATTTTATTCAATCGTTCAAGATCATCAATTCAAATTATTACCAGCATTCATTCTAATACTTCTTTTTTTTTAAAAAAAATGGCATTATCAATATTATGTATATATTAAATTCAACTCAGTGATATTCTTAAATATACCTTTCACAAACTATTTGAATTTTATCTAACAGTCTACACATTAAAAATGGAATAAATTATATATAATTAGGATAAATTTATATAAAAAGTTAGTGATTTTTAGATTCGTTGATGATTTTAATAATTTCACAACTGGATAAATAATAATGATACTTAACATCATCATCATGGATTGATTTAGAACAATATTTTCAAAAATAAAAACAAAAAAAAAAAAAAAATAAAGGATAAAAGAAAAAAGAGAAACTGCATAGAGCTATTACAATAATAAAATAAGGCATATATAAATGCATAAACAGAAAGAAAAATAGAATTATAATTTTATCTCAATAGTATTAATGTGATAATTGATTGTTAGAAATAGAATAAATCCAGCCATGATATTTTCTCTATTGAACTATTAATTTAATTCTATTCATTCTTCAGATAGATGATATTTTCAAGTATTATTATTGTGATTTTTCTTGGTAGATACAGAATTTGCTTAACAATATCATCATTATCTAAATCTTTTAAACTATCAAAATTTAAATCAAGCAAAAAACATCACGATCATCTAAGTTATCATGTAAACCATGCACAGTAGCAACATCGCAATTATTGTTAATTTTATCTTTCTGTTCTAGTAAATCAGTTGCTATTTTATCCAAGAGCAATTTTATTTAAAAATAAATATATATATACGAGTAATAATGAAAACTATATAAAAAAATAGTAACCAGCAAATTTTAACAAATTAAGTAAATAAATTACCAAGTTATATAGTTGTTCAAATTAATAATAAAAAAAAATCATTTAAATTAAATCATATATATGGTAACTTATGAATCCATAATGCTTAAGCAACATTTATAGTTACTTTCCATAATACAACAGCGAAGTTACAAACAATACCAGGTTTTTGAGGTTCGCATTTTTTTGTAGCAGAGATATCTGATGTACCAACTTTAACAGCACGAAAATTTGCATTAGTATTACCATTAGGGAACTGCGCTCTTCGTAGTCGCTTTAATACCATGGAATTAGAAGAATTTGGTACACTCCAACTCCAAACAATTTCTTTACCAATTCCACCTACCAAGCGTACTCTTATATCATCACCAGTAGCTACATTTATGCTTTTACCATTATCAATGTTACTAAGAGTTATAGTTTTTCCAAAAACGATTTGAATTAATAATAATAATAAAATCAATTTTTTGATCATTTTTTACTTTTTTTTTTTTGATTTTTAAAAAAAGGAAAAGGGGAAGGGAAACGAAAAGGAAAGTATTTAGTAAAGATTATATATTTTTTTCTTTTTAAATCTTAATAGTTATAATTTCACACGTAAAATATACATTCCTTAAAATCAAAAAAAAAGGGGAAAATAATGGAAAAGGGCGTCATTCTCCTTAAAGCGTAATATTTTTTGATTTATATTTAAACACTTCATGAATATAAAATAAAAAAGTTACCTTGTTCATACAAAAATGCAGTCAAATTTAAAACTAAAGATTTATTTAAAATATATACACTACTTTACATTTACATATATGTAACTTTTGTTAACTATAAAGGAATTATTTTTTTAATCAGTATAAGCTATAATTATCATATATTACATTTTAACACGAATGTATAATAAATAATTTAATTTTAAATACTGATCATGTGATTCATAATATAAAAAAAAATATATTTTTATTATCAATTATTAGTTAAAATAAATGACAAAAATTTTTATTATAATGCTTATAAAATAATATTTTACTTTTTTTTTTGTTTAAATGGTGAATTTAAATTCACCATTTTTGAGTTCCCATTTAAAAACACCATCAAATTCATCTCTTACAGTAATGATAGTACCAGTACAATAAGGAGCAATGGCACGTAATAAAACATCTGGTTGACCTAATTTATTATTAAATTCGCCATTAATAATAAAATCACCGTCTTGATTAAACTGAAAACTTTTTTCAATTAATTCAGGATCTTCACCACTACCATCTTTAGAATAGATATCTACTATTTCCCAACTTTTCATTGCTTCTTTAAGAGTAGAAAACCCATTTGGATCAACAGGATTTTTTACAAAACTATACCATAAATATTTTCTTGCTTCTTCATCAGATTCAAAGGATTCCGGACATGGAAACATTTTACCATATGCAAGTTTTTCCAAGCATTTTTTAGTATGCAATTCATTAATGGCTGCGAGTGCTTTTTCAACGAATTCGTGTTTGATGACAAGGTTGTTTACTTTATATTGTACATATACGCCCATCTTTTTATCTTTGTTTTTAATATATATATATAAATAATAAATAATAAAGATAATAAAAATAAAAAGAAAGAGAGAGAAAAGAGTATTCTTTAAACAGTCCTATTTATATAATATTAGACAGTTGCGCCTCGTATATCACTATTTCCATATTTGGATCACTGCTCTTACAAAAAAAAAATGGCATTTTAATGGTTGCTAGGTTACGGTAAACATAGCTATTCCTTTTATATATATTATTATTGTTATTTTTATTTAAATAAGAAAAAATAAATCCAATAAATCTGTATCAATAAAAATGATAATAAATACATGTATTTAAAATGAAAGATGAAAATATTTAAAAGTATAATAATAAACTGCTAAAATATGTTAATTTATTTTGTATAAAAAAAAATGAAACCACTATCTTTTTTTATATGTTGTTCTATGGCTGCTGAGTTTTTATCTTTTAAGAAAAACTATAAAAATCATTTTTTATATTTTATCTTTATTTTAACCTAATTATTATTTAGAAACCATATCTTTTGTAGTAAGTATTTATGTTTATAGATTAAACTTTTTATTCATATAAATTGTAAATAACTTTTTCAATTAATTAATAAAATAGGGTTATAATTTATACTTAATTTTTATACTTAAAAATATCACCTAGCTTTCTTTGCATTACAATTAACAAAAAAAAAATTCATGATGTATAAATACGTATTATTTTTTTTATTATTATATTAGTTTTTTTCAGCAATATTTTATAATACATAAAGTGATGATAGACTTATGACCATAAAGTAAATACGTTCAAAAATGATATCTCACTCTAACTTTTTTTTATTATATATATTTTTTTTTAATAGCAATTTAAAACCCAAATAAAAAAATTCAAAATTATATTATGAATAAATGAGGTATAGCATATGCGATATCATACAATACTAAGTAATAAATATATATTTAAAATATGATATGATATTTTTCTAATCGAGAAATAAGAAAAAAAAGTAAAGAAACATTTTTATTCTTTTATAAATCATATATTGGAACGTTATAATGATTGGGTATTTAATTTCAAGGGTTATTACCATATGGATCAGTTTTATTTTTCATGCAAAAAAAAAATATCCAATGAAGCCTTATTTTTATCAATTAGGAAGTTTTTATTGTTTTTCTTTTCTTTCTTTTTACTTTTTTTTTTCTTTATAAAATATATATATTTTTTTTTTTGTACTATATTTTTTATTTTATTTATTTTATTCTGTAAATGTTGAGATTAGCCTATTAATGATCATTAGTAAAACCGTATATGAAGTAGAATCACAGCCTGGTCATCATTTATTAGCAGCTTTACTTTTGGGAATATTTGGTATATCACTCCTAAGCTTTTTATTTGGCATAAAGACTTACCATTTTAAATTCAAATATATCTCTTATTCTAAACAGTTGGTGATACTATTATATATATGTTCTTGGGCTTTTATTTTTTCTGGCATACCAATCATTTTAGCAGAGAATAGTAAAATAAAAATTAAAAAACTATAGAAATATTGGATACACTTATTATTTACTTATTTATATACTAATTATTTATTTATATATATATATATATATATATAAGAAAATTATACTTCTTGTTTAGTGCAAAACTTTATCTGCGATATTTTTTATCCTTCAACAAAATTACTAATTTACTTATGGTAAAAAAAATAAATAATAATAATAAAATAAATAGCATTAAAAAAGAAGCTATTATATAATTAAATATATACATTTCTTTATATATGTATATAGGTTGATTGAAAGAGTATGGATTGTCAAAGCAAGTCGAACATTACGATTAAAAGATAAACTTTATAGATTCCATTTACTTCTATTAGTACCTTACATTGGAATATTTATTTCTTTGGTAATAATTAAAAGAATTTTATTAAAAAGTGTACAGTGGATGATTGGATTAAACGATTTTGAAAAAAGTATCTTTTTTTTTTTATCATTAATCTGATCATTTACTGTATAAATGCAGTTTATTTTAAAATAATAATAATAATAATCATTATCTATTTAGATGTATTTTCATGTAACAATTATTAATGAAGTAGGGTATTGTTTTATTGGAATAGAATTCAGAACATCAGTTATAATCGTGGTATATGATTTTGTAAGTTTTATATAAATATGTTTATATTTGTAAAAAAAAAAAAAAGATAATATAAATTTGACTACATAGTGATTAACTTTTACTCTTTATTTATTTTATTTTTTAGACAATTAATTTATATCTTACTGCATTATTTGTTGCACCAATATTGAAATTACATAATGACAAATTAATAGATCATAGAAAGTCAAAATTAAAAGCACTTGCAATTAGAACTATGATTGCATCCGCTGTATGTTTATTAGCATCCTTTGCCAATATTTGTGCATTATCCATTTTAAAAGTAGAAAATGGTGCTATTTGTTTCATTGGGTGTTATTTTGATGTCATTATAAATGTTGTAACGATTCACATAGTAACCAATCCAACTTTTTCTCTTTTTTCATTCTCATCATCATCATCGTCGATATCATCATCACAGGAAAATGCAAGGAGAAATACATTAGCAACTTATATATCATCATTTAAAGGTGATAGTGCTGATAAAAAAATAGGATCATCATCATCTTCTCATAGAAGTAATTATCACCATGGATCATCAGTGTCTTCATTTTCATCTATTGCGTCAACTTCCTTTATTAATAATCATAATCATAATCATAATAAAAAAGGTAAAAATAAATCAAAATCAATAAATTTTCATCTAAGTCGAATTGAAAAAAATTGGCAGATGGAAACCATTCATTCAACTGTACCTACACCAACTGATTTATCATTTGATCAAAATAAAATTCAAACCAATAATAATAATAATAATAATAATAATAATAATAATAATGATAATGGTAATGGTAATGGTAATATTGCTATTCCTCCTTCTATTTATCAATCAAGTTGTAGCAATTCTTCAATTTATCATCCATTACAAAAAACTCCATGATGTCTTTGTACTATTTTTTTTTTTATTTGTTTATTTATGTATACTTAGAATACCAAATGTATTATTTATTACATGTATCTTTTTTTTTATTTTTATTTTTATTTTTATTTTTATTTTTTTTTAAATAACATATGAATAATTTTTTAATTTTAATAAAATATCATTTATTATTATAATGATCATTTTTATTCAACAAAAAAAAGGAAAAAAAAGGAAAAATATATCATTATAGTTATTACATCCTATCCTAACAATATAATACTTTCAGAAAATATTTTTTTATTAATATTAAATATAACAATATATGTTATTATAAATTATTTTAATATTATATATGTTATATTCAACAATAAACACAAGAGTATATATAAAATGTATTTTTACTTTATTTATTAAATTTATCTTTTACAATATGGTGATTGTTTTCTACTGATCATAAAAAATATAAAATTAATATAACCATATCAGAAAACATCAAAATTAAGATTTGACGTATTGAAATCAAATGAGCCAATAAAATTTTAAACTGAGAACCAAAATTTACTAAAAAGACATAAAAAAAAATAACTCCATTTGGGAAAGTGATCGACATTTCTTTATTCAAATTAACTCTTAAATCAAATGTGGATATACAAACTGAATATAAATATAATCACACACAAGCATAAATACACACACATATATATGTTTATATTTAAAAAAATTAGTTTGATATTTTGAATCAAAATAGATAGTATACCACACTTAGTGTATATATTTACGTAATAAATAAATAGTGTTATCTAACAAAATCATAAAAAAAAAAAAGGGTTACACTACTCTTTTTTTAAGGTTCCGATATTACTGCTCTATTTTATATTATTATTATATATATATATTTTGTATTTTTTGTATTCTTTTGCCTCTTTTTTTATTTTGCTTTACTTTTTCTATTTTATTTTATTAATAAATATAATTAATATTACTTCATTTTATATATAAATATATGATTATATATTGATAAAGTCATTAAAATTTAATTACATATATATATATATATATATTAATAAAAATATATATTTATTAAAAAAAAAAATGTCATCAGATACACCTAATATGAATATCACAACCCAACCAGATAGTCAAGAATTAATACAACAGGCTATTGGATTAATTTGTATGACTATTCTAAGTGTATTATTTGGTATTAAAACTTATAATATTCAGTATAAGTTTTTATCATATTCAAAATGGTTAGTCATCTTACTATATATTTGTACTTGGGCTTTACTATTTAGTAGTATACCTTTAGGTTCAACTAATAATGGTAAATAAATAAATATTTATAATAATAATAATAAGATTCGTCATTTAATTTTTATTTTTCTATATTATTATTTAATTAGGAAATTATCTTTCATGTTTACTGTCAGAATTTTCTTGTGATATATTTTATTCTGGAACAAAAATATTAATTTATAGTTGGTAAAATAATAATCATAATAAATAAATAAATAAATAAATAAATAACTTAATAATAATCAAACATTTCTTCTTTTATTTTAATCTTATATTTTATAAGGTTAATAGAAAAAGTTTGGATTGTAAATCCCTGTAAAACATCCAGATGGCAAACAAAATCTTATAGATTTCATATGTTATTACTATTACCATACATTGGTATATTTACACTAATGGTAATATATATATATATATATATATAATATTTATTATATATTTATTTATTTAATTATTTTTAGGTATTTTATCATCGTATTCAATTACAAGAAGATGGTACATGTTTAATGGGTTTACAGTTATTTACAACAATTCCAATGTTAATATATGATTTTGTAATTAAAAATAAAATAATGAAATTAACAAACAGACAGACACACACACACACACATATATATATATAAGTAATAAAAAAAAAGATGATGAACATTAATAGATTAACTTTTATTTAATACTTAGGTGATCAATTTATATATGACAATTTTATTTGTATTTCCATTAATGAAAATCGATAAAGGACAAGCATTAGACCAAAAAACAACAAGGTTACATGAAGTAGCAAGAAGAACTATGATAGCATCTGTTGTTTGTTTATTTGCATCATTTGCTAATATTTGCCAATTAACTATATATGGTGGTTTGGAAAGAGGTATTCTTTGTTTTATTGGATGTTATATTGACGTTACAGCTAACGTAGTTACTATTCATTGGGGTAATTATATATATATATATATATATATATATATAAATTGATATAAATAATAATCACAAAAAAAAAAATATTAATCTTTTTTTTTTTTTATCATTTTTCTTAGTTACAACACAACCTAGAGGTAAAACCATACGTGGCTTTTCAGCTGAGAAAAGTGATGGTTATATAACAAACAGTCATTCTCAAAATAATTCAGGAATAATGCATACCGATTTTCCTGTATACAATAATAAAGATGATCAAAGAAAAGAATATGGTGAATTTGGAATTCCAGTATCACCAACAGTACCAAATAATCCTAATGATCCTGATAATAATAATGTTAATAATCCATCTTTTACTCCTTATATGTCAGCTTTAAATAATAATATCATTACATCAATACCAGCAACAAATCATTCATATTATCCTTCAACATTTAATGAACCTTTTCATCATACTTATAAAACACCTAAGAACAATAATGGTAGTAGTGGCTCTACTATTAGTAATACTACTAGTAAATTGAAGTCAGCCTTTTTTAAATCAAATAGATCTAATCATCATTCTCTTAATATAACAGATAAATATCCAAAATCAATGGAAAATATCCATAACCATAATCATGACATTTTAGATGATGATGATAGCCAATCAAAAAGTAGAACATCTTCTGTTCATGAATCTTATAGTAGTAAACAATCATTAACAAAAGCAACAATGAAATGATTTTTTTTTCATTTTATAATAATATATATATATAATTATCATTTAGCATTTTTTTTTTAATAATTCATATCTATTTTTCAACTTGTATAATCATTAATAAATTTTAAATATAGAACCTTTTTTTTTTCAGCGTAACTTTAGTTAGTAGAATAAAATCTCTAATTTATTAACATATTTCATAACGGAAGGGTTAAAAATTTTTTTTATTAGTTTCAAACGCAGTAAATACGACCAAATTTGTATATTTTTTTTTTGTTACACAGTAATAAACTTAACTTCATACCAAAGTATTGGTTCTTTTTTTAGTCTTTTTCTGTATTTCCTTTTCTTTTTCTTTTCCATTTATATAATTAACATAATTTAAGTATTTTGTTCAATTCAACTTGCCACTCTACTATATATTGATACTTTGGGATCCAAATTTAATAAAAATCTTTTGAAATTAGTTAACAGTAATAAAATATTTTAATATCTTTATTTATCATTATAAATCATCTATTTGAACTTCTTTAGAAAGAGAAAATAAAATGATAGGGTATGAGTATTAATTTTTTTTCGGAAAAGTTTTTTATAAGGAACTACACGTCATATTTCTATATTAATTAAGTTTGTCATTTTTTTTTACTCAGGAATCAAAAAATTTTTATTTGCGCGCGAATAATACCATAATGATAATAATACTAAAAACGGCACTTTTTATTTTTTCTTTTTGAGGTTTTCATTTTTCTTTTTCATTTTTTTTTTTTTTTTTTTTGACAAATATTAATAAAATGTTTATCCTGATTATAACTCGTTATGGAAAATATTATCTTAAAGGGTTCATACTAATTTATAAGTGACTATCATATCATAGCTATTTGGCTGCTTCGTCGTTTTTTTATAATAATAATAATAATAATAATTGTGATCTAATAAAAATGATCATGATGGTTATGATGTTGTTGGTCATAATAATAGTAATAAAAAAATAACATATTAAAATGAGAACAGAACATAGCAACTAGAAAGAAGAAGGTTGGTGGCAACCTAAAAGAGGAAAGAGGATAATAAAAAAAAAAAACATAAGAAAATTGACTTGAAGAGTCTAGTGGATAACAAAGAGTATTAAAAAAAAAAGAATTATTAAATGATTCCACTAAAAAAAGAAATTAATAACCCAACAACTATAAAGAAAATACCCCAAAAAAGATGAAAAATCAATAAAAATTATAAGGAGATCACAAAAAGATTTACCATAACAGTAAAAACAGAAATTAAAACACTATGAATAATGAAAATAAACGAAAAACACCTAAACGCTAATTGCAGAAGGAAAAAAAAAAAAAAAACAATATGTCAATAGGAATAAAAGGATTCGATCCATAAAAGGGGCACACTGGACATTATCTATAAAAATAAAAAAGTGAAGAAAATTGAAGTGTATAAAGAATAGCTTAGAAGACCCACAAAAAGGTGTTCATATCATCAATGAAAGTTTATAAAAAAATTACTTACTGTAAAAAAATAATGCTTATATTGTAATCATCTATGAATTAAAAACCGTTTTGAATTCACTTTTTACTTACTTTGATGTTGATGACATAATAAAAGAGTTTAAATATCTGTGGAGATCATTCAGTTACTCTTCTTGATTAATCTCTGATTAACATGATTACCCAAAAATATAAAAATAAACTAAAAGTCATTTTCATTAAAAGATCCACTACCCATTCATCATTGTGAAACTTCTATGAAAAAAAAAGAGATAGAAAGAGAGAGAAGGAAAACAAGTAAAAAATTAATTGATTTAGATTAAATAGAATAGATTTTATATATTACAAAGATTAAAATTTATTTATTTTAAATCATCCAAATTAATACCCGCCATGATTGTCACCTTAGAGCATATCTTATGTATATAGATATCAGATATTAACATGTATAAAATAAATTGTAAGATGATGGTAATGGCAATGAAGGTCATTTTAGTAAAATGTTTTTTTTAAAACGATTCCAAATGTGATCATTTACTCTTTTTTTTTTATTACAATTCTATTCCTTTTTTATTATTATTTCAAGTATTTTATTATTACCTATATGAATCTAGAATACCTTAATCTTATTGAGTACGACCATTGAAGAAGCATCAGGTTGATAGGAAAAAAAAAAAAAAAGAAAACTTATAAAACCAAATCTTGATCATAAAGTGCATCTGGAAAATTTCACGAGAAAAAAAAATAATCTAAAACAGTTCTTTTCATCATAATCAACATCATTATCATTATCGACAGGTGATAAAACCATTATAAATTCATTAGCATTAACTTCATGGTTGAAAAAATGATTTCAACAAAAAAAAAAAAAGATTGTTATCATCATCATTTTTTTTGGGAAAATCGTCATTCTATCATTCTTACTGTCCGTCTGGGATATGCTTCTCATCAACGTCATTGGAAAGAAGTACGATCATTATAAGTTTTTCATCAATATCATCGTTTGCAAGATTTTGTTTTTATGTGTACGTTGTATTTTTTCAAGGGAAAAAAAAGTGAACATCATCATCATCACTATGGGATTTGGTTTTTATTTTTATTTTTATTAAAAAAAGAAAGGACCCTCATCAATATTGAACAATATAAAATTATTAAATGGAATACATGCCTTCGAAAAAAAATTTAAGTTCTATTTTATCATATTAAATATTATTGTAACTGAATACCTATTATAGTTTTAGTTGCAAATTAGACAACTTATTTTAATTCTATAATAAACGGTAATCTGATAATTAGTAATACATTTATATTGCATACAAGTAAATGTTTATTATTTTAATCTTTTTATATTTTATTTTTTAATTATTACCAATAGATTACATTATGGCTCATTATAAATCTATATAATTATGTAATTGTATATTACAAGTATTTTCAATATTTTTAACCTATATCATCACATCAAGCTTTGATTAAAACATAAGCATCATTGAAGAAAGCATTTAATTCAAAAAAAGAAAAATATAAATCAAGATAAAATGCAAAAGGTAACTGAAAAAATAAAAAAATAAAAAATAAAAATTATGGATAATCAGATAAATATTTCACATGACAGAATAAAAAAGGCAATACTGTAATAAGGGGTATTTATTTTTAGATAAGGTTTCAGATTGGTATTTGGATTAAAATTCAACATTAATAACTTTAGATATATCATCAAAAGATTTTAAAAAAGATAAAAATCAAAAATATATTATATAATATAAGAATACTAAATTTACAAGGATGATAATAAACCAATCAAAGAATTAATATGATACTTGGAGCCCAAGGAACTAAAATCTGTTTGAATAAGCGTCTCGTTTATATATTCTTACAATTTTTCTTTTTGTAATAAGGTGTATTGGTTTGGTTATTAGTGAAACAATAGTATGTATAAATATATATATATATATATATATATATATATATATAAATATTGTATTGTAATTATTGATTATTCAGTATACTTTTTTTTATTTTTTTATTTTAATATCTAGTTTCCGATTAGTCGGTAAAAATCATATGATGGGAAAGTTTTTTTAAAAAAAAGAAAAAAAAAAAGAAAAAGATTGTCAAAAATAATTTTGCGTAATATCTTTAATATATAATTTACAAAAATACATATCATCAAGATAAAAGTAAAAATATCGAAAAAATAATACATTGTTATAATTAGTGGAATATAAAACATATACACCCATAGTAATAATGATTCTACTTAATTATTTATGTTAAAAAAAAAAGTATGTAAAAAAGTGAACAAAAAACAGCAACAATGATCTTAAAAAATCGATTTATTTAAAATGTTACAAAAAAGGAATAGAGTAAAAAATGTAAAAATGCATAAAATACACAATATGATTATTATAATTATTTAGCATAAAAGTTATTTTGGTATTGTGTATTATTATTTATTAGTAGAAAAAAAAGTCAGATATTCCCATGATACAATAAAAAATAAATAAATTATGTTTCTAAATTTTTGTTATCTTTTGTTTTCTTTTTCATTTTTTTTTTTTCTGTTCTCTCTTTCTTTCTCTTTCTTTTTTTTTTTTTTCTTTATAGTTATTATTCTCATTAATAATATGACTACGATGATAAAGTTTATATTTTGATGTCTATGATAAGCGTCCTACACTGTTCTGAGTCAATGAAATTTATTAATGAGCTTAATAATTTATTATAGTTATAAATATAATTAGTATTTTACTAATGTTAGTATAGCAATGATGATAAACCATTTATTTAATTTTTTGACTTCTATGATAAACTATTCGCCCTCCTATTTGAGTTTATACTATTCATTGGTGCTTTATTAATTATTTTTATACTTTTATAACAAGGCTATGATGATAAAAAGCTAAGTTTTAAGCTATATTGCGATGATAAACTTCTTGCCCTCTTCTGAGTCTTCAATATTTATTAATCTTTATATTAATTCTTTTTTATATTTATTTTTACACGATTTTATTTAGTTTTTCTTTCTATTTTTTAAATGCTTTTATAATTTTTAAATAAATCAAACGCTTAAACCCATAACTTATCCAATAAATATATTTTTTTTAGTTGTATCTCTTAATATTATAATACTTGTATAGAAATAGATATATATATATTTATATTTATTATTATAATGATCAGAGAGAGAGTTTAAATATCCTATTATGCATTTCTTGCCTAATTAAATAATATTTATATCGTTATTAAATTGATTGTATTTACTTATAACTAGTGAATGAACGTTATTTAATTATTTCATATAATCCATCCAATTATAATAATAGTACTGATGGTAGTGATAACTACTTTTTTTTTGAAAAAAAAAAAAATTGCGGCAAAGATAATAATTCTGCTTCCTATAAAAAAATAATGATGATGTAATAGTTCTATTATCGGTCAATAATCATGGTGATGATGATGATGGCAACTTTTTTTTTTGTTGAAAATCATTTTTTCAATTATGAAGATAATGCTAATAAATTTATAATAGTCCATCACTTGCCGATAATGATAATGATGTTGATTATAATGAAAAGATTAGTCTAGCCCACAATGATCATGATAAAATGATGGTACTGTTAAATATAAAATATAAAACTATCATAGTACCTATTTTACTAGTTGATCTGTCTATTAAAAAAAATAGTTAATGAAATTCTATATTAATTGTGAATTGAGGAATGCTATTACCTTATGGCAATGAATTTTACAAGTTGCAAGTTTTGAATGTACTTAATCCTATCTATAAACTAATACGATAAACTTTTGTCCTTTTTTAACATTGTTATATGATAATAAGTCAAGTAAAACTATATTTTTTTAAAATTCATTTATAAAATAGATTAGTTCCAGTGGTGAAGAAGTTAATTCATTACTTTATTCAAGTCATTCAGTCACTTGAAATAATTCATATATATATATTATAATTCTTTATATATATTTATACATTTATATAAAATAATAAACTTTACATGCGAGTAATAAAAAAAGTAGAATGAAAAAGGAAAGAAAAAAATAATTCACCTAAGAAAAAACAATTTTAAACACCGAAAATTTATTATTCCTTTTTTAAAATGACATAATGCTTATTTTTAATAATACAAAGTAATAATAATAATAATGATTTCTTTTATTATTTATATTAATTCAATAATATATATGATTTACTGTAATTATTATATAAAAAAAATCAAAAAAACGCGTTATTAGCATTTGGTGCGTATTTTATGATGAAGGTATTAACAATTAAAAAAAAATCCAGTGGACCAAGATTGGTTGCTAATTTTTTATTTTATTTTTAAAAGATAATAATAATAAAGAACAAATTGATGGAGAGATTATTGTTTAATAAGGATTGAAATAAATAAATAAAATAAATGATCAGTATGTCTATTATAATTGTTATTAAAAAAAAGGATCAGTTTTATTTTTTTAATGATGATTTGCTATTTAATGAGTTGTGATGATTTAGCTTGTTATTTTTTTTTATATTCAAGATAGTAAAATAAAGTGGTATCATTTCTCTTTTTAGATTTGACTTTAAGCTTCAGATTTCTTGATATTACAAATGAATTTTATTAATTGAACAAGTAGCTTTTTAATGTTGGCACGAGTTTGTTTTTTCATTTCTTTTTTCATTTCCTTTTCAATATAATGCATTTTTTGAATATACTCGTGCGTTTTTGTGTGTATACAGTCTATTGAAGTAATAAAAAAAGTGAGAAATAAAAAAGAAAAAAAGAAAATAAATAAAAGAAGAGAAAAAGGAAGTCTTCCTATTTATAATTTTAAATTAAAATACCAGCCTCTTTCTATATATTTATGTGTTACATATTTAATTACTTCTTTATTTTTGTTTTTATGTTTGATGGTAAAGAACAGGTTTTTCTTCCGTAAAACTAAAAATAACCATGTTAAACTTTATTTAATTGACTAATTGACTTTTTATGTTATTGTTTCCTAGCTTATTTATTTAATATATGATTAAAATTATTATTTTATTTTTTAATTATTTGTTTATTATTACTATTATTATTATTATTTTAATACACAAGAATATGATTTTATGTTTAAAAAAACGATGCTTTGATTTTTAAACAAGGAAAATAAATTTTATAAAAAATTTTTAAGGAACTGCATAAAGGAACTGACATCCAAGCCAAAAAAATAAAAAGAAAACAAAAATGCATATAATCAAGTATTAAAACTCAGTAATTTACCAAAAACTCTTTTTTTTAAAAAAAATAAACTGAATCATTATGTTTTTTTTTTGTATATTAATTTAAAATAGATCAATTCACACACACATATATATATATATATATATCAAAAAGAAAAAAGAAATGAGTTAATTTTATTTAATTATATATTATTATTATTATTATTATTATTTTCTAGTATTTTGTTTGGACTATCTGTTATCGTTAATATCGGATGGTTTGTTGATACTTTTATCTAAATAAGAAGTAGATGCTTGACTCAAGCGAAACATTGATTCTTCAGGCTGACTCAATAGATTTGATTCATTATTAGGTTTATCATTAAGATAAGTACTACTTAAAGTTTGATATATATTCGATGTGATATTATTAATATTACTATTGCTGCTGCTACCTATTTCAGCTGTATCTTGAAATTTTTTGCGTGGATCTTCATTTTCCAATTCCGATAAATTTCTTAATCTATTTCTTTTATTAAAGTACCATATAATCAATCCTAATGAGCATACCTATTTTTTTTTTTAAAAAAAAGAAAAAGAAAAATAGATTAAGTATTAAAAGTATTTTCATTCAATATAGATTTTCTTTTATATATATATATGTTTATCAATTTAAAAAATAAAAATAAAAATAAAGAAGCTTACTACAATCAAAGTTACAATAACAGAGACTATAATAATAATATCTCTTGGGATTCCACCATCATTATTATTAGAATTATTACTTGAGATTGTATTATCAGGAGAGATAATCCAAGATACATTACTTAAATTACTAATATTTAAAACACGTATATTATCAAGACTATCTCCAGAGAGTGTATAACCAAATAATAATACTAGTAATTCATCATTATAAACAGTAGCTATATTATATAAATATATATATATATATATATAAATCAGATACATATTGTAAAATATAAGAAAACATAAAATAAAGTACATATTTTTTTTACCAAAATGGCCAGTGCGTCTGTTATCAAATAATGTTAAAGGCAATTTAATAGAAGAAAAAATCTGATTTGTTGTATTAAATATATAACATACGTCAATTACTCCTACATCCTCTATATTTTTGTTTTGGTTTTTTAAGAAAAAATAGTAATAATAATTTGTTAATCAATATAAAGGATGTGATTATTATTATTAATATTCTTATTTTATAATTTATTATTTTACTTTTATTCAAATTTTCTCCTCCATATATGAGTAGTGCATCCTTATTTGGAACTAAATAAGTAAATAAATTAAATAGTATTAAGTAAAAGTACTAATAATGTTGATATACGCGTTTTTTTTTTTTTTTTTTTTTTTACCTTGAATAGTTGAATGACTTGATCTATCAGATGGTATTGCATGGTCAGCAACATAAGCCTGATTAATAGAATTCCATTGAGAAGTTAGAGTGTCATACATAATAATATCTGTAAATCTTGCATATTCATAACGATCACCTTGATTACTTATATAACCACCTATAATATATATTTTATTATTGGCTGCTAATGTAGCTGTATGTTCAATTCTTGACTGTAAACCATTTCCTATAAATTGTGTCCATGATGACTGTAATTATAAATGAATAAATAAATTAACAATTAAAAAAAATAAAATCAATATAGTTCTTCTCATATATATATATATATATATATATATATATATATAATTACATTTTTATAGTCAAATAGAGTTAAAATATTTGGAGTTAAGCTTTTATTGCCTACACTTTTTAATTAAAATAAAAATAAACTTAACTTTATAATTTAGATATGATGAATAAAATAAATATACTGTTATACCTTACATATATCCACCCCATATCCAAATTTTATCATCTCTTATGTTTACCATAGTACCACCTACGCTAATAAATAAAAAAAAAAAAAAAGGTATATAATTAATGATTAATGCATAACTTTAAGCCTTTTTTTTTTTTTTTTTCAAATAATTACGTATAATTATTTCCATAAGGATAAGAATAGGATGACCAAGAATTATTATCAACATTATACTCTATAAATGGATTAGAACTTGGCGTTGATTCAAGCATTAATCCTCCAAAAATTAAATAACTATTTTTCGAAGATATGGAAGTACTTGAAGCATATCCTGATTTTGATAAATTTGAACTCATATATGTAGTAGTTAAAGGTTTCCATTGAATATCATTTTGGTTTATTTTATTATTTTGATTTTGATTATTTGTTTTCAATTGGTCCAATTGCGTTAAATCTAAACTAATATGTTCATTAATTGTATAAAAAATTTTGTCAGGTTCAGTTTTAATTCTTCCACCATAACAATAGACAGTGGATTTCAAAACAGAACAACCTATATAAAACATATATATATATATATATATATAACTAAATAAACAGTTTAATAATATTATTATTATTATTATTTACCAGCTTCTCTTCTACGTTGTACTATAGATTCACAACTAATTACTTTTGTATAGTTTAAAAGTATTAAACATATAAATATTAAATAAATAATAAGCTTCATATTTATATAATTATTTAAAATAGTTATTAATAATATTCTACTTTTTTTTAAATGAAAATATGCATAAATGACAAAGTAATAAAAGAGAAAACTCCATTTCTTATTTATAAAAATAAAAAAATGAAATAAAAACGATTAAATAAAAAGAATAAAAAAAAATAAAAATAAATAAATAAATAAATAAATAAATAAATAAATAAATAAATAAATAAATAAATAAATAAACAAAATAAAATAAAGAAAAAGAAGAAGAAGAAGGCTAAGCCGAAAAATTAAGGAGATCCCAATAATAAAAACAAAAAAATAATGCAACTGGACTTTAATTTTTTTGAACAATATTACTACTATCTATTTCATATGGTTTACAAATTTCATTATCGCTTGGTTTGCACTTTTCAGTTACAATAATACCATCTGGTTTATTAGCGTGTTGTATGTCATTTGTTGATGTGTTGTTAGCAGTCGAGTCATTATTAATAATAATATTATTAAATGCACTAGCTTCCTGCTCCAAAACAAACCCCTTTTTCTTTTCTCTTCTACGTCTAATATAAAAAAAGGCACCTATGGCAATAATCTTTAAAGAAAAAAAATAAATAAGTAAATAAATATTACATCATATAGAATACTAATTATGATTATTATTATTATTAGTATTAATTACCACTGGTAGAGCAATTGAAACAGTAATAATAGCTATTAATTGTGCATTGTTTAATTTATTATTTGAACCATTTGTAACATCTACCCAAGTTGGATTATATGGATCATCTATTTTTAAAATATTAACTTTATCATTTGGAGTGTATTCGTTTACATATCCAAATATTAAGACTAATAGATTTGTATTATAAATTGTAGCTATAAATAGATATATAAATAATGTAGTCTTAGTGCATATACATATACAATACGAATAATCCTCTTTTATTACCATAATGACCATGTCTAAAAGTCTGAATAGTTGTATTTGATAATGGTACATACGTAAATTTATTATTTGGAATGTCATAAATATAATATGGATCTAAACAGATTGCATCTTTAAAAAAAAGTTAGTGATAATAGTAATATAATTTTTTTTAAATAAATATTTATATTTACGTGTTTCCATATTTCTTCCACCATAAACAAGTAATAAACCTTTTCCTGGTACTATTAAAATAATAAATATTTATCTTATTATTTTGATTTAAATAACGTAAACATTTGTTTTTTTTTTTTTTCATTACTATTATTTTTTTAAATACTTTGAGTTGTTGTGTGATATACTCTTCCAGATGGTTTATCACCAGTAGCAGTAATATTACTCCAAGCGGTTAGCCGAGTATCAAATATTAATATATTGTTAAAATTTTCTAATACATTATTTGCAACAATAAGACCACCCAATATATATATTTTTCCATTTTCTATTAAATTAGCTGTATGTTGTGCCCTTACAATTTGATCACTACTGAGCTGATTTGTCCATACCGACTATTATTATTATTATTTTAAAAAAAATATTAATGTAAGTAAAGAAATATGATCATTAACTCCAATTTTTACTCCTTTCAGTTATATATTTATTTGTTTTACTGATCGATAATCAAAAACGTTCATTGTTTGTTGAGTCAGTATTGTAGGTGCATATCTATTATCAATTTTTTTTTAAAAGAAAACGTATTTAATACTTTCATTGATTATTTTTACTTTATTTATCCTATTATCTGATTACACAAATCCACCCCATTGCCATAGAGAATCATTTTTAATATCAACGATTGTTCCATCAGAACTAGAATGAATATGGTCAAGTCATTTAAAATAAACAAACAAACAAACAAATAAACAAACAAATAAATATATAAATAGTAGTAATAATAATATAAACTTACGTATAATTATTTCCATTAGGTAATGGTAATGAAGACCATTGATCACTATCAATATGATATTTTATAAAAGGTTTATCAAGTCCTATATTTTGCATATCATCAGCAAATCCCCCGAAAATAACATAACCTTCATTTGTATTTATGGAAGCACTTTGTCCAAAGACAATACTTGTTAATGGTGAACCATTTAGTGAAGTAGATAATTTAGTATTCCATTGAATAGCTGATATATCAAAAGAATTAACGTTATTAAATTGTGTTAAATCTAATGATATATGATCTCTTAAAAAGTTCCCATTCGTTGTTTTTCCCCCATAACAATATACTATATCATTTATTCTTGAACATGCTATATACATATATATATATATATATATATATATATATATATATATATATATTAGTCATTTCTTTTTATTTATTTATTTGTTTATTTATATTACAAGCATGTTGTCTTGGTAATACTATTGATTCTTGTTGTGTTGATGGTGCTATTGCTTCACAAAGTATTCCATCAATGGAAAGAAATAATAGTATCAATATATTTATAAACATCTGTACAATATCTATTATATTTATAAATTTGAAAAAAAAAAGAAGCAAAGAAATTAAACTCATTCATGCCAAAAATAAATAACGTTTTTTTTTTTATTTTGCCAACTGAGAAAAATTAAAGTTAGATTTTCAGGAGCATATACATGATTGTTTCGAAATACAAGCCAAAAAAAATAAAATAAAAGAAAATACAAACAACACCCTGCATTTTATTAGATAAACAATGCTTTCCATGTTTTCTTTTTATATATGTTATTTATCTTTATATAAAATACCGATATTTAATACCTCATTATATTACTATTATTATTATTATTATTGAGCACTTTATTACAACGAAGCCTCTCATTTAAAAAGATATTGTTTTTTATAGTCAAGTTTTATTTTATATTACAGATTACTTTTCAAGAGCATTAGTAATTGTAGCTGGTAAGGTATACGTCGTAAGTATACATACTTGTAAATATTCTTTTTCCAAGTTACGATTTACACGTATATGTTTATTTTTTATTTATTTAGATATTCATACAATCGTTTATTAAGCTGTTTGCTTTTATTTAATAACAACAACAGTTTAACTATGATTAATAGAATAAATATACATGAGTTTATTTTTATATTGAATAATGTTATTTATTATATATATAATCGGATTTATGTATTTTTTATTAAATAGTAATAGTAACAATAATAATAAGTAAAAGAAAAAAAAATGGAAAAAGTGAAAAAGGGAAAGGAAAATGATAATTTATCAGTTTTTAACCAATTTTGAATGAATCGGAGTTTAAATTATTTTTCTTTTCTTTTTTTTTTTTTTTGGTATTAGCAAGAAAGTATAAAAAAATAAAAATATAAAAATAAAAGAAAAGATTTTAATTGAGAACTAAAAAGATGTCTAATTTTTATTAAAATTGTAATGACAAACTTCTGATTCTAAAAAATCAAATAGTATAAAATTTAATATACATTTATGTATAAAAATGCATAAAATAAAAAAAACCCGTTGAAAAGGTTCGTTTTCTATCGTAATTTTGAAATATTATTTTAATTTAAAAAATCTATGTTTTAAATATAATATAAGTAAAGCCTAATTTAAAAAGATATATGTTTTATGAATAATATTTAACAAAAATAACAATGATAATAATAATTGTGATAATAATGATAATGATGATGGTAGTAATGAAACTGCTGATTATAATAGTGGTAATATCAGTAATAAAAATATATGAAAAATAGATTACTGTAGGTATAGAGGAAAATAAAGACAGCAGAGATCATACAGAGAGAGTGATTAAATAATCGAAAAAAAAAGAGAAAAATCAACAAGATGAAGAAACAGTAAAAAAAAAAAAAGGACAACTGAAGAACCAAAATGATAACAATGATTATTAGAAAATCCACAAAAACAACACTAATAATTACAACAACACCAGATGATCAAAACAAAAAAAAAAACCATGAAAAAAAAAATTACTAAAGATTCAACAATTACAATGAAATCACCCAAAAGATAGAAAGAATAACAAGTACATAAATATTACGAAAAATTATCTACAAAAAATGAACAAAAAACACCTGTACAGTAAACCAAGGCAAAAATAAAACATCCTAAATATCAAATATGACCTAATAAATTGATTCATAACGAAGTACATATAAAGTATCTATATATGAATAATAAAGATGATGAAAGTAAAAAAAGATGAAAATAAAAGAATTACTTACCTAGAAGTCTCACAGAATGGCTTTTATCTTACCAATTAATATCATAAAAAAAAAATACTTGTTGCATATTGTGATCATATATGGATGAGAGGCTATCTTGCATTCATTTTTTTCCCTTCTTTGATGAAGATGATGATAATAGCATAGAACAGCTTATATCTTTATTGTAATCTTTTATCTATCTTTTTTAATTAGTAATTGATTGGTTTAATCATTTAAAAAATATATGAATGGCTAAAATAAGCCAAAAATCATATTCATTAGAAGATAAAACAATATTTCATTATTGTAGAATCACTATAAAAAAAGGAAAAAAAAAATAGAAATAAATAGCAATATGGATGATATAAAATGAATAGAATGCAATTTATATATTATAAAGATTCAAATCTATCTATTTTAGATTATCTAAATTAACACTATCGTTATTATTATCATGCTAATATTAGCATAATGATATTTAGAAAAAGTAGATTAGAAATAAGATCATCTACTCTTTTTTATTATTATTATTATTATTATCTATATGAATCTAGAATATCATATTCTTATTGAATATAGTGATTGAAGTGCCACCTGATAGATAAGATATACATATATATTTATATTAATCAAATCTTGATCACAAGGAGTACTTAGGAAAATTTCACAAGAAAAAAAAAATTAAAGTAATTTTATGTAGCTATTGCTGTCAAAATAAAATAAAAAAGTGATAATAAGATGATTTTTCATCCATAGAAATATACACAGAAAACATCATTATAAAATAGTTAATAATATTCATAATCATCGGGAAAGCTAAAAGATAAAAGTATTTCTTTACGTACCTTTTACTTTATTTTTGTTTTTATGTTTTTGTTGTCGTTTCTGTTGTTATCGTGATTCTTTTTTTATTTCTTCTTGAAATACAATTCGAAGGTTTAAGTGATTGTTGTGAATTAGAAACATTGTTTGATTGAGATTGATATTTAAATTATTTTTTTTATCTATCTTTTTATGCTGATGAGATATTTTTTGTTCATTTTGTTGTTGTCATAGTTATTATAATTTTTTTATATAATTGTTTTTGTAATTTTAACTGTTATCATTTTTTTCAATATTTTATAATCAATTACTTTGACTGTAAAGGTAAAAGTGAAAATGAAAAAAAAAGCAAAAATTGATGTTTTAATATATATATATATATATAAGGCATATCTTCATATAATTACGTTCCTAATCCATAGTATCATATTCAACTATTTCACTTTGACGTAAAAAAAATAAAAGGAAAAGGAAAAATATGTTATTAATAACTGAAACAAAAAGTTGAAGTTCCCATGGTCACTTTGACATTTTTTTTATATTTTGTATAGTTTTATTTACCGAAGTAGTTTATTACTTCAACCCATAAAATGTGATGTTATTAAATAAACTTGCTAAAACTTGTTATTATTTTTATTGCAATGTTTTACTATTTTAAAACCTTGTTAAGCCTACATAAACTTCTTTGCATAATAAATTACTTAATAAATATGCTAAATTTAAACTTCAGCAAAAAATAACAGCAATAATAGAAGTAATAATAAAAATAATATAGGAACATTGTTCTTGTTCTCATTTGCTTTTACAATTAAGTATATATATAAACATATATTTATATATTATTTATTCACTTTAATAAACTACTTACAGTGCAATTATAAATGGTAATTGTAAAAGTATAAAGTTGAGAGTAAGAAAGTTATTATAATAGCATAGATAAAAAGTGAAAAGAATTAAAAATAATAAAAATTGATAAGGAAGAAATGGAAATGAAGAAAAAAAGTAAAGATGGAGATACAAAATAAGTTTATATCGGAGTTTTAAACCAATTTTATAACTATACTTATTCTTTTTTTCTTCTCTTCTCCTCTTTCTTTACTTAATACACTTTCTATTATGCACACATAAAATTTATCATTTTATTAAAAATGTGGAATGCATATAAAAAAATATAAAATAGATACAAGGTATATGAAGCAACAAAATGACTTGAGTGAGGTAATGAATTAACTTCTTCGCCACTCAATTGATCTATTTTAACTATATATATAATTATAAAAACCACCTTACTTGAACTATATAATTCAATAATAATGTTTAAAAAGCCCAGCGTGTATTATATGGTTTATTAACTTAACCAAATACTTTTATATTTTTCAACTATTAAAGTTCATTAGCATAAGGTAATGACATTCCTCATTCACAAATAATATAGAAATTCACTCACCTTTTTTTTATAGGTGCATATACAATAAAAGTCCAACTTTTGATACAAAAATGGAACATAGCAATAAAAGGTCAAGTTTAATATAATCATTATAAAAAGATTTAGATGGTTTTTTATATCTTGAGAGTGAAATAAAAATATAAAAGAAAGCATGATAACATAAGTATATAACTGATACAATGCAAAAAATGCTTTCTAAAACAAGGTTGATATGATTTGTTGGTGAAGAATACAATAATGATAATGAAAAAAAGGTGATAAATGCCATGCGAAATATGTAGAAACCCTTGCAAGGATGGTATAATTATAATATATATGAAAAAACAGCCGTTAAGTAATAAATGAAATTATATTATATGATGCATAAATAAAAACGATTGTTATGATGACTTCGTTATGTTATTAAGGAACTCCATGTACATATTTTTATAATATTATTTAAATTAAGTGTTCAAAAAGTCTCACTATGGTATCTCTGTAAATGGAAGAAAAGGTAAAATAGATGTATATTAAAAAAAATAAAATAAGAGCAAATAAATAGAGCATTACTTTAAAAAAAGGCTATATACTAGTACGTATTTATATGGACTTTATGTTCTTTTTTTTCTTTTCTTTTGAAGAGTATATTATCATATCATGATTATTATTGAATAATATAAAATCATTAACTAGTCTATATATCCTCAAAAGGAAATTTATGCTATATACTAACACACCAATCACTTTAATAAAAAAAAATTCTTTATGGATTTAGATACAACTTAGACGATAAATTTGTATACTTTTTTAAAAGGGATTCTAATAATTGTTGATATATTTATATTAAATATATACTAATTTTTATTATTATTTTATCTCTTTCCTTTTTTTAAATATTATTAGTGGGCCACATTATAACTCATTATAGCACTATATAGTTATATAATTATCTATTTAAAGCGCTTTCAATATTTTCAATATATATCATCGTATTAAACTTTGATTCAAATACAATCATTATTGAAGAAAACATTTAATTCAAAAAAAAAATAAAAATATAAATCAAGTTAAAAATGAATATTCTATAGTCGCTCAAGTATCATTCACTTTTCAAATAATAAAATGCAAAAGGTAATTGAAAATATAATAAAAATTATGCTAATACAAAAAAATAAAAAAATAAAAAAATGAAAATTATGCATAATCAGATAAATATTTCACATGACAGAATAAAAAAGGCAATAATGTAATAAGGGGCATTTATTTTTAGATAAGGTTTCAGATTGGTATTTTGGATTAAAGTTCAACATTAATAACTTTAGATATATCATCAAAAGATTTTAAAAAAGATAAAAATCAAAAATATATTATATAATATAAGAATACTAAATTTACAAGGATGATAATAAACCAATCAAAGAATTAATATGATACTTGGAGCCCAAGGAACTAAAATCTGTTTGAATAAGCGTCTCGTTTATATATTCTTACAATTTTTCTTTTTGTAATAAGGTGTATTGGTTTGGTTATTAGTGAAACAATAGTATGTATAAATATATATATATATATATATATATATATATATAAATATTGTATTGTAATTATTGATTATTCAGTATACTTTTTTTTATTTTTTTTTTATTTTTTTATTTTAATATCTAGTTTCCGATTAGTCGGTAAAAATCATATGATGAGAAAGTTTTTTTTAAAAAAAAGGAAAACAAAAAAAAAGATTGTCAAAAATAACTTTTGGTAATATCTTTTACATATAGTTATTTGCAGAAATATATATCATCATGGTAATAGTAAAAATATTGAAAAAATAATATAAATATAATTAATGAAATATAAAACACAAACATTAATAATACTAATATTGATACCTTTTTTTAAATTAAAAAATAAAAAAAAAGATATTTAAAAAAATGAACAAAAAACCGTAAAGATAATCTTAAAAAAATTAATTTATTAAAAATGTTACAAAAAAGGAATAGAGTAAAAAATGTAAAAATGCATAAAATACACAATATGATTATTATAATTATTTAGCATAAAAGTTATTTTGGTATTGTGTATTATTATTTATTAGTAGAAAAAAAAGTCAGATATTCCCATGATACAAAAAAAATTGTGTTTCTAAATTTTTGTTATCTTTTGTTTTATTTTTGGTTTTTCTGTTTTCTCTTTCTTTCTCTTTTTTTTTTTTTCTTTATAGTTATTATTCTCATTAATAATACGACAATGATGAAAAATTTCATGTTTTGATGTCTATGATAAACATCCTACACTGTTCTGATTCAATAGTATTTATTAACGAGTTAATAATTTATTATAATTATAATTAATATTATACTAATGATAGTATAGCAATGATGATAAACCATTTATTTAATTTTTTGATTTCTATGATAAACTAATCGCCCTCTTATTTGAGTTTATACTATTCATTGGTGCTTTATTAATTATTTTTATACTTTTATAACAAGGCTATGATGATAAAAAGCAAAGTTTTATGCTTTATTGCGATGATAAACTTCTCGTCCTCTTTCTGAGTCTTCAATATTTAATAATGTTTTATTAACCTTTTTTTACACTATTATTTTTACACAATTTTATTTAGTTTTGCTTTTTATTTTTTAAATACTTTTATAATTTTTAAATAAAGAGAACTTTTTAAACTACTAATTTATTGAGTTAATATATTTTTTTTCGTTGCATATCTTAATATTACAATATTTGTTTAAAAATAAAAATGTGAGTTTACTAACTATTATCTTTTTATCGCGATAGATATTTATCTATATTTATTATTATAATGATCATTTACTTCAAAGATCCAATTGAGTGTTCCTTGCCCAATTAAATAGTATTTTTATCACTTCTAAATTTACTGAAATTACCTCTAACTATTGTATGTATGTTAGTAAATTATTTTATATAATTTGATTATACTGATAATACTGAAGGTGATGATGGTAATTACTTTTTTTTTTTTGAAAAAAGTAAATCACGCTAAAATTAATCCTTCTACTTTCTCCACACAATATTATGTTATAATGGTTCAGTGATTTGTTAATAACCATGATTATGAAAAAGATGACCTAGTCAAAGATTATTTAGATAGAATGTTGATCATGTCAAAAATAATAATAATAATGATTATGATGATATATATATACGCGCGAGTTTCTACTACCATATATTTTTTTAATGGTATTTTATTTCTTGATATCTATGCTCTTTTTTTATCACTACCCATACTAAAATCATTTTAAAATAGTTAATTCTTCTCTTTTCAATTTCGTTTTCTTAAAAAAGTACTACGTACTCATCATACCTATTATTATATTCATGGAAGTACAGAGTTATATTTAAGTTTTTAGTATAATTGTTGTTGCATATATTTGAAGTCATTATAAGTACGTACAGGGCCTTATCAAAAGTTAAATATTTATTATATATTTACCTATAAAAAAAGAACGGTATGATTTTGTATTTATTGTGAATTATGGGTGTTATTATCTTATACTAATAAACTTCACAAGAGGAAAATTATAAATATAGTTGATGGATTTGATAAAACAATGAAATGCATGTTGGGCTCTTTTTAATATTATTATTGACGTATAATTCAAGTAAAGTGGTTTTTATAATTATTTATAGTTAAATAAATTAAAGTGATGAAGGAACTAGTTCTTTACTTCATTCAAGTCATTTAGTTACTTCATATGCTTTATGTTTATCTTACAGTTTTATATACGTATTTATCATTCTATTTAAAATAATAAATTTTAGGTGTTAATAATAATAGAGCATAAAATAAAGAAGAAATGAGAAAAAAAAAAAGAACAAACAAAGCTATATGTCTGATTTTAAACTCCAATTTATGCTTAATTTTTTTCACACTATTTCTCTTTTCCTTTTTTCTTCTTTCTTTCTTCATTTTTTCCTTATAATTTTATCTATTTTTATTATTCTTTATTTTAAACTTTTACACTTACCATTTATTTAGCTACATTGTAAGTAGCTAAGTAAAATGAACAAACGACTTGCATATATATATATATATATATATACATAAGTGTAAAAGTAAATGATGACAAAAACAATATTCATTTATTATTTTTATTATCACTGCCATTATTGTTATTTTTTTTTTTTTCTATAGTTCAACTTCAAGAAATTCATTGACATTCAAGTGATTCTCCTCATAATTCAGATTATGTGTGTTTAGTATGATTTTAAATTACTGAAGCAATATAATAGAAATAGTAGTCAGTTCTTCCTTGTTTATATAGTAGTAATATATTATAGGTTAAAATAATGGACTAATTTAATAAATAATGTAATGAAAAATATAATAAAAAAAGGTAAAGTAACAATGGGAATTACAACATATTGTTTCATTTATTAATAACGCACTGTTCTTTTTCCTTTTTTTTCCGTTAAAAAAATAGCTGAAGTTAATGTTATGAACTATATATATATATATATATTAAAACTTTAGTTTTTTGAATTTTTTTATTTTCATTTTTAACATTTCAATAGAAAAAATCGATAATGAAATACAGAAAAAAAAAAGGTAACAGCTATAATGAATTTTCTTTAAAAAATTAATGACAAAAAGAACAAAAAAGGAACGAAACTGACAAGAAAGCTAACTAACAAGAGGAAAAATGTAAATAATACGAAAAAGTACAAATCTAAATAAGGCAACAAAAAATATTAATATATCAACGAAAATAACGACAAGAAAAACAAAGAAATTAGAAGAATAATATTAAGTACTGGAAGGAATCATGATGAAAATAAATGAACAGAAAAGAAGCAACAAGAACTTCCGGTAAAAAGAAAAGAAAAAAATGGAAGAAAATTCAAATAACAGCAATAATTTTTTCAAAAAAAAAGTGCAAAAAGGTTTAAAGAATCGTTTAAAATAATAAAAAGAAAAGATAAAATATAAAAAAAAAAAATAAAAATTAAAGTAACAACAACAATAGCAGCAAATAGAGCAAAAAGTATTTCAACAACAAGAAAAGAAAAATAAAAAAGACTTATATATTAATCACAATCAAGATTTTTTATTTATAACAATTATTATAGCTTTAAAATAAATCCCATTAAGAAACAAAACAACAATCACAGCCATAACGGCAACAGAAATAACAACAAGCCTAATTTTAAAGATAAAGGAAAAAGAAAGCAAAAAGATCAATTTTAGTTATTGGCCATTTAGATAGTTGTAAATTTTAATAAATAATTCACAGGGTGATTTTTGTAAAACAAAAATATCTATATTGTGTATATTTACGAATGAACGATCACCTCATCATCAATTTTTTTTTATTCTAACAGTATTAGCTATATAAATTGCTGCTTTTTTCTTGTGAATTTTTCTTGGTTCTCTTTGTGTTAAATTCAATTTATATGAATATTTTTTTTTCGATAGATTAGGCAGTCCTTTAATGATCATATTCGATATAGTTAAGGTATTCTGGGTTCATATAGGTAATAATAAAATGTTGGACAGAAAATAAGATATAGAGTAAATAATAATAAAATAGTGGATGGTCATACCTATATTTTTTTTTTCTTCATATTATTTTATTATTATAATCAACATCATCATCATCATAATCATGATGATATTGAAAGCACTATATTTGAATGATTAAAAATAAATGGATTTGAATCTTTAGCATATATAAAATTCATCCTTTTTATTTTAAATATTTCACATTGTTACTCGTTTCTTTTCATTTTTTTTTTAGTTTTTATTTTTGTAAAGTTGGTTCAGTGTGCTTTTTTATGGATTGACTTATTTGGCTTTTACTTTTCTTTTTCTTTCTAGTTTTTATTTCCAGGTCTTCTTTTACTATTATATTTTATATTATCATTATTATGATCACCATTATCATTTTCAGCACAAACAAGATTATTATCATCATTATTATAAATATTATTTTTTTAATCATTAGTTATTAATAATAAATAATACTTAATATGAATTAATAACAAAACTTATATATAGTTAAATGTAAAAGAAAAATTTGTTTTATAAATTAATACTTTTTCAGAAATATCAATATTAATAAAATCAGTATGTATATCAAATTGCAGTAGTATTCATATATATTTATAAATATAAATATATTAATCCATCAAGACAATATCTTATATTTTAGTATAAAATTAAAATCTTTCTTATTATTTTCATTAAATCCACTTTTAATTTATAAATGCTCTCAACTGAATTTATTTATTTTGAAGATAAAGCGTAAATTCTTTTTTATTTTATTTCTTTATTTCTTTTTTTACCACTTATTAATGAAATAGTTTTTTTTATTACTACTTTTTTAATTTCATTATTATTGTAAAGTTTATTTTCATATAAAGTCTATATATATGTTACAGAAAAATAATTCAGAAACTTTATTTGGCTTAAATCATTTTTCTGCAGTTTTTAGTGAAATATTTTGTACCAAGTTAGAAAAAAGTCATTTGAAACAGGTCAAAATTTTCTCCGCCAATTAAATTTAAGCAAAGGATAATTTTTTTTATTTTCATATATTTTTTTTTTCTTTCCTTTTATTCTTTTTTTTGAAAGAAATAATAATAACAAAAATAATAATAAGGAATATAGAAAACCCATTTAATGGACATACTTTCTAATGAACTTATTACAATTATATTGTCATATTTATCACAGAAGCAATTAGCAAGAGCTTCCTTGGTTTGTAAGAAATGGTATCAGTTAACTCTTTGTTCAACTTTTTATAATACAGTCCATATTTATTCAGATAGTCAACTTGAAAAGTTTCTTGAATTTGCTAATACAAAGAAAACCACGGAAAGTAATATATCTATAGGTCATTTTGTTTATCGTTTTTTTTATTTTGGTGATAGCCTATCGCCTTCTTTATATCTTTCTTTAAATGATGTTTGTCCCAATATTATTTATATAAATGATATTAGTCTCAATAATAACATCAACAACAGCAACAGTAATATCAATTGTACCTTGGTTATTGAAAAAGAATCTCATCAACAACAACAATGGAAATGTTTAAAACATATTAATTCTTGGTATTCTAAAATTTATACAAACTGGATGAACCATATAAAAAATGATATAAACACTCTTCAACTACATGTAGATAAAACCTTATTAAACCAACATACTACTACTAAATCACCACTATCACCGATAATTTGTTTTAAAAAAGATAATCCACCTAAATTACAAAGAAATCGAATATTAATATTTTATATGGACGATGATGATATTAGAGAGCATCAAAAATCAATGGGGGATACCAGCATAGAAGGTGAAATCAATTTTAGAAATCATTTAAATGAATATATATCAAGAACAATTTATAATATTTATCATAATAACAGCAACAACAGCAACAATAGTAATAATAGTAATAATAATAATAATAATAATAATAATAATAATAGCAATAATCGTAATAATGCAATGGATGGAAATAATGAAATATATGATTTTTATGGTCAAGTGTTAACATTACCAACAACGTGGGTTCATTTATCATCACTTTATATTAATTTTTGTGATCTACATTGTAGTCAACTTACACCTATTTGTGGTATAGATGAACGTAGTTTTAATGCTATTATAGATTCATGCCCTTCTTTGATATCATTAGGAATGAATTGTATGGATATGGTGATATCAACGGATTATGATCGTCTCAACATCTTGCCATGTTCCAATTTATTACATTTAGAGATTCAACATTCTAATATCCAAGATCCACTTTGTTATGAATATTTCTCAATCAAATTACCAAATTTAAATACCTTCAGTTTAGTCTTACAAACAAGTAAACTGTATCCTCCAAATAAATATCCAGCTTTTAAAGATGCAATATACAACATGATTATTCAATTTAAGAATTTAAATTCATTAACAATGAAAATGGACGAACAGGATTTTTATAGGTATAATAAATTCAATTCACTATTTTGGCCAATAAAAGAGTTAAATGGTTGGTTAATGGAACATCCTCATCAGTTAAAATATTTGGACACATGGTTTGAATTTATAAGAGATCATGGTTATTCTCATGATATGAAATATTTGGATCATTTAATTACACTTTCATTAGCTAATATCATGGAGTTACCTTCAACGGTATTATATCATCGATTACTATTAAATAAGGAACATCCACATTATGTATCAACTTCCATAACAGTATTAAAATTAAAAAATGCATCTGTTTTTACAACAACTGTGCCAACGACAAAAAATGAACCGGTATTTGAACTTGATGATTGGTTAAAGGCTTTTCCAAATTTAAAAGAATTATCATTAAAAAGGATAGGATATATTACAAATAAAAATGATGATCAAGATCATCAACAACACGATCAACAAAAACATCAACATCATAGTAAAAATGGATATTCATTAGAGATTTTAGATATATGTCAATCTGATATAAGAATTAAAGGTGGATTATCAACATTATGCCATTTATTCCCAAAATTACGAGCTTTATACCTTACTACTGTTTGTTTTATTTATAATTATTCACTAATGGATGTCGATACAGAAGATCATTATGATGAAAATTTACATGCTATAGTGATTGATGCTGGTCAATTAAATTTGGATGAATTGGAAATATACCATGTCAATTTTTTAAGTAATGAAGAAGAAGATGAAGATACATCTGAATTGATTGAATTTTTAACTGTAAAAGAAAGTTTGTATTTGGAAGAAAAATGTTATGGATGTGTTAATGCTAGCTCGGTTAGTTCTCATCATTTATATTTTAAATGTAATTCTGTAGAAAGAATTATTTTTTAATTGTTATTATTTTATTTATTTATTTGTAAATAGCTATATATATATAAACACTTAAATTAACTACTTTATTATCAGTTTATATTTTTTTTTATTCATTTGCATGTAAATATATATATATATATATAAAAGAAAAAAGAAAAAATGAAACAGTAAACAATAAAAATAAAATCAAAACATTCCAATAAAAGGAAAATAGTATCTTTATTTAAATCACTTTTCATATATATTATTTTTATTTCTATTTTAAAATGATAACATATTCATTAACCAATAATAGTTAATCTTTTTTTTTTAATTTTTAGCAAAATTATGGCCAATTTTTTAAATAAGAAATAGGATTTTATGTAAAAAGAAAAGGAAAATAAAAAAGAAAAATAGGTACCAGCAAAAAAATTACTTTTACTCTCATCCAAAAGTAGAAACCCTTCAATATATTGTTTTTCTTAGTATTTTCATACTCCGACCATTTGCTTTTCTTTTATTGCTATTAATTCAATAAAAAGTGATAAAAGAAAATAAAAGAAAACATTTTCAACAGTTGAAAATAATGAGAAAATAGATAATATCAGCTTATTGTAATGAAAAAAAAAGGAAATAAAATGATATAATTGACTAAATGAACTGTTGCATTTCTTTTTCTTTTTCTTTTTCTAAAACACGCGTTTTTAATATTTTTATATATGGTCTTCTTCTATTTAATTATACATTATAAACACATTTCATATATATTTAAAATAATATTGAATTCATTAGAATATTATTTATTTATATGTAAACTAGTATTATATATACTGTCATTGTTGCCATATCAATTAATCATTCTTTTTCTATTCCTTTTTTTTTCTATTCATTATATCTATGATATAATTTTGGACTTATTATTTCTTTTAATATTCAAGCACTTCCTACGAGTTATTATCATTAGGAAGTAAGAATCATCGTTATTTAATCCTTTATATAATTTTAAACAATCAACTTATAACACTGAAAATAAAAATAATTATTTGGATTAAATATATTTATAAAATTATTTCTGCTGTTCATGTATAAAAATAAAAGGATATGTATATTAAAGCTGATCAATACTTTATATATGAGCTATTTATCAATAAGTAGATCGTTTTTTTTTTTTTTTCATTTTCCCTTTTTTAATAAATAATTCAACAATAAAAATGATAATAAATCAACTCAATTAGAACCCAATCCATTTGTCATTATATTTATAATGTTCAATATCTCTCACATGTATAACAAATGAAGGTTCTCTATACATATCATCTTCGCCTATATCATTAACATAATCGGCAGTATCATGTCCATTATTATTCCATTTTCCTAAATCTTTTATGGTAATTCTATTTGTCATTAAACAAATCCGATTATAAATTAAAGGATAACTTGTATAAAATCTTAAACGATCCGTGATGAATGTATTAAAAGTCAATTGTGGTGCATTTATAAAAGTGTAATAATCAAGTTTACCTTCCTTCCAAATAATCCCGTTTTCTTTCATTTCTTCATTATTTTTATAAATATGGGAAAGAAAATCATATCCACTATTTGTGCAATCCAGATAATTTAATTGAGGACACCGTTGGCATAAAAGGCTAAATCCACCAAGTAATTGGATGGTAGAATGATGGATAACAAGTTTTTTAAGTTTATATTGAGGTTGATGTTGTTATTGTGGCTCACCTTTGTTAAAAATTTCTTTACTACAAAGACTAATTTTACTAGCTATCATTGACTGTAAATTTGGAAAGGCATCTAACCAACCATAAAGATCTATTATAGGTTCTCCATATAAATGAGGAAGTTTTTCAATATGTAATTCTTTTAAATTAGGTGAAATAATTTTATTCTCTTTTTTGAGTTCATCATTCAAAAGATAAGCCAAAATTGAATCGCTAGTATAAGGTAATGATATATAAAGTGTATGAAGATGATAAATAAATGATATTGATCTAATGTCATCACAGTGTAATAGATTCCATTGAATATTTTCATACGTACGATTGATTTCACTAGGATAAATAGTTACTGGTAATCTTAAATCTTTTAAATAGGGTGGTGGATTTAAATTTAAAGATTTTAATAATTGGTTGTTAGGAAAACTTAAACATGGATCACCAAAAGTAACGTGAAGTTTTTTTAATCGTTGTGATATATCGACCATCATTTGCTTCATTGAAGTAAGAAATTCCTGCATTTTCATACTAGATTCCCGAATCCTAGCCCAGTCATCCATGATAACCCTACTATTTCTATTAATATAAGCGAATTCCCTGTCTATATCAGTTGTATAATCTATTTTCTCCAACGTTAACGACTCTAAATTTGGATAGCTTTTTGATATATAAGTAAAAAAGTTTGAATTTTCTGCTTCTAGATTTTCAAAACAAAGTGTTTTAATATTATCCCATTGATGATTGCTGATTGATGGTAAAAATGATAGTGACGGTGAAGATGAAGATGATATTCTATTATTATTATTACTATTATTATAATTGTTTATAATTCTAAAATTATTAGCAATAGTCAATGATTCCAGCTGAGGACAACTAGAATGAATTAAATCCAAAGTGTTTAAATGAATTTGATGGCATGTTCCACTTTTACTAAAATACAAATATAATTCCTTTAAATTCGATAACTTTGATATAAATTGTAAATTTGGTGATAGTCTATCATTCTTCAAAAGCATATAGTCTTCTTTCTTCAAATACAAAGTTAAACTTTCTAGAGTTTTTTTAAAATAATAGAGACAGTCTTGGATTGGTTCATAATGCCAAGTTGGAATATGTTTCAAGTTATTCCAATTTCCTATTATCTTGTGTTTAACAGGTCCATTTTTACAACAGTTGTTTTTATTGTTTTTATTTGATAGAGAATATAGAATATATGTAATATTAGGGCAACACTTTTGTAATGCCGCCATAGTTTCAGTATTAATTTCATCATTAAAGTGTAGTGATATTTTCTTTACATATTCACCAAAGTTTCTTTTATTTTCACTTTTCAATTCAGTAACTATTTTTATAAACTTGATAAAGAGATCATATACATATATATCTATATTTCTATAAAAAAAAGAATCGGTTGCTACTAAGTTCCACTGTTTATTTACAAACACGCATTGATTTAAATCCTTTCTTGTAGTAAGTTCCTGAAATATAAGAAAAAGTATTTCATTAGAAAAAGTCATTTTATATTATTTATTTGTTTTGTTTTGTTTTTATAAAAAATAGAAAAAGAAAGGAAAAGGAAAAGGAAATGAGCGAAAAAAAAACTAATGTAGAAAATAGAGTCTGTAAAATAAAAATAAAAATATTTTAATTGGCGGAGTATTTTTAAATAGTGTATATAATCTTTAGATATACAAATTTTTATATATAATTTATTGATATAATTATTGTTTAATAGTATATAAAATAGATATAAAATAAAATAAAAAAATTATCATTAACATATCATAATAAAAGTATAAAATAAAACAAGGTAATAATAATAATAGCAATAATAACCAATAAAATATTAGTATTTTACCCAATTATTATTGTAAAAGTATTTTTCGATACCTTTAACATAGAAGACCAAATGATATTCCCAACCCGTTTTTTGATAAAGAAGTGAAATATAATCATCATCATTATTTCTAACATACTTAGATGGTCTTCTTATTGGTGATTCTGGTACTATTAAAATATGGTTATAAATTAAAGGGATACCTCTTCTAGTTAAAAATTTCATATCCACCAATTTTAATGTTTTCAAATAGATATGTGGTGCATAGATAAAAGTATGATAGTGAGAAAAATATGGGTAAATATATTCTACTTCCGCTTTTATAAATTTATCATCCGGAAGAAAAGAAGATATAGAATAATACTCGCTTTTTGAACATTCCAAATGTTTTAACTGAGGACATCGTTGAAATAAATGACTAAATCCACCTTCGAAATGAAGACGGCATTGGTGTATACTTAAGGATTGGAGTTTTTTATATTGAGGCTCATATTGTATAGCTCGACTGTATCTATTGAAAGGTACATGAGTAACAAGTGTTAAACGACATGTAGATAATGATTGTAAATTTGGGAAAGCATCCAACCAATTGTATAAATCGAAAGGTTGTAGTGAAAATAATGATTCTAAAGTTTCAATAAATAAATGTTTTAAATTTGGTGATATTATATTTTTACCATCTAATAAAAAATCCAAAGTTTCCTTTGAAGCAGATAATAATGGGAAATGTAGTTCTTCAAGTTGATAAATAAATCCAATTGGTTTTATTTCACGATATAATCTATTACAATAATTAACACCGTTTTTTTCAATATAGGATGGATAGATAGTGAATGGCCATTTTAATTTTTTTAATTTTGTTGGAGGATAAAGAACAAAGTAATCTAATAGTTCATTATTTGCCCAATATTGAGTCCATATATCATTATTACTTTGATCAAAGGATATATAAAATGCTTCTAATTGTGGTGACAAATCAATAATCATTTGCTTTATTGCTTGTTTAATTTTTTTCTTTGTTGATTCAGCATAATTTATCGTTGTATATGTGAAGTCAATTCCATCAAAATGTATATTTTCCAAAGTGAGAGATTTTAAATTAGGATAATTACGCGCAATAAAAGTAAAAAAATGATGAGTATTCATTTTTATTGAATTAAAACATAAAGTAGTAATAGTTTCCCATCTATAACGAAATATAGCATGTTCTGAATAGGAAAGTGGCGGTAGTTGTAGAAATGATGATACTGATGCTGATGATAATGGTGATGGTATTGTAGAAGAGGAAGGTTCAAAGACATCATTTTTCATTTCAAATATGTAATTATTAGAAAAAGTTAAAGTAGTTAAATAAGGACATAAATGATGAATTGTTTTAAAGGCATTTGCATTAAATGAAAGATAAGTATTTTTTCTATCAGGATTATCTAAATGTAACTCTTTTATACATGAAAGTTGTGATGTTAGATTTAAGTCATATGGTACATCACCTCTTTTCAAAGCATAGCAATCATATGGTGTTGCATAAAAGGTAAACGATTCTAGAGTTAATTTTAAATATAAAAGACAATCACCTATCTTTTCAGAATGCCAAGTTGGTAAGTGGGTTAAATAGGGCCATTTTCCTATTATTTCATATTTTACTATAAACCATGAAAGTTTTGGTGTATAATTAATCATGGAGATGTTTGGACAACTTTGTTGTAAATCTTTCATTGTAAAATTGGTAACAGGATCTTCAAAGTGTAATGATATTTTTTTAACGTGTTGACCCATCATATTTTCATTTTTCATTTTTGTCATTGTAGCTGCTTTAATAAATAACAAAAGTTGTCTCTCACTGTAAATATTAATTTCTTTAAAAAAAGCAGGTTCCATAGCCACGCAATGCCAACTTCTATTGACAAGTGCACAATGATATAAATCTACATTTGATGTAAGTTCTTGAAATATAAGAAATAATAATTCATTAGAAAAAATCATTTTTTATAATGATAATAATAGTAATAAAAATAGTAAAAATAATTGAAAGAAGAAATAAAAAAGTGAAGAATAAAAAAAGTAAAAATGAAAATAGAAAAAAGGAATAGGGAGAGTTTGTTTATTTTTTTCTATTTTTGTTTCAGTTACGCGTTATACTGAGTTTAAAATAAAAAATTAAACTTTTGTATGTTATTAAAATTAAATTATAGAATAGTTTAACAAGAATAACGATTATAATTAAATAATATATTACTATTATTACCATTGTTATAGCTATTACCATTAATATTATTATTATTACTATTATTACTATTATTATTATTAATATTAATACTTAAAATATAATTTAATATTTCTTTGCAAATATAAAGTAAAGAGAGATGAAGTGATCTAAGAAGATAAATAATACTAATAGGATAAATACCATTATATAAGCATTTATTTTGTTAAATAAACCTATTCATTGAATTAAAACTTTTATGAATTTCACAAGGCTGTATATAGTGGATGTCCATTTTTAATCTTTTAATTGAGTAGATGGATTAGTTTTGTAAATTATTTAATAATGTACCATTAATTAGACCAAATATTTTATGATTTTGATAAAATTCAAATGCACTTTTTTAATTACAGTTATATATTGGCCATCATTCTAGTATTTTGCTTGTTCAACACATCATCAATATTATTTATAATAGTATTATTATTATTATTGTAAATGATTAAATTTGTATCACTATATTCCTTTAATAATTAACCCAACAGAATCAATGATTTTATGTTGAGATGCTTATCAAAAGGGATACCAACAGAAGAATTTGAATCATCTACTTTTTCCAAAGTCCGTGGTTCTAAACTGAGATAGTATTTTGAAAGATTAATAAAAAAAATTGTGGATCATTTACTTTTATATGTTTAAAACAGAGTGAAGCAGTATTATTTCATTAATTATTATTTAAAAGTAATTCTGCAGTTGATGCTGGTAATGATAATCGTGGTGATATAGATGTTTATGTTGATGTTATATAGATTGATGATCTTCCTTTTTTTTTCAAATATATAAATCCAAAAATAATTAACAATGGTCGGTTCTTTTAATTGAGAGTAAGAAGAAATTAAATTGAATATAGTTACATTATATTTACATTACCATGTAAAGTGATAAAAATATAAAATATAATTATCTTGATAATTGTATCTTTTGTAAATAGATCAAATTCAATAGCAGTTTTTCTAAAATGAGTGTTCATCTGTTACATAATCAAAATTTTCATCCTCATTTGTTCTTTCCATGAACGATCCTCTATTTGATGATATATAAAATCAAATATATTTTATAGGGTAATCAATATTATAACCCATATCTACGAATACTAAAGTGTTAAATTTCGTATGAGGTACACAGATCAACTTATTATAACCAACTTGTTTCCCTTTTGAGGATATATTTTATAAAAGTATTGTATTTTTTCTTCAATATCATCAATATATATATAAGAATTTGGAAATAATAGGCATTTTATTTGCATTCTAAATGATACAATTGATGGCAATATTAAAATAATCGACTAAATCCACTTTCAATATGAGTATCTGATTTGTCGAAAATTAAATTTTTAAATTTATATTGACGTAGTTATTGATGTTGATTATCGATTATTCCTTCTTGTCGCTGTTTATCTTCACTCAAAAAAGGTTCAAGAGTAATAAGATATATGCTAACTATAGATAATGATTTTAAGTTTGGAAACCCATCCAGTCAATCACATAAATGAGCATGAGGATTTTTTTAAGAATTCAATAGATTAAATAAATAGCTCTTTTAAATTTGATGAGATTATTTTTTTTTTGATTATCTAATAAATAATATTATGTTTCATCGCATATAAAAGGTACTGACAGATGAGGTTTTTCAAAATGCTGAATAAATGAAATAGACTTAGTATCTTGACGGATATGTTTACATTATTGAAGTTTACCACTATTGAATATGAGAAGGATAAATGGTGAATGACATTGCAAACCCTTTAATTTAGTTGATGGATTTGAATGTAATTATTTCAATAATTCTTTATTTGGTCAATATAAATAAGACTTCTTGATAGTTTATCTTCATGAAAGGATACATGTAATAATTTTATCTGATTTTCTAAATAGGTAACAATATATTTAAAAACTGTTTTCCATTTTATAGTTTTCCTTACACTAACAGAAGTAGTAGTAGCAATAGCATTATTACTATTAAGATCCTATTTCTTTTTCTTTTAATGATTTTAAATTTGGGTAATATTTTCCTATATATATAAAAAAATTGGGATTGTTACTTCTAACATTTTCAAAATTTAATTTAGTAATGCTATTCTATTGGTAATCATTAAAATTGAATGATGATGATGGCAACGAATTATTATTATCGCCATCATTAAAACCAAATCTATGAGCAATTTATAATACCTTTAAATGGGGAAAATTTGTATGAATATGTCTTAAAATAGACAATTGAAGAGAATAACGATCACTTTCACCAAAAACATAACCACTATTCCTTAATTTTAATACCTTTAAATTTTTCAATACTAGTATAGGTTCTAATCTTTTTGGTAACTTTTCAATATTTTCAAACTCATTGTCTATCTAATTTATCTTATAATCAATTTCTTTCGATAATAATTTCAAACAAGTGAGATATTTTGGAGTTGGGTTTATGTACTATGACGAAATATGATTTAATTTACTCCATTTTCCAACCATTTTAAAATCTCCATTTTCGCCTATTATAAAATTTAAAGATTTTTATTCGATAGTTATAATATTGGAACGATGGTTTTGTAACTGAGTGATATGACTAGTTAAAACACTATCAATAAAATGTATTGCTAAATATTGTACGTGTTGACCCAGTTTTACTTTATTGATTTTCTTTGTTCTTTCTGATTTAAAGAAGAGTAAAATTTATTTAAGAGTATATATATATCTATTCTTATATAAAAAGGAACAATTACTATTGAGCGCTATTTTTATTTCTTAAGAGCACGTTGCTAAATCTCGTGCTGTAATAAATTGCTAAAATATGAAAAAAAAATAGTCCGTTAAATAAATCCATTTTTTTATTTATCTACTTATTTATATTAAGTAAATAATAAAAATGGAAAAGGTAAAAAAATAAAGAAAAGGGCTTTATACTTTAAATAATAAAAAATGAAAGAAAATGGAAAGAAAAGGAAGTAGACAGTTATTTTTTTTCTCTGTATGTGTAAAACAAATAACCTATATGAAGTTAAATTTTTTTATAGTTTTTGTTTTTGTACTGTTTCTAAATTAGTCTAAACTCTATTTGATTAATAAATAAATATATATATATATATATATATATATATATATATCTTATTCATTTTTTGTTACTTTCTGCTATTTTCAAGTTAATTTATTGAATGTATCGTATAAAATCATTATTATTATTATTTATTTTAAATGAAAAAAAAAAAAAAAACTCGAAATATATATTAACCTAAAATCCAAAGTATTAATAATAAACCTTTTATTAAATGTATTTTAAAATTATATAAAATAATACATAAATAATATTTAAATCAAAAATAATTGAGATAAAGGTAACTGAAAAAAATTAATGAATTAAAAAATTTCCACCAAAGTTTAAAACATCTATCGAATGAACTAAAATATTGATTAATGGTTTCTTTTTTGAATCTGGATGGTTACTATTAAAATAATAACACTGACCTTTACTATCATTATTATAATTTTTATATGATGGCGTTGTAGTAGTTGAAGTTGTTGGTGAAAAAGGAATCATTTTAACAAAAATATCATAGTAACTTATTAATTCCATACTTTCTTCATCCATTTTAATCCATCCTTGAAAAGTTAATTTGTGAAAGGATGAATGTGGCACATATATAAGTGTATAATAGGGTTGAGATTGGAATTTTTTAATTTCTCTTTCGTTGACGAAAAATTGACAATTATAATTTTCAAGTATGGTTAATTTAGGACATTGATGACATAAAAGAGTAAAGCCATTAATGCTTTTAATAGAACATTGAAAAAGTGTTAACTCTTCTAGAGAATGAGGTGAAAATGATGATAATATTGATGAAGATGGACGTATTAATATGCTTTTTTCAGGATAACTTATACTGAATCTTTCATGTAAACATATATCCATATGGTGTAAATATAATCTTTTTAAAGCTGGTAAAGCTTCAAGCCAATTATAAATGTAAAAAATTGATTTATTATCATCAATATTATTATGATTCCAATCTAATGGTTCAACGGTTAATGTTGTTATACTTTTTGATATGATACCATCATTATAATGCAATAAGTAATCTAGAGTCATTCTTGTATTATCACCAGATAGTTTAAGTGTAAGAGTTTTTAAATGATTTATAAATTCAATAGTGGGTATATCTTGATAAATAGGAAAATATTTATATGATTGATGTTGTTGTTGTAGTTGTTCTTCTTCTTGATTTTGTTGATTATTTAATTTGGATTTCTTTTTTTTCTTTTTCTTATTCTTATCAGTTGTATCTATTTCAATACCACTATCATTATCATAAGTGGCGGCTGTGGGATATATAGTAAATGGCCAGTGTAAATATTTAATTTGATTTGGGTGATTATGCAACCAAGATAATAAATCATCGTTTGGCCAATAGTAATATGCTTTATTCGCTATTGTTACACCTAATTCATTCAAATTTGGTAATTCTATTGTAATCATGTTTTTAATAACAGATTGATACTCCTCGTAACTTTGTTGATTTTCTATAAAAGTAATATTGTATAATAAAAGTGATGCTAAAAGTGGGTATTTTTTTGAAATATATTTAAAAAAGAATGGGTTATCAATTGATATATTTTCAAAACATAAATAGTTGATTTGATTTTGTTGCTGTTGTTTATTAAAATGTGGAATCATCTTTTTATTTTTTTTGTTTTGATTGTTACTATTATTATTATTATTATTATTATTATTATTTTCTTTTGTACAATATAAAACTGCATTAATAATAGTTAATTTGGTGACGGAAGGGCAACAATTATTTATTATATTTAAATAATCTAAATTCATATTAAAAGGTATATGATATTGAGAAAAATCTAAACATAATTCTTTTAAATGAGTAGATGATTTAAATAAATGAAGACCATTTATAGGATTTGACTGCAAGATATCGTTTAAATCATTCAAAGTAGGATATAAAACAAAACTGACTAATGTTGAATAAGTTGATAAAATAATGGTAAATCTGTCTTCTTTATACCAATTAGGTAACTGGGTTAAACTTCTCCAATAACCTAGTAATTCATATTTATTGTTGTTGTAATTGTCATATTGGTTGAATGAGAAGGAATCTAAATTATAATAGATGGTTAGGAGATTAGGACAAGACAGTTGTAATTGAATCATGATATTAGTTGAGATGGGGTAGTTAAATAGAATAATAAGGTGTTTTACATAATGGCCTATATAATTGCCATGATGTCTTGTATTATATGCGGTTTTAATAAATGAATGTAGCTGTTTTAGGTTATAAATAATAATGTTTTGGTAAAAATAAGGTTGAGTTGCAATAGAATACCATTCTTTACAAACTAATGAAAAAGTTGCTAAATATCTTGGTGACTTAAAATATTGAAAGATATAAAATAGAATTTCATTTGATATATTCATTATTATTATTAATAATAACAATAGTAATAGTATAAAATAAAATAAAAAAAGGAAAAAAAGAATAGAAGAAAGAAGAAAGTACAAGAAAATAAAAAAAAAAGCTGCGTTTAATTTTATAAAAAGAGGAAAAAGGGAAAAGGGAAAAAAATTTGAATCTGGGTTTAAATTATCTTTTTTGTTATTGTATATTTAACAAATTCCTTTTGGTCTGTTTTACTAAACTTATATTAACAAGTAGATAGTATAAAAGATACGCCTTTTTTAAAAAAATTCATATATGATTAGAATATATTAATATTTATACTTTTTTTTTCTATAATATCCTATTTTATTCACACACACATATGTATATATATATATATTTTCAGCATATATTAAGCCATAATGAATAAAAGAAAAAACAATAAATAGCCCCTTAAAGTTGAATTTATTATGTATTTTATTGTATAAAATAAATTATATTCAAAAGCTTTTTTATATACAACGCATAAAATTACTTCCTTAAAGTAAATCAAAAAACAAAATGATTGAATATAAAAAAAGATAAGTATTAAATTGACACTATAAAAAATAACTGATAATAAGTAATACACTTTATATTTATATAGGATTAAATGTTTAGTAACTAGGTAATTTGATTTTAATTTTTTAATTTTTTGTAAGTTCTAAAGCTGGTGCTTCATAGCTGGCTTTATAAAATCCGCATATTTTGCAGAGTGGTTACACAAAGCTTAATCGAAGGGTTAAAAAAAACAGCAGTAATAATAGTCACTCTCTATTATAAATATACATAGGTTACTAATAAAGTTTTATTATGATTATAATTAACATTAATATTTTATAATCATGTTTATTTTTTTATTCATTCATCTTCTTATGATGATAATAATCATGCGGATATCAGTGCTCCATAAGAATTTCTAGGTTAGAGCATATATTTCGCTGATAAACTACTAACAAAAGCTTTTTTTTATTTTCTTATGATCAAAGTAATAATTTTTTTTGCCTCATTGTATTATTATAAAAATAAGAAACATATTGAGGATCAATGATTTATAAAAATCGAAAGGCTAAGGTATATAAATTATTTGCATAAGTTTTACTATCAAAATTTTATTTTTTTATGGTCTTCCATTTTTTTATAGGTTCTACTTGATTCGAAAGAAATCAAAAATCTACATTAAAAGACATACAAAGAGAAAATATCATATTCGTTTTAATTTTATAATTATGACAAAAACTCATGGGAAATATAAAAAAATAATTGATGCATAATGACTATATATTAGAAAAAGATGCTAGTATATTTTAAATCAAAAAAATTTACTCTATATGGCGAATTTTTCATTTTTTACATATATAGAAAATTAATAATTTTAAAGTCCGGTGATTTTTTTTTTTTTATGCACCATGATCATTTTTTTTCTTTTCCTTCCCTCTCTTTTTTTTTATATGCAAACTTTTTTTTTTATTACTGTATGTTCCTTTTTTTTTTTTTTTTTTTTTATTAAAAGCTAGTTCAAGTTAATATTTGGTTTAGAAATATTATAAAAAATGTGCTTTGTATTTGTGGCAAATCTGCAAAAAAAAAATAAGGGATTTACAAATATTTATTTAGAACTGATGGAGGTTAGTATACTGAAGAGGAAAAACTGGAGCTTATATTTAGTGCTTGCTTCTAATGCTTCTAAAAATTATAATTTAAATACTTTTGTTTTGTAAACGGTATGATGTAGTATTATCTATTGAAATATTAATAATAATGAAAAGAGGGAAGAATATGAAAAAAAGGATAACTAAAGGTTAGTGTAACCATTGATTTTTTCTTACTTTTTTTTTAAAAAAAAAGCAAGGAAATACATTATAATCATTGAGAATAAAATAAAATATAATAAAATAAAATCAAAGGCACTCATTATAATGGATCCAAAAGAGAAAAAGTGTGGTTAAATATCATTTTAAAAAGGGGAAGATTGATAATTTCTTTTAAATTCTACTCATCAGCTGGGTTTGAAAAATTTACATTTTCTATTGGTTTGTGATTTTAAAAGTAAAGGGTTTTAAGCTTCTTTTTTTCACATTTTTTTTTTCTTTTCTTTCTTTCTTAACCTTTTTTTTATTTTATTTTTAGACCTACATATTTTTTTTTACACACACACACACACATACACCATATACTTTTTTTTTTTTATCTTTATTATTTTTATTAATTAATGTTTCCAACTGAATTACTATTATTAATCTTTCAAGAATTCAATTCAAAAAGATATTTAACTGAATGCTCAGCAGTGTGTAAACAATGGCACGCGATAGCAAATGATTCTTTATTTTATGAAAACATCAACATATATACTTTTAATCAACTTGAACTATTTATTCAACATGCTATTACTAAAAAATATCAACAAAAGCCAATAGGCTATTTTGTGAATCGTATTAACATATTGTTTGATGAAACTCTTAGTAATCAAACTCTACTGAAATTACAACAGTGTTGCCCTTTTATAAAAGAAATCTCCTTTTTAAATGAATGTAAATATAAAAAAGAATATTTTTCATGGGAATATTGGAAGTACTTGAAAAAATTGCCAGTATGGCTTTCTATTGTTAGTGATGATACTACTACCACTACTGCTTTAAAAGCAATACATTTTTTCAATAGTAAAACTTTAGAATCTTTATCTTTAAAAACGAATTTTCAGACCATCAACAGATTAAAGTTATTCACAACATCAATAATTTCCTTACAAGAATTAAATCTTAGTTTCAATTATGATAAAATAAGTTTGTTTTACATTGATATGATTCACACAGCGTGTCCTTATTTGAAAAAATTATCTATGACAGAAATCGTTATTTCTAATAACCATAATGATGATAATAGTGAAGATGATAACAATGATAATTACAACCTTGTTATTTATCAGCATTGGAGAAATGTATTACATTTACAATTTAAAAATGTCAGAATCAGAGATACGGCTTTTTTTACAAAAGTCCTTCATTCTTATCCAAACTTAGAATCTCTATATTTAGAGGAAATGATTCTTAATCCAAATTTGCCAGCACAAGTTCACGGTGATACTTTTCATGATTTTATTAGATTGGGTAATTTACCAAAATTAAAACATTTTAAAATCAGTTTTGCTTACTCAGTTTCAACTATTAAAAGATTAAAATCAAATAATGGGTTGTTACAATGGTTAAATGATCACCCTCAGCAACTTAAAACTTTAGAAATACCATTAGATATAATTACTTCAAAAACATATAATAATAATAATAATAATTGTAATAATAATAATAATCAATATAGGAATGATCCTCTACGGCTATTAATTTTAGATCCGATTGAATCATTATCGTTTTCTGTTAATTTTATAAAGTATCTAGATACACTCATCTTACGTATACCAAGTCAACAACCTTTTTTACCATCAACTTCAGATCTTAATAATAATCAAATAATATCAACTTGCTTAAAATCATTAACAATATACAGAACAACACCAAGTAAAATATCACAAAACTTTAATTTTTTTATATTTGATTGGCTTCATCTTTTCCCATCTTTAAGATCATTAACATTAAAATTAATAAATATATTTTCTGATGAAAGGTTCTTTAGAGATGATATAATTGGAAATGTACAACTTCAGCATCAACATCAACATTTAGGATTAAAAGAATTAATTCTAAAGAGCTGTATGATTGGAATGAAAGGTGGACTAAGCTATTTATGTCAACAATGTCCCAACATTGAAGTGTTACACTTGGATGGCACCAATACATATTATTATCCTAGATTAAGTATAAATGATGTTGATAAAAAAGAAGTTAAAATTGTCCCCCATCAACCTAATATTACTTTATTATATGCACCAGATCATATATTTAAAGAAATCATTTTCAACTCCCATATTTGCTGTCCATTAAACCATGATTGTATAGTCAACTTTATGGATTTTGCACTATATACATCATCTTTATCAATAACCAAACGAGATAAATATTTTATAGATTATGGTATGTATAGGGAAAGTGTACATATGTGTATGATTGTACATTCAATCGATAGGTTTCGATTAAATGATACTTGGATTGTTTATTAAATTTTTAAATTGGAAGTTGTATAAAAAAACGATATGAGTCCCTTTTATAATATTTTATTTCTAATTATCTTTAAAAATTGAAAAATAAAAAAAAGATATTATTAAATAAATAGTTAAAATGATTCATATATATATATATATATATATATTAACACCCTTTTGAAAGATGATCTTTTTGATTAACCGATGATTATTTAAAGTTGAAATTGTTTCGGGAAAAAATAAAACCGGTTTTAAAGATCAAGAATTTATATGAAAATTCTTTATGATTGAAAGATAATCTTAAAAAAAAGGTGAATGAAAATAAAATTCGCTGTTTATATTGGTAAAGCTTTTTTTTTTTTTGTTTATTTTTTTAATATTAATGTGTCTATCTAAGAAATAAAAATATATATCATCATGTCTAATAAAACACTCATCTATGCATGTCCATGTATTAATGTTTTTTATAAAATAAAACTTAAAAAAGCAATTATCCACACATTAAAAATAAATAATATGTAATAACAATAGGCTTCTAAAAGATTCTGGTAACACATATATTAGATTTCTAATAAACTAATAAAATAAGATAAAAAAGGGTAAATTAATACATTTCGGGTTAGTTAAAAAATGTGGGTTTAAAGTATGGTTTATTTTATAGGATAAGGGCATAAAATATGAGATATTTATTTTTTATATAGTCTAAAATTGATATTTTTACCTTTTTTATATTTTTTTTTCTACTATACTTTTTATGTACTAATGTTTATAAAGGCTATTTTTTAAAAAAGTATATACATGTGTTCACCAGTGATTTATCATTGACAAAGTAATGTATTTTTATTTTAAATAAATAATTTATTATAATCAAATAATTACTATTTTAATAAAATTAAACTTTTTTATTGTCACACTTAGACTTAACCATATATATCCATTAAGGAGTGAAGTGTTATTTACCTGGAGATTTGTTAGATTTAAATCCCGTTTGGAATATAAATATATTATTTTTTTCATTTTCCATTTTTCTAATTTTTTTTTTCTTTTCCCTTTTTTTTTTTTTTAGTTATTCCTATTTCTCATTTTTTTACTTATTATTTATACCATTTATAAATAATTGTATTATATTATATATATATTATAAATATATATAATATATATAAATATACACATATATATATAAATATTTAATATTATAATATAACTCCATTTATATATGCAATGTCTATAAAATATTCATCATCTACAAATACATCTTTATTAAGAATATTTAGGTTACGTTTTCTATTTTATACGTGTGTTTTTATATTAATATTTATCTTAAGTATAAAATATACATCAAGTCGTTCAGCAACAAAGAAAAAAAAGGAACCAAAACCAATATATCCTCATGTAGATTATTTAGATAGCTCACAACTTATGTATAATGAAAAACTAGATTTACTATTTAAACAACAAGGTAAAAAAAAAAAAAGGAAATAAACAAATAAAAAAAGTTAGAAACTGCAAATAATAATAACCTTTATCTTTTTATATAAATAGAATTAGAAACATATACTTCATATGGACATAATAATAATGAATTAAATAGACTTATTAATTATAATATTTCACCTTCTTCCTCTATTACTGTAACTACTATTTTACATATCACTTCAACAAATAATTTAAATACTCAATTAAATGCTATTTTACAGCAATCTTATCAACCTTTTATTATATGGATTGTATATAAAAAAGAACTTGAAAATATATTAACAACTTATATTGAATCATCTTCTTTATCATCTGAACAAAAATCTTTAATTCATCTCTATGAAGAAAATGGTGGTGATACTATTAATAATAATTTATTAACTTTAGCTTTACATGCAACAACAGATTATATATGGATTATAGATGATAAAATCAATGTTGGCAGTCAATATTTAAAATCATTATTATCACTCTCAATGACAAAAGAATACGATCATACCTTTTTAGGTGTTTATGGATTAAATCAACAAAAGGAATGTATTGAAAATAAAGATATCGATTTTAAATCAACTATTGTTCATGCAATTGATCATACATGGTTATTACATCGTTCTTGGTTATCTCCTTTAACCTTATTATCATTAGAAAATAATAATAAACAATATCATCTTGGTTCATGGTTATCTCAGCAATTAAATGACATTGGTATTCAATCAGTTTTATTACCTGATGGTCATTCATTAACAACAATAACAAAAACTTGTGATTTATCACCATTGCCTTTTCCTTCAATAACTAAAATAAATGAAGGGGTATATGGAATAGAAAATAATGAAAAAGAGCAAGGTTTAATAGTTGAAGAAGAAAGAATATTTGATTCTTTTATTTTTTTTATTGATCAATTTGAACAATTGGATGAATTAACACCACTTATCTGTCATCAAAATCATAATAATCAACAACGAAAAATGTTACCTATTCATATATTAATGACTGGGAAAAGATCAAACCATTTTTTTTCTCCTGAAGCCATTCAAAATCATTTACTTCAATTTGATAACACTTGTACTCATCCTATTATTCATGATGTTGGTTGGTTACCTTATGTTGGAAATCAAGAAAAATGGTACCTTGGTCAAAAAATTGTTCATCAATTACCTACTTTATTACAACAACTTAGTTTAAAAGGCGTTTTCATACATACTTTAAGACCTAATGATCCTTTAACAAAAGCTTTACATTTATCTCCTTGTCAAGATCGTATTACTATTATTGGTTTACCTTCAAGAGATATTAATCATGCTCAATGGATTATGGATGTTCCTTTGCAAACATTAAAAAGTAAGTGGATAAAAATAATAATAGGAGGGAACATGTAAAATAAATAAATATTGATAAAAAAAAACGATGATGATGATAATGATGATCAAAATGTTATTAAAAAAAAAAGGAATGACCAAGTGAATATAGTAGTAAAAAAAATAAAAATAAAAAATAATTTAAGTGTTAGAGAAAATGTAGAAAATGGAGAAAATAGAGAAACAATATAATTAAAGAATTTACGGAAATTCAGTTACAGAATTTTTTTTCTACTTTAATTTATTCAATTATTAATTATTATCTTTTTTGTTATTATTAAAAACAAAAATAAAATAGGATGGAATGATTTCAAAATTCAATTAATGATTACAACTGATCGCAATCCTCGTTCTTTAGCAAGGCTTTTAAGATCAGCACATAGAGCACATTATTTAGGTGATCAAGTAGATATAACTATTTTAATGGATCAAAGTAGTGATAAAGTAACACAAAAATTTATCAATGATGTTCAATGGGTACATGGGGATAAAAAAATCAGGCATCGTATTGTGAAATTAAATAGAATGCCAATCTTTGTAGAATCATGGTATCCTGAAAATAATGATGATTATGCTATTTTATTAAATGACAATATAGAGTTATCAGATATGTATTATATTTGGGCCAAACGAAGTTTATTACATTATCGTTATAATTATTTAAACAGTGATCATGATCAAGTCTTATCAAAATCCGTCATGGGAATCAGTTTATATACACCTACACTTATTGATACTTTTGAAAATACTTATGATAATAATAGTAATAATGACATCGATGATAATGATAATGATAATGATAATGGTGATGATAATAATGGTGATGATAATAATGGTGATGATAATAATGGTGATGGCTATGATAGCAATAATGATATTAATAATATTGGTTATAATAATAATAATAATAATTATAATGGTAGAAAATTATTCCAACCTTCCTTAACCACCACTACGCATCCATTCTTGATGCAATTAATGACCAATGGAGGTACACTAGTTTTTCCAGAACATTGGCGTGAATTCCATGATTATATTACAGCTAGATTTGCAGATATTCGTAAAAAAAATTTACAAAACATCAACATTCCTTCAGCTAGATCATCAACATGGACTAATTCCTGGAGAAAATATATGGATGAATTAATGTATTTACGTGGTTATGTCTTGGTTTATCCTTTACACGATGGAGGACAAAGTTATAGTACAATACATTTAGATTTAAAACATCATCATATTTTAGAAAATGGAACATTCGCAGATGATTTAATGAAACAATTCCCACAATTAAAACAACAACAGCAGCATCAATATCATTCACTTGATGAGAATATGATGGAAAATGATGAAGGTCATCGTGCCGTTTTATCTTTATTTAATGTCCCATTAATTCATGGTGATATATCCATTAATAATAATGATAACCCATTTTTACAACATCAACAACAACAACAACAACAGCCTACTCATTTACCCGAATTAGATGTATTAACTACTTTTGATTTATGGGGTCAGCCCCAACCTCATACTATTTTAACCGATCGTGGCCGATTATTCCAACAATCCATTTCTGCATGTCCTCCTTCTTTGGAATTTGATTTTGATCCTTCAGATTTGTTATGCCCTTTTGCTCGTATTGTTGAAATGAATGTAAAGGATGTTACTACTGATATTTTACCTACTAGAATGGCTACTATTTATGTTACTCCTACTCCTGCTCCAGCTCCTTAAAAAATAAATAAAAAAATGAAAAAATGAAAAATGAAATAACATAAAAAAAATAAAGCATATATATATACAAAATATACATATATAATATTCATTTTTATTTACCTTTTTTTTATACATATTTACACAATATATATATATACTTATATAACTCGTACATTTTTATTACCATTATTATTTTATTCTATTATTATTCTATTATTACTATTCTATTATTTTTATATTATTATTGTCATTATTTTATTAATAAATAAAATTAATATGTATATATCATATATTAGGTTTTTCTCACTCTTTTTTTTGAATTCCAAATTTGGATTTAAAAGTACGGTTTTAATTTTGATTTTGAGAGCTTTTAGGGGAAGTGTGGCTGGAAAAATGATAGTCACGACTCGATTTTTTTTTTTCAGCAAGTGTTTTTTTTAAACACCACGCTTTTCTTTTTTTCTACTTTTCTTTTTTTTCTCTACCTTTATTTATATATATATATAACATTTATTATTTATAATGCCAGGTCTTGATTTAAAACATCTTCCTGAAAGAGAAGAAGATATTGATTTCAGTGATATTTATGAAAAACATCAAGTTGTTGAAGAAGATGATTTTAACACCATTGTAGTAGTAGATGGAGCACCTATTGTAGATGAAAAAAAGGAAGAAAAATTAGTCTCAGTATTAACTAAATTATTTGTTAAAGGTGCTGGTGAAATTAAAGAAGGTGGTATTTGGATGCCTATGGCTCCTAATGCTGAAGGAAAAGTGGAAAGCAAAGGGTAAATAAGAATGATAATATTAATTATAGTACCAGCAAGTAATATCATTGTGAATAAATTATATATAGCTTATGCTAACACCTTTTTTTTTTTTTTTTTTTTGCTTTTATGTAACTTTTTTTTTTTATCCTTTTTTTATATTCCTTTGTACTTTACTCTTTTCTTTTTTACTCTTATTTTATTTTTAGATACCTCTTTATCGATTTTGAAACAGCAGAAAGTGCACATGCCGCAGTCAAGAATTTAGATGGACATAAAATGAGTAAATCACATCAATTATCAGTCAACAAATTCATCGATGTTGAAAAATACACCAATATGCCAGAAAAATACGTTGAACCACACATTGAAGAATATCAACCTAAAGAACATATCAAAAGTTGGTTAACTGATGAACAAGCTAGAGATCAATTTGTTATGTATCGTAATGATGATGTATCAATCTTTTGGAATCGTAAAACAGAAGAACCTGAACATGTTTATACTAGACAAAATTGGACAGAAACATATGTACAATGGTCACCTATGGGTAGTTATTTATCTACTTTCCACACACAAGGTATTGCTTTATGGGGTGGACCTAGTTGGAATAAGATTGTTCGTTTTGTTCATCCAGGTGTCAAATTGATTGATTTCTCTCCCAATGAACGTTATTTGGTCACATGGTCTAACGAACCTATTCAATTAAGTAAAATTCCTGAAGGATCACCTAATCCTTTTAGTGAATATGATGAAGGTAATCAAGTAATTATTTGGGATGTTATGACTGGTGCTCTTTTACGTAGTTTCCCATCCAATGCCAGCGCTGATAATAGCAATAATAATAATACTAATAATACTAATAAAACTGTTCACTGGCCAATGTTTAAATGGAGTCCTAATGAAAAATATTTTGCTCGTGTCATCTCTGGTCAACAATTATCTATTTACGAAGCTCCATCTATGGGTTTAATAGAAAAGAAAAGTATTAAAATCCCTGGTATTGTCGATTTTGAATGGTCTCCACCTGTTAAAGATCGCAAAGATGATGTATTAGCTTATTGGACTCCTGAAGTTGGCAATCAACCTGCTCGTGTCACTTTAATGAATGTTCCTTCCAAAGAAATCACCCGTACCAAGAATTTATTCAATGTTCATGATTGTAAATTACACTGGCAATCTAAAGGTCAATATTTAGCTGTTAAAGTAGATCGTCATACAAAGACTAAAAAATCACAATTCTCTAATATTGAAATTTTCCGTCTTGGTGAAAAGGGTATTCCTGTTGAAACTATTGAAATTAAAGATCCTGTCTTAGCTTTCGCTTGGGAACCTAATGGTGAACGTTTTGCTACTATTTCTACTAATGACCCTAATTTCGGCCAACCTATTGCTGGCGGTCCTGGTATTGGTGGTCCTGTCACTATTAAGACTTGTCTTAATTTCTATCATATGGATCGTAGTTCCAAAGCTAATCATGGTTTCCGTCTCTTAAAAACCTTTGATAAAAAGACTTCTAATTATTTATTCTGGTCTCCTAAGGGTCGTCATTTGGTTACTGCTACTTTACGTAGTTCATCTGTTTTTGATTTAGAATTTTGGGATTTAGATTTTGAACCAATTGCATCATCCAATACTGATGGTACATCTACTCCTACTGGTACTACTCCTGCTTCATCTGGTAAAAATGCTGCTCCTGCTGCCAATGCTACTGTTATTCAATTATTAAGTACTCAAGAACATTATGGTGTGTCTGATATTGAATGGGATCCTACTGGTCGTTATGTAGTTAGTGGATCAAGTATGTGGAGACAAACTGCTGATCATGGATTTGTACTTTGGGATTTCAAGGGTCAAGCCTTATTTAGACAAAATATTGATAAATTCAAACAATTATTATGGCGTCCTCGTCCTCCTTCTTTATTAACCAATGATATGAAACGTAAAATTAAGAAGAATTTACGTCAATACTCTAAGCAATTCGAAGAAGATGATTTGGCTGCTGGTGATGCTAATGCTGCTAAATTAATTGCTGCTCGTCGTAAGGCTGTTGAAGATTGGTATAGCTGGCGTAAGACTGTTGAACGTCGTATTACTCAAGAACGTAAGGAATTGGGTAAGGAATTGGTTAAAGGCGATGAAGGTAAATCCGAAGTCATTGAGGAATGGGTTGAAGAAGTTATTGATGAAATTGAAGAAATTGTAGATTAAAAAATAAGTATCCCTTTCTAAGAGAAAAAAATAATTAATAAAAAAAAAGGAAGAAGAAAAAAATCATCATTATCATTATCATTTTTGTATATCATTTTTTTTTTACGTATACTTTTTTTTTGTTGGTTTATATTTTGTTTCTTTCATTTATAATATTTTCTTTATATATATACTAATCATTTAAATTATAAAATAAACCTTTTTTTTATTTTTTGATATTTATTAATTATACTAACATGAATTAAAATGATTCAATATATATATATATTTATATATATGCATAAAAAAGGAAGGAAAAGAAAAGGAAAAATAAAGGAAAAAAAAATGATAAAAAGAAATAGATGATTATTTCAATATGAATGGGATTACAACAAGATATAAAATCACAGGTGCAGATAGTGTTTTAATTATTCATTTTCAGGTGCTTGTTGCTGGCACAGTTGCTGAAGTTGCAAGTATTGACGTTCAATCATTGGTTTCATTATATTCATTTGTCGTTGAATATGATTACGCTGATTTTCTGTGTGTTGCATTTGGCATTCTGTTTGATCAGCATTAATTGGTCTCTGCAATTGTCTTTGGTATCTATTACGCAATCATTCCATTGTTTTTCCTCAATGAGCTCTTTCAGGTTATGGCACATCATGTGGCCATGATAATTCGCGTCGTCAATATTCTTTAGCTGGATTTTCTTGAAACGCAGCAATTAATTCTAATATACTTTGTGTTTGTTGTTGCATTGATTCATTTCTCATATCACTTATGATTAATCTTACAGTGTCATGTAGTAATTTCGATGATCGATCTTCACATGTATTGTATTGATTTATATCATGGCCTTTTTATCAATAATTCATTAATCATTACTGAATAACGTTTACAGTTCTTGCTGAAGTATTTAGATGAGGGATAGGGCTTCTATAACCATATTCTCTTCAATGCTTTCCAAACGATTGTTGGTAAAAAGATATTGGTCTAACCATCATCGTTCCGTTATCTGTCTAAATAAGATATAATCATCCGTTCTTTTTTCTACCATATATTGTCTGATAATATCATATTCTGGACATTGATATTCTGGTGGTGCTATAATTCCACGTTCTAATAATAATCGAAATAGTCCATTGGTTCTATTTTCCATAGCACCTTTTTCTTCATTATTTAAATCTCCGAGAAGTTCCTTTTAAGCTTTAATCTCGGTTGCTTTTAAACATTGGAAACATTTCCATTTTCCCCTCTCTCGCTGATTTTTAAATTCTAATTTTATTAGATAAAACAATAAATTTCTCTATCTTATCCTTTTTTATTTCGCAAAAATAAAAAAGTTCGCTGAGTCTAAATTTCCAAACTCTTTAATCCAAAAATAAAAAAATTGGATGAGGACAAACTTCAATTTAGTTCTTTCATGACAATCGTTTTAATCGTTTCTCTATTGTTATTATTATTATTATTTATTCATTTATTTATTTATTTTAATAAAAAAATAGAACTAAAAAAATGCGTAACGATCCGGTTAAATATGACAGCCTTGAGTAGCCTTGAGTAGCCTTGAGTAGCCTTGAGTAGCCTTGAGTAGCCTTGAGTAGCCTTGAGTAGCCTTGAGTAGCCTTGAGTAGCCTTGAGTAGCCTTGAGTAGTCAGTGCTCAATTTTTAAAATCCATAAATGCTTTATACTACGTGCTTATATTCCATCTATGGAACAACAAACGTCGAACTATACTAACAATAACCCTAGAACTAGAACATGCACTTAATGTTAATTTTACACGAATATATATTTATATCATTATACTTAACTATCTACAAATAGCCATCTATATAATCTACCCCTTATTAACGAAAAGTTATAAATACTGCTTTAATTCCAATAGTTGAATAAAGAACGTAACCAAAAGTTTCACAATATTATTTTCGTCTTTCTTTCCAATTTATAATTTTTTTTTTTTTTGATATTCAACACTGTTACTATTTTAATACAACACACACACACATATATATATATATATTACTGTTATTATCATTATTAAGACTTGGCTTGAGTAGACCAGCGCTTTCTACTTTTATTTATCATTATTTTTATTATTAAAATCGATTTATATAGTTGTAATTTTTTATTATTATTTTATTAAAGTAACTATATATAATGCTACTGAAGAGTAAAACCATTTTATTTTGCTAAAAAAAAATATTTTTTTACTTTTATGTAAAGCATTTATGAAATAATTATTAATGTGCAGTTTTTAATACATTAGCTACGGTTTCGTCACTAACTTCCAATATTCTGTTTTTTTCTTTGCCTATTATTTCCCTTACTTTATGTTGTTTCTTCAATAAAATTGTTAAAAATGATAATAATTCAAATAATAATATCCATTCATCCCTTTCATCGAAATTTACAGGAATGGTTGCATTTCGACGTTGAATATGAATATATTTTTCTGGGCTAGTTTTATTTAAAGAAGTGGTGGATAATGTAATATTTTTTCCATATGTTTGTATGCAAACAGATTCAACTTCCATAACAGTAGAAAAGTTAACGTCCATATTTTCTTTTATTACTCTGTCAATCATGCAGATTGTACTGTAAATATTTTTCAAAGAATCATTAACAACGTGATCAATTATTTCCTTATGTAGTCCACCTGAACACTCTAAAACAATTTGATCTTTTTTTTTGTTGTTGTAGCCTATACCATCTACATTTCTTCTTGATGTTCGTTTCCATGTTAAAGTATCCATAGTATATGTATTATAATCTTTTGGTTCAACTTCGCACCATTCAAACCCAATATAACCAGTTTGATCCCCTAAGGTTTGAAAGATAGGTATAACACGGTCAATCCAGAACGTTCTTTCCCCTTTGGGTTGAAATATAAGAGGTCTATTGCATTTACTTGAAAAATCAGTTAGAATATATTTTGCTGCATTTAGTAATTTTTTTTCAAGATCATCAGTGGTATTTGCATCATAGTTCCATAAAAATAATGGCCATTCATCATAATCAACAATATCTAAAATGTCAATAAGTAATTTATGTACTAATGGAAATTGTTTTAAAGATGAAAGTGAGCCTTGATCAGCTTCTTGTTGTTGTAGGCATTGTAAATTTTCTGAGGAAAGATTTTTATTATAAGGAGTAACCAATATGATAATGTTAGAAAGTTCTTGAACAGTATCCCAAGTTAATTTCGGAACTGAAGCAGAACAAGTATTTTCATCTATCAAAGGTGAGATAAAAGATAAACTAGTTCCTGATTCTATAATAGCACAATTAATAGGTGATTCTGTAGCAAGATGATTTTTAGTTACATGTGTTCTTAATTCTTCTATTCCTAGAAAATGCTTTAGACAAGAGGGGCAACTATGGTGTATGACTGCGTCAGTGCTAGATTCCTTCACGTATTTATATTGCTTGCCGGATCTATGCCGATTTCCTATAGTTCTTGGAGGTATTAGCACTTTATGAATCCTACACAGATGTTTCCTAAGTCTAGTTGCATCAATAAAATCTTCTTGACTACAAATATAACAGTTATATTTAAGAGCAATTTTTATGGGTGTGTGATTATTATTTAGCATAATAAAATGGAAGTTTTTTAAAAAAAAACTATATTATGGTAATGGTTTTATGCTATTTACATATTTAAAAAATGAAAAAGAAAAAGGAGAGGAAAAAAAAATAGACAGAAAAGTACCTAAGAAAATTATTGATTATCGGATTTTAAAAATTGAGCACTACCTACTAATTTTTTTTATTTCTCTTCCCTTCCTCATTCATTTTTATCAATATTGAGAATATATTAAATACGTTATTATTATTATAAAATATTTAACGCTTATACATTATAAGTAAATATTATTAACAGTAGTTATTTTTATGAAGCTTTTTATTAATATAATAAATTATATTCTAGGTGTTATGCATCCTATTATTAATTGATACTCAGATACTACCCAAGGCTACCTAGCACTACCCAAGGCTACTCAAGGCTATCTAGCACTACTCAAGGCTACTCAAGGCTACTCAAGGCTACTCAAGGCTATCTAGCACTACCCAAGGCTACCTAGCACTATCCAAGGCTACCCAAGGCTACCTAGCACTATCCAAGGCTATCCAAGGCTACTCAAGGCTACTCAAGGCTACTCAAGGCTGTCATATTTAACCGGATCGTTACGCATTTTTTTAGTTCTATTTTTTTATTAAAATAAATAAATAAATGAATAAATAATAATAATAATAACAATAGAGAAACGATTAAAACGATTGTCATGAAAGAACTAAATTGAAGTTTGTCCTTATCCAATTTTTTTATTTTTGGATTAAAGAGTTTGGAAATTTAGACTCAGCGAACTTTTTTTTCTTTCTCGAATAATATCCAAAAAAAAAGGTGTATAAATAAAATATGAAGACAATGGTAAAAGAAAAAATTCTTAAAAAACTAGATAATATACTTGAAAAAGTGGAAAAAAATAATAAAAGATATGTAATAGGAGTTAGTGGTATACCAGGTTCAGGGAAAACCACGTTTGTCAATCAAGTAGTAAAAGACTTTAATAAACGATGTCAAAATGAAGTATGTATAGCAGTATCTATGGATGGATTTCATTTACCTAAAGCAGTACTAGATAGTTATTCAAATGCTAAAGAAATGCATGCTCGTAGGGGAGCTTATTGGACTTTTGATGCTAATAAACTTGTTCAATTTTTAACCACGTTAAAAGAAGAAACAGAAACAACTGATACAATAAAAGCACCTTCTTTTAGTCATGAAATTGGTGATCCAATAGAAAATGATATTATTATTCAACCTTCGCATCAAATTATTATTATGGATGGGCTTTATTTACATCTTACTCAACCTGAACCTTGGAATAAAGTACCATTATTATTGGATGAAAAATGGTTTTTACCTATTGACATAGAAGAAGCGCGTCGTAGAACTAGTCAACGTCATTTGGAAAGTGGCTTAGTAAAAACAATTGAGGAAGGAATCAATAGATTTAATCAAAATGATATGTTGAACGCTCAATATGTATTAGAACATAAAGATAAATCAGCAGAAGTTATCGATATTAATTAAGTATTATTATTATTTTTATTATATATATATATATATATATGTATATATAGGGAGAAATATAATACGAATATGAAATAATATGATATAATAAAAATGAATTGAAAATGGGATATATATATATATATATATATATATATATATATATATATATTATAAATGATTTAATCAATTTATAATCATAATATATTTATTATTTATAGTATGCTATTATGATAACTATTTATGAAGATTATATTCATGCAATAAACATATTTACGTTTTTTAAATCGGGTGTTTAAATACACTTGAAAAAAAGTGTTAATAATAACATATTCCTAACTTTTATTCTTTTTTTATACACTATATTCTAACTATTATTTGTTTATATATATATATATCATTTTACTTTTTTTTACTAAAAAGCAAACATAACTTTTTATTTTAGTTATAATTGGCAAATATATATATAATATAAATGACTCCTGAATTTATTCTACTATTTTTTTTCAAAAAAAATAAACAAATAAGTAAAAAGGCGCAAAGAAATTATCTATATAAATAAATATGGTTTACATATGGTAAAAAAGATAAAAATTTTATACCTATGTTATTCGGCTAAAGCTCGTTATAATCTCTCACCACATCCACAAATCTCTATTGGGATACTTTAAAGCCCAACCATTCTCACTCTCTTTTTCTCTCCAGCCACAATATATATAATATGGTTCAGTGTGAATATATATTCTTACGTATATAGAATAATATTAAAAATACTATGTAAAAGGTAACAAACAATAATAATAATGATTAATTATCAACAATATATATAAAAAGGTAATATAATCAAATAATATATGATTTATGCTTATTTTATTTTATTTATATATTTAAAAATAGTACCATCCGTAAATGAAGCTGTTGATATTATATTAACTTACTGGATTATTCAAGAAATAAAGTGATACAAATTATGAAATTCCATTATTATATATTTAAACGGACATTCATTTTTTTAATATAAGAAGATCCTACTTTAAAATGGATCCCTTTTTATTACAATTCCCTTAAAAAAATAATCCATTTCTAAGCCAACCCCTCACTGTGTAACAAAGGTAAAATCATCTCTTTTTTATAAAGTTGACCTTTTTTTTTTCCTTCTCTCTCTTTTTTTTTTTTCTTCTTTTACTTATTTATTTATATTTATATTTATAATAGGGTATTACCTTAAATAAATATGAAACCAGGTATATAAAAAGAAGAAGAATATATATACATACTATGTATATGTATTAACAAAAAATTTATTGCTCTCATTCTTCTTTTATAGAACTAGAGCAGGTTATTTTACCAAGTATATCTTCACCACCTACAAACAGTAAGATATATGTATATATATATTAACAATAAAGGAAAAGAAAAAAAAAAGTAAACATACTAATTTTTTTCTTTTTTATTTTTTCTTTCTCTTTTTCTTTTTCTTTTTTAAATTAAAAAGTAAATCTATTAACCTATGATATTTATCTCATTGACATTCATAAAATGGTAAAATATGGCGATGTAAAATGTGTTAAAAAAAATATGTATGAACAAGAACTTAATTATATATGTATATCTTATCGACATGGAAGGGAGGAAACACTAGAATGGGAAGCCAATACACCCGATTATGTAGCTTATATCAATACCTTTAGAAAGGATGACTTAAAGACTTTATGTGAATGTATTCGAAGAGAACCTGACTTAAAACATATTACTTATTTATGGATTGATGCCATCTGTATAGATCAAAAAAATAGAGAAAAAATGTACGAAACAATTCAACAAAAGGAATCCATTTTTGAATTTGCTACTTGTATTTTGGCGGTACCTGATTTACATTGGTATTATTTAAGGACTAAAAATCAACTTCAAGATCATTATATTACTCATCTATGGAAATATGCAAAACATATTTATCAAGAAATTAATTATGGAAAAAAAAGACATACTACCAGTAATAATAAAAAGAAAAGGAATCGTAGTATATATTGGGATGATTTAAATTATCAATTAATGATTACTTGGATTTATTTATATTTGGATCCTCATATACACTCTACTTTCCAATTATCTTCATTATTCAATCAATTAGCACTTATTGAACAAGAACTTTTACCTATTTTACAATTGGACGATGATTTCGCTTCCTTTTATAAGGTATTAAAAAATGCATTGACAATAGTGACAAATTCAACAACAATAACAAATGATGATCAATTTAATAATAATAATATAGATAAGGATTGGTATCAACAGTTTTATTATGAAAATTATTATTTTCCTCTTAAACCAACCACTTCACCATCTAATCATAATCAACAACAATGGTCCATTTATTATAACTCAATTGGCCAACAAATGAATTTAGATTTTAATAATAATAGTCAGCATTTAAAAAAACAATTATTTCAGTGGAAAAAGAAATGGGAACAATGTCAACAGGATTTAAAAGATGCTATTCAATTTTTACATGATATTACAGAAGAATGGTTAAATCGAACATGGGTGATAAGTGAATATCATATAGCAAAAAAGAAAAAGAAACCTATTAAACTTATTTATTTATCATTACTTTGGAATTTAAGATATGAAAGAGATGAACATTATTATTCATTTTTTAATTTATTTAATAATAATGATAATGATGATCAACAACAACAAAATGTGAAAACAACATTTTTAACACATATAGAAAAAAAGATATCATTAGAACGTGATTATTTAGATATTATTTTAAATTCAAATACAAGTCAACCTATGGATCGATTTATATCTATTTTACCATTATGGGATAAATATAAACATATTATTCGATGTAATAATAACCATACATTATTAGACGATTGGTCATCCTCTATTACAACTATGGAATCTGTTCGTTTAAAATTATATGAATTATTGGATGTAGAAGACAAATTAAGATTATTACACGCTTGTTCTTATGGTATTAAAGTATATCCTTCCTTTTCTACTGGGTATCAAGAACAATGGTTATTTACAAATTTACTTGATCAAGGCGAATTTCAACAAATCAAAGGACTTTATTTTATACCTGAATTGGAAATTACTCTAATTCACAATAATAATGAAGATCATCATCAATATGGTAGTAATAAATATGAAATAATAAATCAAGTGGATAATAATAATAATAATAAAGATGTATCATCATCATTAACTAAATCATCATCTAATAACTCACCACCTTCATTAACAACTACTGTCATTATTACGAAAGAAAAAGAAACAAAAAATCATATTTCATCATCCTCATCTAAATCATCATCTAATCATCCTTTAATAAAAAATATTACAGCTATTGAATTAGGTTCAGATAATGATCAATTAAAAATAGAATGTGATATCTATTATGAAGTTGAATATTATCACCATCCATCAGGTAAAAGATACCCTAAAGATAAATTTAAAGCCGAATTTATCATTATTCCTTTATACCACCAAAATCACCAAAATCATATGAATAAGGATAATAAAAATAAGAATGGTCGATGTTTTATACCTTTATGGAGAAAACATTCTGAATCTTTATGGGAAGTTTATAGAATGGATTCATTATATTATTCTACTGGTCATTACTATTTCTTTAAAATGTCAGTTGGTGTTCTAAATAATGGAATCAAAAATGATGGTTGTTTTATTATAAAATAATAATATAAAATAAAATGAAAATGTAATGATCTTTTTTTTATTTGAGATTTTCAAAATAGTTTATTATTAACTGTATTTACTTTATATAAATTAGTTAATCAGTTTATTCTTGTATATATAATAATATAATTTTTGTTAAGAAATGTATATAGTTGTATATCAGATGAAAATAAAGAAGATAGGAGTGTAGGATTTTATTTTGATTTTTCTTTTTGATTTATTTTTCTTTTTCTATTTTTATCTTTGAAAAGATATTTTGTTATTTAAACATTCTTGAAGGATAATATTTAAATATGATAAAAGAATATAGATAATCCCTTTAATAATTTTAATTTGTTGATTTAATATTTGTATTGGAATTCTCTTTTTTTTAATCTCTAAATGCTATATGAAAATAGAAGCACGTGATTATAATGAAAGGATAAAAACAAGCTTTTTTTTTTAATATACATCCTTAAATTGAAAAATGAAAAAAAAAAAAAAAATAAGGTACAATTCATTTTTAATTATTATTATTATTTTACATATATATAAGAAAGAAAGAAGGAAAGAAAAAAAATCACACTTTGTTCTATTTATTTTCTTAAATATAATAATAATAATTATGATCAGTGTAACAAAATTATTTATTATTATATTTGCTTTATTAATGGTTTATGTAAAATCAGAATTACTTAAATGTTCAGGACCATATGATAAAACAGCACTTGCTGTTTCAGTAACAAATCAATGCTGTCAATCCATTAAAAGAACCATTGGTGAATATTCAGGAACCAAAGAAATTTATTGTGATGTTAAAGAAGATATTGCTTCATTTGCTAATTGTTGTAAACAACAAGATCATGATTTAAAATGGGTTGATTGTTAAAAACATTAATTTTTATCATCATCTTCATCGTTATCTCTATCTTTATTTATTATTATATTTATTATTGCTATTATTATAAATATATTACTTAAAATTAAGATTTTTTACCCTTTAAGGAAAAATGTTTCAACTTAATAAAATACATAAAAAGCATTATAAATAAAATAAAGGCACAACCCTTTCTTTTTGTCTATTTTATATTCCAGTTAATTCTATATTATATACGAAGTTATCATATATCAATATGACTGGTAAAATTGAAATATATATATATATATAATAATAGTAATAATAATAAAATATTTTGATCTTGTTTATTTTTTATATTGTATTAAAATATAAGGAATTGAAAGGTTGTTTTATTTCAAAGTGAGAATAAACCATATTTATTAATTTATTTAGCCAATAAAAATTGCGGATTTTTTTTCTTTCCCTCTCTTTTTTTTTTTCCTCCTAAAATAAAAAAAAGATAAAACCTTGTTGCTAATATTAATCATATAAAAAGTAGATATGTTTATATAAATAAATGTTAATAAGCACGATCAAAGGAAAAATAATATGTTACTAAAATAAATTGCTTTTTATATAAAATATCGTTTTATTTAAATAGTAATATACTATAATTGTAAAAAAAGTCAACCAAACTAGTCTTTTAAAAAATGTATAAAGTTGGTATTCTAGATAATAAAAGTAACAATGAAAGGAAAATAAAGAAAATATGGTTAAGAGTTATTATACACTTGAACAACTTGAAGAAGGTAGAGAGACTAGCGCTTTAAATAATATATTTTTACGAATATATATATATATATATATATATATATATATATATATAAAAGTTTAACTATATTATTCTTTATTTGAACACTTTCTATTTATTTTAAAAGAAATAGCTGATACTCATGTATAATAATGCATTATATTATGGGATGAATGTTTTTTTTGTTAATGCAATCAAGATAAATAACTAGGCAAAGCGATACATGCATAGACATATATATATATATTTAATAGATATAATTGTTTACATATTTTATTTTCTAAGATATAAAATGGTGTTAATACCATCTAAAAAATAGATATATAAGGTTTGTTTATACAAGATGATCTTAACTCTATTCTAATGAAGAAAAAAAAATGATAAAAAGGTAATACTATATGGTAATATTTTATCTCATTTTAGACTGATATTTAATGTAAAAGATATATTTATGATCAATAAGGTAAAAAAAAATAACTAAATAGCAATAATAAAAAGGAAATTGGATGATGATAATAGATGTTGATGAAAAAATATAATTGACTTCCATAGACTTGTATTATATATATTTATGCAAATAGAAAATATGCCAATCACTTTATTATGATAATTTAATCAATCAATAGATAAAAAAATGATCAACATTAAATTTACGTATTAGATGTCCGAATGCTAAAATTATTATGCACATATAAACAAAAAACAATGTAAAATGTAATATATAATTATAAATAAAAAATTGAAAAAACAAAAAAAAAAGAGAAATAAACAAATAATAAGCCATTATAATGCTATTATAAAATGATATTTTAAATAGATAGGTCACTTTAGTATTAAATAACCTTATAAAGACTCTGTTTATTTAAAAGCACAAAAAAAAGAAGCGGGCTTAGAATATCTTATTTTTGTAAATGGTAAATGAAAAAAAAAGTTTTATAAATGTTCTTTGTTAATTTCTATTTTTATCCATTTCACCTTTTACTTTTTTGTTATTATTTTTTTTTTCTTTCTTTCTCTTCCCTTTCCTTTTCCTTTTCCTTTTCTTTTTCTTTTTTTTTCTACCTTTATTTATAACTTACTTTTTTTATATACATATACTTTTCTCATCCTAAATGAAGGTTTTATTTTATTTAATATGGTTTTATAATATAATAGGGGTCATTTGTCAAACGAATATAACTTCGAGATTATTTCCAGGTATAGAAAATAGCATGTCATATATAAAAAAATATGTACAACAGTAACAATAAAAGGGAAAAGTAATAATACTTATTGTTTGATAAATATATATAGCTTGTTCAATAATTGAGTCAACACTATATTGTTTTGGAGGAACCACTAGCTTTAATAAACGTTATTATAATATTATCAATGAACATGTTGCTTTAAATTTATCAGAACTAAGTAATAATAGTAATACAGCAGTATCAATATCGAATTTACAGTGGAAAACCTTATCAAATAGTCTTTCAACCACTTCCAACTCTTCTTCTTCAACTTTACCACCTATCATGAGAGGTGGAACAACAACCATCCATTCAAATAATAGTTATTTAATTTATAGTGGAGCTTCCACAAAAAATACTTTAATCAATTATATATATAATTATCATGTATCAACAAATCAATGGTCAACTTTATCTTTACCCATTGGAAATAATTATACGTAATATATTAATAATAATAATAAATTAAACTAAAACAAAAAAAAAAAAGAAAACAATTTTTTTTTTTTTTACCAATAATGTACATTTATTTTTTTACTTTTTATAGTTCAGATGGAAGTATGATTAATCTTGGCAATGATACTATCTGGGTTTGGGGCGGTAGAAGGTAAAAAAAAAAAGCCATAAATATACATATATGCTAATAATGGTACCACAAAAAAAAAAAAATGAAAACTAAAAACATTTTACATTTTTTAATTTTTAGTCTTGCAAATGGAACCATCAATTCTAATGTATACAGTACTTTTGATTATAACCATGTAAGTCTATTTTTATTTCATTTAATTTGGAATATATATAAATATATTAATGTACATTTATGTAATATATTATTAATTTTTAATTTAGTTGTTATGGTCGCAATCGATAACCAATGATTGGCAAATGTTAACCGGCTATTCTACTACTTTAGCTCAAAATGGTATTATTTATGTATTAGGTGGATATGATGATAGTAACAGTGTGTTGGTTAATTTTAACCAAATTAGAACATTTAATACTCAATCCTCAACATGGTCTGCTATCAATTCTACTAATGGAAAATCACCATCCAATAGAATGTATCATTCAGTTACAAATAGTAAAGTTGAAAATAATGAGCCTATTAAAAAAAAATTATTGTTTTACATGTAGTTAAAATTTATTCATCATCCCATTTTTTTTTTCTTTTTAGTTCCTGATAAAAATTTATTATTTATTTATGGAGGTATATTTTATAATCGAACTTCAAGTATGATGGTAAATGATGTCACTTATGTATATGATTATGTCAATAATACATTTACTTCCATTTCATTACCAACATCATCATCACAAAATAACAATAGATTTGGTCATTTTGGTAATTTTAAATTTATTAGAAACATGTATAAAAATCATTATTTATCTGACTCATTTTTTTTTTTTTTTTTCAATTAGCGACTATTTTAAATCAATCAAATTACCTTCTTTTGGCATTTGGTTTCAATGATATAGATACAGGTACTGCTAATACTATCAATGTATTAAATGTTGCTGACCCATACCATCCAAGTTGGGTAACTCAAACCATCGTATCACCGACATCCTCCCCTAGTAATAATACTAATAATAATAATAATAATCAAGGAAATCAAAATGGATTAAGTGGTGGGGTTATAGCTGCTATAGTCATTGTTGTTATTGTAGTGGTAAATATATATATATATATTAATAATAAGAAAAAAAAATGGATTATATATATGTATGTATTTATATTAATCATTTTTAATTTTTAGATATGTATCATCGGAGGCATATTCTTTTACTTGCGTAAAAAACGTAAACAGCAGCGAAAAGAAAATCACAAAATGATGTCAAAACAAGACTTTTTACAAAGAGGATTAGATGATCAATATAGTAATAATAATGTTCACTATACTTCATATAGTTTACCACCATTACTACCATCACAAAATCGTATTATAAATGAAAATGATATTCTTTCTTATGAAAACGAAAAACAACAACCACAGCAACAACAATATCAACCAACATCACCATCTCCTTTATATACAGTAACGACAGATCCAAATAATAGTAATGATATTGATAATGACCATAAATCTAGAGGAATTAAATCTTATGGTGCTCAATTAAATTATGATATATTCAATTCTTCTGAATTTGATTTTCTTCATCAACAGCAACAACAGCATCATCATGAAAAATGATCATATAAAATAAATACAGTATATATAAACACAATTTATTGTTGATCTTTTTTATATATATCTATTATTGTTATTATAGAATAGAATGAAATACACCTATATTTGTATATATATGTAATGATTATATTGTGAAAAATTACATACCCTCTATATATATTTACTATTATTTTATATAATAAAAAAAAATGAAGAAATGTAAATTCTTTTCGTGTGGCCTTTAAGAAAAAAAAAGGCTATTTTTCGGCAATTCAATCATAAAAAAGGAAAAATGGTTTTTTTATTTTTATTTTTGATGAACAAGTAAAAAAAAAAATAAAGTTTACATTTTTTTTTTTTCTTTAAATAAAAATTCTAAACATGTATATACTTTTCATATTGACATCTTTTTTTAAAACTAATTGTATGGATGTATGTATATTGACTTTTTTTATTCATTTATATCCTGATTTTATTTTATTTTTCTTTGGAAAAAGAAAAAAAATGAAATGGTGGAATCAAATAAATATATATATAAATATGATAAAGTATTCATTTTTTAAATTATAATTATGAATAGTATTTATAATTTAACAAAAAATATATAAATAAAGAATCCAAAAGATTCGATTATCCCTGATTAATCTGATTAATATGATGTTGATGATGATCAGACACTCAGGCTAATGAAGTTAAATATGAGTCTAAGCCTGATGAACGATTTTAAGACTCAAAATTGTTCACGTTGATTTGTTATTTTCCAAGAATTCTTTTTTTTTTTCATATCATTTTTATTTATTTATTTATTAATTATTTGATAAAGTTTTTATAAATAAAAATCCATCTTGAAATATATAGAGTAGATTATTAAGAAACATATACATTTTTTTTTAATGATCAACTTTATCAAGGTAAAGGAATTAAAAAAGGGAGATACTAATTCCGTCTAAATAAATTAATCATGTTAGATTATTTTTTTTCCATCCAATACACTATGTAAATATAAGCGTATAGTGTGATATATATATATATATATAAGTATATAGTATTATTATTATTTATTGAAAAGAAAAAATCATGATGATGATGATATATATAAAAAGAAAAATCAAGATATAATAAATTAATCAATAATCTTTTTTTTAAAGAAAAGAAAATATGTTTAAAGAATTTCAAAAAATAATTATTCATCCTTTTTAACAGAAGTAATAGTAGAAGTAATAATACATTGATTTCTAACATCAATCAAGGTAGCATTACCATTTTCGGTACAAGCATCATCCTTATATAAAGCCCAAACTTCTGGCTTGGATTCTTTAATAATTTTAAAAGATGTATATTCACCATTAGTAGGAATACAATCAATACTTTTAAATTTTTTGGCTGGTAAACCTGTACAATCATCATTAGTATAAGCCCCTAAATAACACATACATACTTGAATTAAAGCCATCATCATCCAAACTGTAAAAATTACTTGCTTCATTTTTTATTATTATTATTATGTATTATTAAATAAAATATAATTAACAAGAAAAAAAAAAGAAGTATATCAAAAAATAAATACAGTATTTATATAAAAATTAGAATGATATGAATTCCAGTTAGATATTACATAAGAGGTAGTGCATATTTACATTTTCCTTTTTCCTTTTTATTTAAAGGATATATATGTATATGTATATGTATGTATGTATTTTATGCCTTTTTTAAATGTATATATACAAACAATAATGTTTTAAAGGAATGTCTATTTTTTCGTAAATAACTGACATGATTGCCATAAACGGAATTTAAATAAAGTAATATATCTTTTATCATCATCATCAGCAGGACCTATTTCCTGGTTAATATATGTGGACCCTTTTTTTTTAGATAAAACTAAAATTTGCATATACAAATATCAACTACATTTTCGAATAATCGAGATTATTACAACCATATAATAGATTTTATTGAATTTAAAATATTTCCAACTTTCTTATTTTTATATTTATTTCCTTTCTCTTTCTCTCAATGGAAGAAAAATAAAACAATAGTTATTTTTTTTAATCAATATCAAGAAAAAAAAAAAAAAAGGACCTGAATTTTTTAAAAATCTTTTTTGTTAAATTAGAATCATTACTATATTATTATGATGCACTTTTTTCTCTTCTATGTAAGCTTATAAACAAATAATTTGATGAAAGGAAGAAGTATATAAATTTAGTATATAGTCTGATTTTATTTCTTATTTCTTACATGTATTTATTTTAAATAGGTCACAAATGATAAAGAAGATAAAAAAAGGATGCTGACCTTTTTTTAGATCTCTTCTATCCTCTCTTACTTTTTTTTTCTTTTTTAAAAAATCAATATTTTCTTTTTGTTTAGATCCTTTTATGTATATATATAATGGTCCCTATGTTTATAAAATTCCTCATTTCATTTTTTATTTCGCTTTCCATAATTAGAACAATAAACTCACTTCTTTTTAATATATATAAATATGAATAAAGCATTGTTTATTTATTAAGGTTTTATCCTTGATAATATTTATAATAATAAAAACCAAATAATATTAGATTGGATGAATAAAAAGGAATGCTTGTTTTTCTCTTAATAAAAAATTACTTATACTAAATAGGTGGTTTAACACAATGTTTATTTATACATTTTTCACCATCATGACAACCATTACATGGATCTTGAGCCATTGTTGTTGTTGTTACATAGAGCAATAAAACCATCATCATTACTATCATATATCGTATAGTCATCTTTTTTTTCTTTTCTTCTTCCTTTTTTTCCCCCTAATTTATGTGTAGTATTTCGTTTTTTATAATGATATTAATAATAATAATAATGATAATAAAAACAACTGGAATAAGAAGGAAAAAAAAGAGAAGAAGAGAAGAAAAAGTTAAAAAAAGAAAGAAAAACATTTCTCATTATTTATATATATAAAATAAAGTTTAAAGGAGAAATAAAAACATCATGGTCAAAGGGGGTAAAAAGGTAGTAAGTCGATAATTGGGAGAATTTTCTCATTAGAGAAAAAAGAAAAAAAGTGAAGCAGAGCTTTTTTTTAACTTCTTTATTGTTTGCTCCATAATAAAAGAAGAATTATACATATATGCATATATATATTACGAAAATCAAATATATATATATACAAATATATAAAATTATTTCATCCGATTCTTATTTTCAATATATATGCAACTATCGTTACTATTTTAATATATATTTATTTATATCATTAACAAATTTAGTCACGTTGAATAAATTAAGTGAAATAGAAATTGTTGATTATTTGAAAATGCGTTGTTGATAATATTTTAATTCATGTATACTTTCTTTAATATCATCTAATGCTCGATGTTCATCTTTCTTTATTAATCCATTATATATATCAGGGTACCTAATATAAATGCATATATAAATTAGATCACCTTCTATATAAGTAGATGGTCTTTTTTTTTTCTTTGTTTTCTTATTTGTTTTACCATCTTTTTGCTAATTCTTTAACAGTACTAACATCTATTTTAAATATAAATATAATAACAATGATGAATAAATTATTATCTACTTATATATATATATTTAAATATGATGTTTACCAATAATACGGTAATGTAAATGTTCTATAAGTTGAGGCATTTCTTTTTCTAGAAATCGTTTATCTGCATGGACAGAGTTACCACCTAATGGTGCTATTCTTGCTTCAGGAATATATTTTTTAACAAATTCTAATACTTGATTTTCTGCTTCTTTTATAGTGACGGTTGATTCCAATACAGCTTTAGTTAATCCACTCTATATATATAAGTGATGATGATTATTATTTATTTATAATTGAATGCTTTCATTTTTATCTATATTTTATTTTACCTTTCCATGATGTTCAATGCACCATTCTATAATATAAATATAATCCATACTTAAGTAAAAAAGGACAGTTTCTACTCGTTCTTTTCTTTATTTTTTCTTTTTTTATTTTTTTTACCATTCATATTATCCATAACTGACTTCGATTGATGTATAACTAATTCTGGTCCCTAAATATATTTATGTATTATATTTTTTTTGTCAATAATAACCAAAATAATTATAATAATAGATATTGAAACGTGTTTTTTTTCTGTTCTGTTTTTTATTTTTATTTTACTTCAGCTATAATATTTAAATCTCCATCAGTAATAAGAATAGCAATTTCAATAATATGATCAACATTAATATTTAAACCTGTCATCTAATTTAGTCATACATATAAAGTTAGAACCTTTGGTTATGTAATATTAATTTATTTATATATATGTTATTATTAGTTTTACTTCACAGTCAATCCAAACAATAGGATCTTTGATCTCCATTTTATATATATGTATATGTATATATGTAAAATTAATATAGAGTATATAAATATAGAAATAAAATGCCAAGAATGGAAATATTAAAGATAAAAACTTGGCTTTCTTGGTTAGTATAAAAAAAAGAATAGGTAAAAAAGAAAATATAGAAGAGAAAAATAAAGGAAGCGTAGCAAAAAAAAAATGATCGTAAAAAATTTGAACACGATAGATCACTGTGATGTTAACGGAGTTTAAAAACTGGAAAAGAATTTTTTGATATAAAAATTAATCTAAAATCACAACTTTATTTTTTTTTCGTTTCCCTTTTTTATTATTCTTTTTTTTTTTTTTTTTTTTTTCATCTTTATATACTATTAAATAAAAAAAACCATGGCTCAACCATTACTTTCAACACAAACTGCTCAACAACTTGGAAATGCAGCAAGTCATTTATCAGCTATTGGAAGTAGTTTAGATGATGAAAATGGTCGTTTTGGATTCTTTAAAAAATTAAAAAACGATAAATTATCTAATTTACGTTCTCTTGGCGATTTTTTTGATAAAAACCGTATTCAATTCACTTCTTCTTTTCCTACTATTACAAGACGTTGGAAGTAAATATATATATATAATATAAATATATAGTTATTATTGGTATTTAATTTACTTTATATTTACTTTCTTTTATATATAGTCATAACTTATCTTATTTCTCTGGTAACTATTTACTTATTATTATTGCTTTATCCATCTATGCCATGTAAGTAACCTCTATATATAATATAAAAAGGAAGAAAAAAAAGTGAATAATAAAGACAGAGATAAAGAGGAGTAGATATATAGATAGAGAAAGAAGAATAAAAGATAAAAAGAATAGAATAAAAAACAAAAACTTATGTTATTTCCTTTTCTTTTTTTTTTTATTATAGTATTACCAACTGGTGGTTATTATTTACAGTCGCGTTCTTAGTAGGAGGATTTTATTTAATTACTCGCTATGAAGGGCCATTTGAAATTCTTGGTACAACTATTAATACTTCATCTTTATATACTTGTTATGTTGCCGGATCTTTATTATTATTATTGTTTTCTGGTGCTACAGGAGCTGTCTTTTGGGTCATCGGTGCTGGAGCTTTACTTATATTAACTCATGCTGCAATTATTGAACCTTCTATTGAAACTGAATTTGCTGATGGCCAAGTTTAAGAAAAAAAGAAAAATTGAAAAAAATTGAAAAAAATTGAAAAAATGAAGAAATGAAAATGAAAAAATAAGGGGTCATTACCATCACTGTCATCATCATTTTTTTAAACTAAAAAATATATTTTAATTCATACCTTTTTTTTTTATTTCATTTATTTATTTATTTATTTATATTCTAAATACTATTGTTTCATATATCTTTATTTATTTATTATACACTTCAATAAAAATAAAAATAATATATATATATATACTATTTTTGTTTTTTATGATTGATAAATTTCATCAGTTAATGAAAGTGGTTGTTCTACAATGGAATCCATACACCAGGTTTCAGAATAAACATGGCAACGATGATCTAAACTTATTTTATGGTGCACCCATTCTTTCTCTTTATCATCATCATTATCTTCGTTCACATTATTATTTTCATTCTTCTTTTTTTCTTTTTCTTTTTTATTATTGTTGTTCATTGCAATAAGTTCAAGGTGATCCACATCATCATTTTGATTATCATCTAAGTGACTATTATTATTGTTATTATTATTACTACTATTACTACTACCAAATGATGAACCTGATAATCGTTTAAATGCACCGGTAGTTTTATCTATAAAAAGTCTACTTTGTTTTCTAATTTTAGAAAACTTTTTACATGTTGAAGATGATGATGATGTAGTGGAAGTAATTGTTGTTGTTGTTACTTCTAATGCATTTGCTGTTAAGATAGGTTTAGGTTCAGTATAATCCATAATATTCATTTCATTAGTAATATAAATTAATCGAGTTGTTATTCCTAAATTTGGTGCTAATTGTTCTAAATCATATAAAGGTGAAGAAGGATAGTGATTAGATTTTCGTTGTTCATCATTATAAACATCATCATCATATTCTTCTTCTTCAGATGATAATGATATTGATGATCTATATTTAGTGGATGGTTCAGATAAAAAAGAAATAGGTGAATGTATTTTAGTAGTTATTATTAACGAAGTAGGTCTATCATTATTGTTGTTGGAAGGGTATATTTTTTTGCTTCTCTTCTTTTTTATCTTTATATTTATTTTATTTGTTTTATTTATTATATCATTTTGTTGTTGTTGTATAGATTTTAAATTTAATGTGATATAGGAAGATGATTTTGTTAGAGTAGTATTAATTGAGTTTAAGAGTGCTGATTTTTTATTTTCATTATTACTATTGTTGTTATTATTTATTACAGGTAATGATACATGTTTTTGTTGTATAGTATCACCATCATCATATTCTTTTTCTTCTTCATCAATATTTTTATCTTCATTTTCATTATACAATTGTATCGTAGGTTTTATCATAAAAGGTGGGGGTGGAGGAGGTAAATGTGGAGGAGGTGTGGAAGGGGGTATTAATGAAGATAGCATGATGAATGCAGATTCACGTGATGGGTCTTGATTAGTTGCTAATTCATTAACTAGTAATAATGGATCAAGTGATGGCCTTGAACGTATTGATGATGATTTAGATGATGAAGATGAAAAAGAGCTTTTTGATCTTGATGTTATATTCCTTTGATATTTATATTTATAATGTTGTATTGAAGGCGGTGATAATCCTATATCTTTTACACCTCTTCTCACATAATAAGAAGTTAATTCATCTAAAAAGAAAAATAAAATATAAAAGTTGATTTTTTTCATTATTACTACTACCACTACTTCTACTTCTACTACTATTATTATTATTCTGAATTACCTTGAGATATCTCTATTTTATTATTATCATTATTAGTACTATTTTCTGTCATATCAGTGTCACCACTATTAATACTTTTATTACTATGAAAATCATCATTGGATTTTAATCTTGATAATAAAGAACGAATAGGTATTCTTTTTTGTTTAATTAAAGTACGGTATTGATGATAATGATGGTGATGATGATGATGATGATGGTGATGTTGTTGCTGTTGAGGCAACATAGTTGACGATGTAGGTATAGATAAAATGGAAGTTTGTTTACTTGCTGGTGATGATGAATCTGTTGTATTATTTGTATGGACACTTGCATGAGAAACTTGTGATAAATTATGCCTTGGTGGTAAAGTTTGTATATTATTATTATTATTATTATTATTTAAAGATGATGATGGTGTTGATGTTGATGTTACTAAAAAATGTTGACTTTGTTGTAATAAGTTGGTAAAATAACGCATAGAATATTTAGGTGAGGAGGATTTCAGTGAAAGTTTAGATGCATTTGCTTTTGGTGTTAACTGATATATATCATTATGCAATTTTGAAGATGATGATAGATGGTGACTTTTATTTATACTATTATTGTTATTATCACTATTATGGTCTACTTCTTCTACAATTATTTCCTCTTCGTAATCATCATTATCATAATCTTCTTCTTCGCTATTTGTTGAGGATGAATATTGTTGATGAGTATCAAGATGTTGACATGATGTATTATTTTGTTTATGATAAATTTCATTATTAAAATTATCATTAACAGGTAATGCTTTCCCTTTTCCTTTCCATTTATCTTTAACTATCCTATCCTCCTCTTTTTCTTCTTTTCCTGTACAAAATTGATATCTTTGTTGTTTTTGTTGTTTTGGTAATGATAGTGATGATGATAATGATGATGACGACGACGATGCTATAATTGATGATGAATTAGATGAATGTGTTAATGTTAATTTGGATGAACGTGGTGAAGTGACTACAATATGTGCAGCAGCCGTTGTTTCCTTAGTTGGACACGTATAATTTGCTGATAATAATAAGGCATTTTTTTTCTTGAGAGTCCATTTATCCTTATATTTTCCTTTTCCTTTAAAAGATATATTTGCTAATGCAATAGCTGATGATACTAATATTTTATCGTTGTTATTATTATTATCACTATTATCATTATTTCTTATTGACAAAAGAGTAGTCAATTTTGCTGGATTTGATAATGTTCTTTTTAATATTGGTTTACTTATAAAACTTGAACGGGAAAGAGTGGTTGGGATAGTGATTGATTTTTCAAGTTTTTTCATTTTATAGATAGATAAGCTTGAATCATTATTGTCATCATTATTATTATTATTACTATTGATTATTAATGACGTTGATACTGATGTTGATGCTGATGGTACATTTTTTTCTTGTTCTTTATTTTTGAGTTCTATTATAATATTTTCATCTTCATCTGATTTATCATTTATTATTATCTTATCTTTTAATAATGCAGACGACATTCCTACTAATGTATCTCCAGCTATATTGGCTGACGATGGAGATGGTGATAATGGTGGTGATGGTGAGTTATTTTTTATATTCTTATTATTTTCTTCATCATCTTTTTCATGTTTTTTGTTATCTTTTACTATATCTTGATTAGAGATAACAATTTCTTTTAATGGAGTAATTTTATTCTTTATTGATAATTGATGCCTATTTGTTGGTGATTGATATCGAAATACATAAACAAGTAACCAGTGTATTAATTTTGCCCAAAAGATAAATGTATAAGGTTCCAAAATATGATTTGATTTGAGCCAATATTCATTATTACTATTAAGTTTATTATTATCATCTTCGTCTTGCGACGAACATCCTTGATTTGAGCAACAATTGTCATTATTTTGATTCAATTTCCATGATTCATTTGGTTTATATAATGATAATGATGATGATGTATTTATTCTTCTCATAGGTATCCAATTGTTTTTAGGAAAACAAAAACAACATCCTAAAAAATCCATAATAGAAGGAAAACTAAAACGGGTAGGTTTAGGATGAGATAGATGATGATCAGTTTGTTTTTGTTGTTGTAGTTGTTGAAAAGGTTGGTACCAAGGATAATCATTAAAATCAACTTCTATACTACAACGATCATTACCTTGACATCTTGATGGTAATAAAAAAAATGGAGGATAATTTAAAGTTAATCTATCAGATATTGGAGGTGGTTTTTCAATACAAATCCAAAATTTAAATTTTTTATAATAAATAGGATGATAAACAGCTGATTTATGTATATACACTTTTTTATGGCGACAATGATTTGTAGGTGGTGATGACGATAACGAGGATAACTCAAGGAGAGGTGATGGTAATGGTGTAATTGGTGTTAATACTGGTGATGGTGTATTTATTTCAGAAGTATAAGATTTTAATGAAGGAATAGATGATATAGATGATGTTCTAACTGATGTTGATGATGCTTTTAATTTCTTTTTATTATTATCACGTGATGGCAAAACAACAAAATAGTTGGAAAGTAACGCTTCATTTTTATTATTGCTTCTGTTATTACAATTGTTGTTTTTATTGTTATTATTACAATTATTATTATTACTATCGTTTCCATTGTTATAACATGATGATGATACATTATTTTCATCTGGATCCATAAATCGATTTAACTGTGAAACATTTACATAGTAAAATTGATCTACGTATTGTTTTTTAAAATCAGATACCATTTCATGCCAAACACCTTTAACGGACGGATCTGTAAAATACAAAAAACTAAGTAAAAAACCTAATTCATTTTTTTATTTTTTATTTTTTAAAAAAAAACGAAGATGAGAATCTAATTATGAACTTGATTACTGCTTTTTATAATTATTACTATTATATAAATATATATATATAAATTACCTGCAATACTACACATAAATCTATCAATAACTAATATAGGATAACTTATATCAGAGTATTCAGCAATTCCAATTTCAATACCAATACCCCAAGACTTGCATAAAACAGGAATTAAAGTATAAATAACACATCTTTTGGCCACTTTACGAAAGATAGTTTTATTACTTTGATCCTTATTTTTTAATTTATTTAAAACCTTATTTTTATGATAATGAAATCCTTTTTGTTTTTGCTTTTCTTCTATTTGTTCTTCTTCTTCTTCTTCCGTTTGCTGTTGTTCTTGTTGTTCCTGTTTTATATTTATATATTGATCTATTTCTATTTCTGAATGACATGAATAATTCATAGATGGTATTGCAACAGGAACTGGGTATGTAATAATATCATTATTATTATTAAAATCAAAAGAAGAATGAATATGTTGCTGTTCATGATGAGATGAGGAAGAAGATAATAAAGTTTTAAAAGATTTATTTTTAAAGTGATGTTGCATAGAAGATGATAAGTTGGATATAAGTGCTGAGCTATGAGATTGCTTTTCCTTATGTTGAAAAGATAGATCTATTGTATGTACAAAGTTATCTTGTTCTCTTATCACTTTATGTAATGCCACTAAAGTTGATATAATTGCTATTAATGCAGATGCAAGTAACCATGAGTAATAATATAACTAAATAAAAATAAGATGAAAAAAAAGAGATTAATAAATAAAAAATAGGTAAGTGAAAAAAAAAAAAGAAAAATGCAAAAAGGAAAGATTTTCTGCGTTTAAATTTACCCAAATAAAGTGAAATCGATTGCGGGCTTCGAAATAATAGTAATACCTATTGTATTAAAAAAAGACATTTATGCATGGGTTATTAAATCCTTTTTTTTTTAGATTTTGAGGTTCATTATATTATATATTTTATTTTATTTTACCAACAAGAATCATCATCAGCATCATTTTTGTAACTAATATGAGTAGCTATTGGAATGATAACAAGACAAGCGATAATGGACAAAGAGATATAATAATATTTTTCTACACGTTGAGGAACTTTTAAAGTAACCACGAAGACCAATACTAAATTAATACCAATTAAGCTTAAGCACATACTACCAACTACATCAAATATAACACCTAAAAAGATCATACCATGACAAGCATTTGAAAATTCTTGAATACCAAAAGTTGACAATTGAGTTATATTAAAAATTAAATAACTTATACAAGCAATCACAATCAATCGTATAGATACTCGATTCATTGATTTTTGTCTTCTTAATAATCTTTTTCGTTTATTTTTTTTATTATTATTATTATGATTTCTGGTAAAGGCAAAACTATTACGATGGTGGTGATGATGATGGGAATATTTAATAGTATCATACCATAATAAAAGCAAATGAATCATAATCACCATCATGGTTGCTATGACTGATAAACAACTTGCTATAATGTTGGTTGCCATTAATCCATTATACTGTGCTTGTGTAAAATAATAAGGACTTCTATTTTCTTCATCTGTAAATTGTATTAAATTACTATTATTTTCCATTTTTTTAGCATCTTTTTTTCTTTTTTTTTTAAAAAAAAAGAATATAAAAAGTGATGTGTATATAAATTAATTAAAATAAAAAATAATGAGGAAATGAAAAAGAAATGAAATGAAATCATTTTCAAATTCTTTTTTCTTTTTTTTCTCTTTTAAAACCTTATTTCCATCATCAATAAAAAGTTCCGATGTTCCCAATATGGAAGTATAAAAAAGTATAATACAGGAGTTTCAAAGTCACTTTTTTTTTTCTTTTCTTTGCAACTCTTTCACTTATTTGGATCTTTTTAAACATGACTCCTTTAAGGATTTTAGAGTTTTATTCAGGCATTGGTGGTATGGTAAAAAAGTGTAAATAACAAAATAAGTGTATATAATTAAATAATAAGTAGCATAATAATAAATAAAATATTTATTTTATTATTTATATATAAAGCACTATGCTGCTAAATTAGCTGGTTGGGATTATGAAATATTACAAGCTTTTGATATTAACGATGTAGCTAACGATGTAAGATCACTTTATCTATTTCTATTTTTATTTTATTGACAGCTAATATATATATATATATATATGTATGAATATTATAGATTTATAAACACAATTTTGAAAAAAAACTAGTTAGCCAGGTAAAGAAAGAAAAATAAATAAATAAAAACATTATAAAAATAAATAAAAAAAGCAAAAAGAAAAATAGAAATGAAATTGGTGTACAAAATATAAATATTCATTTTTCTTTTTTCCCTCATATGTTTTAGAAATTAATTGAAACAATGAATGTTGATTATTATGATAACTTTAAAGCGGATGTATGGACCATGTCACCACCTTGTCAACCATATACTAGAATTGGATTACAACAAGGAAGCCAAGATACTAGATCAAAAAGTTTTTTACATTTATTAGATGTATTAGATAAAATGACACATCCACCTAGTTATATTTTGGTAGAAAATGTAAAAGGGTTTGAAGTATCAGATTCACGTGATATGCTTGTTGATCAATTACTTAAAAAACAATATCATTTCCAAGAATTTCTATTAACACCATTACAATTAGGAATTCCAAATTCAAGATTACGTTATTATTTATTAGCTAAATTAAAAAAAAATACTTCATCCTCTGAATCATCATCATTTGCTTATCATAAAGATTATGTATCTACAATAAAGCATCCAATTATATTAGATCATATTCCAACTTTAATACCAACTTTATCTGAAGCGTCATCATCTAATTATATGACAAAACAAATTAACGATTACCTTGATCCTATAATCAACCATCATACAAATAATGATCATGCCATTCCTGATAAAACTTTATTAAAACATTGCCATGTATTTGATATTGTTAAACCTTCTAGTTATTCAAGTTGTTGTTTTACAAAAGGATATTATCATTTTGCTCAAGCTACAGGCTCTATTTTACAAATGAATGAAGAAGCAGATGTAAGTAATATATATATATATATATATATATATAAAGATTAAGAAAGAATGTGAGAGAAAAAAAGAAAAAATGCAAAAAGCGAAACACTTATTATTATTATTATTATTATATATATATATACATATATATTTAAATATAAAAAGGCATCGCGTATATTGGATCAAATCAATCATTTAAGGGATGAACAAAATAATGATCAAGAAAAATTAAAATTACTATATATATTGCAATTAAGATATTTCACACCACGTGAAGTTGCTAATTTAATGGGATTTCCAGAGGATTTCACTTTTCCTGAAAAAACAACTAAAAAACAACAATATAGAACATTGGGAAATAGTATTAATGTTACTTTGGTCTCTTGTTTAATGAAATATTTAATCATGTAAATTTTTGTTTTAATGTATTAAATTTTTTTTTTTTTACTGTTTACTTTTTGTCTTTTTTTTTATTGTTTTCATTTTTATAAAAAAGTCAAAAATTAAATAAATCTCTATAATATTTTTATATCTATTAATATGTATATATGATATTTACACTATTCTATAATTTTTTTTTTCCTTTTTTTTTTTTTCCCCTTTTCATAAAATTAAATTTCATTCTTTTTAAAATCATTAAATCGATTTATACATGTTTGATAACCTAATGTATGCATTGTTTCAGCAACACCAGCACCCACTTTTGTACCAGTCATTATATATCTTAATACCATCATGATATGATTTCCATTAACTTGATGTTGTTCAGCTAATTGATGTATCCATTGTTTAATATTTTCAGATGATTGAAAAGATGATTCATTTAATTCTTCTTTTAATAATACTTGTATTGCCTTTTTTTTTAATTTCTTTTTTAATTCCACAGCATCCTTTGTTGTATAATCAGGTGTAATGAAATAATATCCACATAAATTTGGAATATCATGTATATTACGAATACGATCCTATAATAAAAAATGAAAAAAAAAAATAAGTAAAAGTTTATATATAAATACAACTCGATTACATATATATATTACCTTAACAGTTGTGACAACTTGGCGTAAATAAGTAGATGATATATCATTTGAATATTTTTCATGTAAAAGTGGATGTACAAGGTTGACTAATCCATTTAAACCTTGTTCAGATGATGCTCTAATTAATAAATGTTGTTTATTTATCCAAGATAGTTTTGCAGGATCTACAATAGCCCCTGAATGATGTAAACCTGATAAATCAAATTGTTGAATTAATTGATTCATATCCATGATTTCATTCATATTATTATCATCTTGTTCTTGATCGTCTTCATCTTCATTTATATAATGATCTTTATTATTATGAGGGTGCCATCCTAAAAGAGCTACAAAATTATTAATAGCTTCAGGGAAATAACCTTTTTCTATATATTGTTCTACATTTACATCACCGGTTCTTTTAGATAATTTAGTTCGATTGTCATTTAATAATAAAGGTAAATGAACAAATTGAGGTGCTGACCATCCAAAGGCTTCATATAATAAAATATGTTTTGGTGTTGATGAAATCCATTCTTCTCCTCGTAAAACATGAGTAATGTTCATGATATGATCATCAATCACATTAGCTAAATGATAAGTAGGATAACCGTCACTTTTTAATAAAATAGTGTCATCTAAAACGGATGCTTTGAATTGTAATTTGCCATAAACATGATCATCCCATTCTACCAGTCTTGTTGTAAATGAGGGTACATTATGTCGAATTGTAAAAGGTGTGTTTTTTGATAATAAATCATCGATTTCTTTTTCTGATAAATGAGAGCAGTGTTTATCGTAAGCTAATTTCATTTGTCCACGTCGTGTTTCTCTTATTTCTTTTAATCTTTCAGGTGTACAAAAGCATCTATAAGCATGACCAGTCTTAATTATATATATATAAATAAATGATTCATATAGTAGTATAATTATATATATATATTCGGTCAAAACTTACTTTTAATAATTCATTTGCATATTGACGATATATTTCTGTACGTTTAGACTAGTAAATAAATATATTTCGATTTGTAAATAAAGAAAAATATACCGGATTATTTAACTGAATCATTTTTTTTCTTTTGAGTTAAAGATATATTTATAATTTTACCTGAATATAAGGTGAATGAGGTCCATGATCAGGGCCTTCATCTGGATGAATACCTGCCCAAGATAAACTTGATAATAAATTTTCTACAGCACCAGGAACAAATCTAGTCTTTTTTATAAATATTAATATATTAACGGATTAAAAAAAAATCATCACCTCATTTATATATATTTATATATAAACTAACTTACATTTGGTGATATTTTTTAATATATATATGACGTTTTTTTTAATTATTATTTACCTGATCTGTATCTTCAATACGTAAAATAAATTGTCCATTAGTTTTTTTAGCCAATAAATAATTATATAGAGCTGTTCTTAATCCACCAAGGTGAAGTTGTCCAGTTGGACTTGGTGCAAATCTAACCCTAACTGGTTTTATTGTATGATCATGTTGACACGTACTTGTAAAAGAACGATAATATACTTGAAAAGTTTTATAATGTATGGATTTTTTAATAAAAGAGTGACTATTGAATTGATGAGTTATTCGAATAGTAAAATAAGACATATTATATTACAATTCTTTTGTTCTTTTTTTTTTTTTTTTTTTACAAAAAAAAAAAAAAAGTAAATATGTATATGATAAAAAGAAAGAAGAACCTTGCAATTTTTTTTCCTTTTGAAAGCTTAAAAATATAGCCAATCAAAAAATCTAATTTTTCGGAGTTGATTTTTTTTCTTTTCCATCTTTTAAAAAGAAAGATTTTTTTCTTTTCTTTTCTTTTCTTTTTTCTTCCTCTTTCACTTTTTTTGATATAAAATAATAATACACATTTAAGTATTATTTTTCTTTTCTAGTGAAATAAAAAGGTGGAATTTATTCAATGAATCAACATCTTACACATAAATCTGTTAGTTGGGGACAATGGATATTGAATAAATGTGGATTAACTGATTTACCTATATGTGTAAACTGTTGGTATTGTAATCAAACTGTCTATTTATTACCTGGGGGTAAACAAACAAAGCACTATTGGTATTGTACTTTATGTGAAAACACTAATATAACCAATGATGTAAGTCAAGAATATATATATATACATTCTTAATATGAGATTTTTTGTTTTTAATATCATTATATTTATTAACTAATTTATTTAAAGAATGGTGATATCTTGGATCCTCCTTTATATACTGCTTTACCTAAACAACAAAAAGAAAAAAGAAAACAATATTCCCAAATTAATAATCATGCAAATAATACAAATCAATCAATATTATGCGAAGAGTGTCAAGTAAACCAACAAATCATATATGATATGATGAATAGATACAATTCAGAAGAAAAGGTAATTAAATATATATATTAAATAAAGAGAGTGTGTATGTATATATCAAAGATATATTATAGTTTTAAAATATATATAATATATAATGTGATAAAAATTAATTAAAAAAAAGAATTGCAAATCCATGGATAAAAAAAAATGATTATAGGAAATGGAAGACGATAATGAAGATCTTAGTCGAGCGTATCAATACAAGCAATATTTAGATAATCGATATCCATTATGTGACACATGTAAACATAAAGTAACAGAAAGAATCAGGCAACAATATATATCATTGGGTTTAAAGAGTATAGAAAGCAGAGGAAAACAAAATGATCAAAATAGTAATAATATGGTGATTCCTAAAAAAAATTTAACCAAGAACCAGTATAATATCCAAGGTCTTATATGGATAATGACACATCTTATTGTATTACATCTTTGTATTTATGCGCTTATATATCCTCCTTTACCATCATCTACTTTTTTTAATGATCCATTCAGTTTATCAACATTTTCCGATACAACTACTCCTACAACAACATCAGCATCAGATACAACTGTAGTTAAATTAGGTCACTCTCATCAAGATATTAACAGCAATAACAACAACAAAAATAATATTAATAACAATAATTCATTTATAGACATTATTTCAAATAATATATCTTACACTTATTCAATTTTACTAGATTATTTCATTTTATATTTATATCAAGAAAACAAAATTCAATTTATTATTAATTTATGTAATCAATCTGTACAATATATAATAGATCAAGTATCATTTACAAGTCAATTTTTATGGAAGGCAAATATTTGTTTATTACTTCAACTTATTTCTTATGGATTTAATATTACAATTCAAATGGAAACTGATAATAATGGCGATAATCAATGTCAACATTGGCGATTACATACTGTTATTTTCTTTTATATCGCGTTTTATCTATTTTCTTCTTTTTTTATGGATTGGCATTTTCGCGCATCAAAATGGATTATGGAAAAGTCAACTATTAAACATTGGTTCATATATAAGGTATATATCTACATTTATATAAAAATAAAAATAAAAATGGTTAATAAATAAATAAATAAATAAAAGCAAGTAGATGGATTTAATTACGTTCATTCCATTCAATTTTTTTTTTTGTTTTCAAAAATATAGGTGGTTCAAAGAGGATTATTTATATCAAGGTTTTGGTTATTGTGGAAATTGTATTATGGTTCAATAGATGAAAACACTTTATTTTCTTTTGGAATAATCTATATTTTGGTAACTTCTTTTTAAATAACAGCAATAATAATGATAATAATAATATGTATATATAAAGGAAAGTGGAGTTTTTTAATCTTTTTATTAATTTTATTATATAGTCATTAACATTTTCTACATTATATGTAAAAGTGATTCAACCGGATTATTGGTTCAGTAAAACTATTGGTAAATTGAAAACCATGAAACAAGATAATAACAACAATAATACTAATAATAATACACATACATCTTCGTCTACTTTTTCATCATCATCTGTTTATCTTTATCAACAACAACAAAGAACTAATAATATTATTGGTATCATCTTGTCATTTTTTAACAGTATAATGTCTTGGATATATTATAATATTATTGATTCCATCATTTCATTATTTTCAAGATCAACTTTTAAAAAGAATAATAATATAAATGATACAAATGATCATTCTATTTATGATCGATTTGTTCAACAAGATAGAGAAGTGGAAGGATTGGCAGCGGACTTAAATAGAATCAGCGTTTAAGCCAATGATAATATATTGTTATAAATAAAATTTTTTATATATATTTTTTTTCTCCCTTTTTCGTTTTACTTTCATCATATGATATAGTTTATTTTTTATTATTATTATTACTATTTCTATTATTTTTACTATTATTATTATTATTATTATTAATACTATTATCATTATTATCATTATCAATCTATTTTATTTTTTTTACTTTTCTTTATGACAACCAAATCGGATGCTATTTTAATGGTTTCGCCTTTATTAAAAGCTATTTTTAACGCAGTAACAGATGAAACTCCTTTAAAAGAAGAAGGAAATAATCAAGAAAATGATATAGATGAAACCAAATTTGAACGAAATTTACGCGATATTCGGAATTTAACTACTACTCATGAATATGCTCAAGTCATGCAAAAATGTCAACTTTCGAAATTTTTAATAAAGGTAAATGCGATTATTACTAGTATATTAAGAACAAGGAGATTTATTACTATTATTATATAAAAAGAAAACTTTTACTAATAAAACATCCTCTATTTATTTATTTATTTATTTATATATATATATATATATAAACCAAGGCGATTATGAAGTCTAATAGGTCTAGAACGCGTAAATTATTAATGGAGATATTAGTTGATTTGACGCGTCATGATGATATAAAAGAATCATTAATGAATGATATGGATATTTTAGTATTATGTCGAAACTTGTTATTGCATGAAAATGATGCTGAAGTATTATTAGAAACAACTAGGTTATTGAATGCTTTTTTTACTTATGCTACATCACTATTATCATTATTGTTATCTTCCAAATTATTTAATAATTCAAAAAATGAAGAAAAAGTGGATAATGGCAATAATGATGATCATCAACGACGAAAAAAAAAAATCCCTTCCAGTATTATAGAACATAAATGTTTAAATTCATTTTTATTTTCAAAAGATAAATCATCGCCTTCTGTTTATCATCAATATACACAAATCATTATGAATACTTTGAATACAGAACTATTATGTTCTAGCCTTCAATTACTAACATCTATTACTATTTACATTCATGGTATGATTTTAACTACATCATCATTATCTGAATCATCATCATTTGAATCATCATCATCATCATCTGAATCATCGTCATCATATGAATCATCATCTGAACCATCTGAACCATCTGAACCATCTGAACCATCTGAACCATCTGAACCATCTGAATCTTCACAATTTGAATCACCCATGATACAAAATAATGACGATGATTATTATGAAGATCAAGATGAAAAATTAGAAAGAGAGAAAATCATCTATTGGGCTATTGAAAGATTAAATCAAGAAACTAAAGGAAATGGTATTAGTATGGAATTAAATGGATCTATAGCTAAATCGATTTTATATTTGATATGGACTTTTTTATCTTTTCATTTATTAGATCATCCTCGCGAATACTTATCTCATTTGGATGCAAATTTAACCATGATTACAGATCATCTTCATCAAAAAAATGATTCTGATAAAACATCCGATGAACAAGACATTGAACGTTTAGTAATTGCTATTCGTAGTATTAAACTATAAAAAAATTTATATTTAAATTTAACTCCAATAATTATATATATTATTATTATAGTGCATATATGTACTACTTATATATATATATATATATATATATATACATTTACCCTTCCTTTATATCTTTATCCTTCTTTTCTTTATACTTTTATATATATATAGTATATATATGTGTGTGTATGTGTAAGTATTTTATCAGTAAGAAATATCATAGATAAAAAATAAAATCGATATTTTATATACGTAAAAATAGAAAAATAAATATATAAGTAATAGCAATAAAAAAGATAAAGAAATATATATATATATATATATATATACTTTGTTAAATATAAAAGTTAACAACATCAAAAGCTTTACACGATATATATATATATATATATATATATAGCACATAATATATGTCAGCAAGATGATCGTTCATGGTATCACCATAGTATAGGAATCATTTTTATTTAATTGTTGAATGTTTAATCCTATGATAGGTTGGCTATTTACAAGGCATATAAAAAATCTTTCCTGTTTAATTTATCTTTTTTCTTTTTCTTTTTCTTTTATTCTTTCTCTTTGTCAATATTATTATTATCGTTATCCTTATCATTATTATTATTACTATCTTTTTTCTTTGTCTTTTCATTTTCTACTCCTTCATTATCAAAATAAATAATAGATTTTCTATCAGATGTTATAAAAGAATCAGAACGATTAAATTGAATAGAATTCAAAGATGATTTTTTTAAATGAGGACAGTGATGATCTAAACCAGATAATCCATTTTTAATTTCAAGTTGACATTGCTGAATACATAATTCCTTTAATGGATAGGTTTTGTTATTATATTGCCAAATTGATATTAATGATGATAATAATAATAATAATTACGATACTTGCTATTGTTGTGGTCGTTTTCAAGATCAGTTTTTAAAAAGAATAATAATATAAATGGTACTAATCAATCTTACGATCAGTTTATTCAATAAGATAGAGAAAGTGCGGACATAGAAAGCGTTTAAGCCAATCATAATACATTTTTATAAAAACAAATAAATTTTTTAAATACATTTTTTTACTTAACACTTTCGTTTCATTCCTATCATATGATATAGTTTATTTTTTATTATTTATTATTATTATTATTATTATTAGCTTCATTATTATTATTATTATCATCAATTTATTTTACTTTTTTACTTTTCTTTATGACAACCAAATCAGATACTATTATAATGGTTTCGCCTTTATTAGAAACTATTTTTAACGCAGTAACAGATGAAACTCCTTTAAAAGAAGAAGGAAATAATCAAGAAAATGATATAGATGAAACCAAATTTGAACGAAATTTACGCGATATTCGGAATTTAACTACTACTCATGAATATGCTCAAGTCATGCAAGAATGTCAACTTTCGAAAAATTTAATAAAGGTAAATGCGATTATTACTAGTATATTAAGAACAAGGAGATTTATTACTATTATTATATAAAAAGAAAACTTTTACTAATAAAACATCCTCTATTTATTTATTTATTTATATATATATATATATATATAAACCAAGGCGATTATGAAGTCTAATAGGTCTAGAACGCGTAAATTATTAATGGAGATATTAGTTGATTTGACGCGTCATGATGATATAAAAGAATCATCAATAAATGATGCAGATATTTTAGTGTTATGTCGATCTTTATTACTGCATGAAAATGATGCTGAAGTATTATTAGAAACAACTAGGTTATTGAATGCTTTTTTTACTCATGCTACATCACCATTATTATTATTACTACCTTCTAAATTATTTAATAATTCAGAAAATGAAGAAAAAGTGGATAATGGCAATAATGATGATCATCAAGAACAAGAAAAAACAAACTCTCCTAGTTTTATAGAACACAAATGTTTAAATTCATTTTTATTTTCAAAAAATGGATCATTACCTTCCATTTATCATCAATATACACAAATCATTATGAATACTTTGAATACAGAACTATTATGTTCTAGCCTTCAATTACTAACATCTATTACTATTTACATTCATGGTATGATTTTAACTACATCATCATTATCTGAATCATCATCATCCGAATCATCATCATCCGAATCATCATCCGAATCATCATCATCCGAATCATCATCCGAATCATCATCTGGACCGACTGAACTACCTGAACTACCTGAACCATTCATGATACAACGCAATAATTATTATTATTATTATGGAGATGAAGATGAAAAAGCAGAAAGAGAAAAATTCATCTATTGGGCTATTGAAAGATTAAATCAAGAAACTAAAGGAAATGGTATTAGTATGGAATTAAATGGAGCTATAGCTAAATCGATTTTATATTTGATATGGACTTTTTTATCTTTTCATTTATTAGATCATCCTCGCGAATACTTATCTCATTTGGATGCAAATTTAACCATGATTACAGATCATCTTCATCAAAAAAATGATTCTGATAAAACATCCGATGAACAAGACATTGAACGTTTAGTAATTGCTATTCGTAGTATTAAAGTATAAAAAGAAATAATATTATTTTTATACTTAATTTTAATTCCAACAATTGTATATATTATTATTATATTTCATATTTGTACTATATATATATATATATATATATATATATATTTACCCTTCCTTTATATATTTGTCCTTCTTTTCTTTATATTTTTACTTTTCTTCTCATTATACATAGTATATATATGTGTGTAAGTATTTTATTCGTAAAAATAATATTATAGATAAAAAATAAAATCGATATTTTACATACGTAAAAATTGAAAGATAAATATATAAGTAATAAACAATAATAAACAATAAGAAAAGGTAAAGTTGGAGAGAAATATATATATATATATATATATATATATATATATGTATATATTTATATAATTTGTTAATTATAAAAGTTAGCAACATCAACAGCCTCACATGATATATATAATGTATAATATACGTCAGCAAGATGGTCATTCATGGTATCACCATAGTATATGAATCATTTGCATTTAATTATTGAATGTTTAATTCTATGATAGGTTGGCTATTTACAAGTTGTATATTGTTCATTAATTTGGTACAAGTAATAAAGGATAAATATAAATAATCCAAATTTAAATCAGTTAAATCTATTATTAAACTTTTCCTATTTAATTTATATTTTTTCTTTTTCTTTTTCTTTTTCTTTTTCTTTTTCTCTTTCTCTTTCTCTTTCTCTTTGCCATCATCATCATCATTTTCCTTTTTAAACACTTTCCAATAAACATTCATAATATATAAATCAAATAGTAATTTTAATATTTTTAATTGTTGAGGATATTGAGCTAATCAATCCATTAATTTCATTGTTACCCAAACTCTATCTTCTACTACTACTATATTGCCATCATTAATATCTTGATCCTCATCATCTTGATCCTCATCATCTTGATCCTCATCATCTTGATCCTCATCATCTTGATCATTATCATTATCATTTTTAAAACTTGATTTAAATCCAGGTCTACCTTTTAAAAAAGATACATCAAAATAACGTCTATAATAATCATTAATAGGATGTTGATTTTCGCAAAGCGTATGGACTGTTACGTGTAAATGAGTTAAATGAGAAGAATAATTTATAATAAAATGATATAATGCTTGACAAAATTGTTTTTGATTTTCAGTAATAATAATGGTTGAAAAAAAAAGTAGTTGATTTAAATCAAATTAATTCATCTAATATTTATGTGATCACTTTTGGAAATTTTTTTGATAAATAATAATAACAATTGGCATCATAAAAAACAGGTGACATAATTATCAATGATTTAAATGATTGACATGATGATATTATTGTTGTTGATAATAATAATGATGATGGTATTGATATGAATATAGATAGATAACCCATTGTTAAAGAAGAAAATAAAGGACATGATTGATGAATGTTTTCAAATGTTCTTTCATCCAATATATGTACTTCAGTAAACATCAATGAGGGATGAAGTTGTTGATAACCGTAAGGATATTGATTAGACTAGAATTTAATATGATGTGCTAAGAAAGCTAAAGTTGGTATATTTAAAATAGTAGGAATAAAAGTCAATCCTGAACGAGAAATAAGGTGATAGTTAGAATCATCATTATTATTGTTACTGTTGTTTATAAAATTTAAACGATCAATATGACTATTATTATTATTATTGTTATTCTTGCTATTGATGGTCATGATCTTCTTTTGATTCTAATTCATAAATAAAGATACTATTATTAATACTATACTTTTTATTTTCATTTTTATTTATATTATCATCCTCTTTATTATTACTTATTTTTATTATATCAATAATTGCACGTTCTATTCTAAATCCCAATTTTGTATTATGATTTGTTGTAGTTGTGACACCCATACTGTATCGAAATATGTATACCAAAAAAAGAAGTTGAGTAAATTTTAACCATGTTGGTGTTTTACGATAAAAAAAAAAACACCTATTAATAGAAGCATATAGTCCTAAAGTTAGCATGCTATTATTATTAATATTATTATTATTATATATAGTGATAATTAATTAATGACCGCTGGTGGTTGCGATGGCTGCTTTAATAAAAGTTGATTTATTGCTTACCAGAATATATATCAATAGAACAATAAAGTGAAATATCAGGTGTAATTCTATACCATTTTTTACAAACTAATGAACATATTCCTCTATAACAATGTGATAATAATTGAAATATAAGTGAAAGGATTCATCTGAACGTGAATTCATAAGGTCCGTATACTCTTTTTTTTTTTCTTCAAATAGAAAAAAGGAAAAAGAAAAAGGTATATATATATGTATGTGAAAAAGTAAAAAATAAACAAAAAGAAAAAGAGAAAAAAAAAAAAAAAAAGGGTTTACCTTAAATATCTTTTTTTGAAACAAAAAAGTAAATAGAGCGGGGGATCAAATTTTCCTAACCTTGCTAAAAGCACTTTTTATGATAAAAATCAATCTTTAACCTGATTATGCTATTTATTGAATACATATTTTTTAAACATAAAATTTTAAAACATCATATTGACAAATTAAATTTAAATTAAATTGATTTAAATTTTTTGTATTAAAATATTCAATTAATTATCTTCATTTAGAAAATCACAAACAGTTATAGGATAATCAAAAATGATTGGTTTTAGTCTTCCGGCGATTAATGGTTGAATTCAGCATGCCATAATACAATTTCTATTTTTTCTTATTATTATAATTATTATTATTGTAGTTACTATTATTTTTATAATTAATTTCATCTAAAATTAATGTATTGATTAATGTCATTTGGTATCATCATAATAATTTCAAGGTATACAACGTACTCTATTTAATGATAAGTAATAAAATGATAATTGTGATAAATGTGATAAACCAAATACTGTTATTCTCGTTTTTTCTTTTTTTTTTTTTCATTTTCTTCACTTTTATTTATTATTGATTTTCTTTTAGAAAAATATTGTTGGCGATTATTATCATCATCATTATATATTTGTGTTGTTAATTGATTGAGTTCTTGATCGTTTCGATCATACAACGCATAAAGAATACTATTGAAATCAATTTTTTTTTTTAATTTTGGACATAATTTACAAATTTCTGTAAATTTCTTTTTAAAATAAATACCACCTCCTTCTATATAAAGTTCTTTTAATGGGTAATATATTTTATCAGTATTATTCTGATACTGTTGTTGTTGTAAATCTAGTTTTAAATCAATATAATAATTATCACCATTATCTCTTATTATTAAATTTGATTCTAAAGAAAAAATATTTAGATTTGGAAAAATAGATAACCAATGATAAATATAAAAATCGTTAAAATCGTCCATTTCTTTTTTAATCAAATAATCGTCATGAATAGCAGTTGAAATATTACATCGTTGTTCTAATTTTAATTCATTGATAGATAATGAAACGATTGCCATTTTTTTCTTTTTCTTTTTTTTTCCATTTTGTAATGATGATGACGATGATAATAGCAATAAAAAATAATCTACTGTTTTATTCATATTATAATTAAAAATAAACAAGGAAAGTGAAATTAAATACTTTAAACATTGATGATCGGTAGGAAAAAAAATAAATCATTTATATCAAAATTATTATTATTATTATTATTATTATTACTTTCATTCGTAGAATTGTTGTTGCTGTATATCATTTAAAATTTGATTCATCAACTTCATTTCTAAATTATATTTTAAATATGTAAGTTTTAGTATTATATTATTATTAATAGTTGAATATCATTATAATCAGTTCATTAATTTAAGATATGGCTAAACATTATTATTATGCTCTGGTGGTGGTATTGATGTATGAGCAAAAAATGCATATATAGTACTTAAATCATGTGTATCAAGTTGTAATTGTTTTAAATTTCTAAACTCTATAATCATACCACATAAGACTACTAAAAGAGATGAATTCTTTGCCCAACTAAATATCAATGTTAATGATTCCAATTGAAGATATATCATTGATAAATAGTTGAAATTTTTTATTTTTACATTCACCTTCTATTTCTAAATATTTTAATGTTATTGCAGGTTTTACTATTAATTGAACTGATGATAATGAATTAATTTAGTTATAAATGAATTAGAAATAGTAGAAGTAATTTCTAAAAGAGTTAAATTTTTAAGTAAAGGACATGATTGATGAATAGATTCCTAAGTACTTTCATCCAATATACCTATTAAATTCATACGTGATATCGATATTTTCAAAATAGGAAAATAAGATAATTCTAAGATTTTAGATATGGACATAAAATTCATTCTTGAAGGAATTTGTAATAATGTAGAGGGAAAATAAGAAGAAGATACATTTTCATTATTAATAGTAATATTATCATCTAGTCTAAATCCTATTTGTTGACGATGGTGATGATGATGACGATGATAATTGTTGTCATTGTTGATCTGTTAATAATATTGGTAATAAACTTTAAACATTATATTGAAATTTAATGGTTTTATTGAAATGAATATTTTGTATCATTGATTCAGTACTTGACTCAGTGTACCAATAATAGTAATGAGTTAAGGTTTTAAATTTTGATAAAAGTTGAGGAAGAAAAAGATAAAATATTATCATTATTATTATCATTATAAATTTTTGTAAGTTCTTCTAAATCATTATCACCTTAAAAGTTCCGTTATATTAATATTTTGAATATTTGGTAAAATATCCATTACTAAATTATTTAATATATCATTAGGTAAAATATCTGTATGTAACTTTAAACAATAAACAAAATGATCAATAGGTATAGTATTATTTGCCTTTTTGATTTTTGCAAAGAAATTTTTTTAGTTGAGATAAAGCAATTATTTCAATAGTTGAATAAGTTTCAGGTACATTTAAAATTGAATCCCTAATCTTGCATACTCTTGATAATGTAGCAATATCTCTTTATGATGAATATTGAAAAATATTAATAAGTAATTCAGTAGGTAAATTACTCACTTTTTATGATTTATATATATAGCTATATAAATAATAACTAATAAAAACAAGAGAGAGATAGAGAGAGAGAGAGAAAAGAAAAACAGAACTGTGATAGAATTGATTTCTTTTTTTCATTCACTTTTCAAAAATTTAAACTCTGACAAAAATGACGAAAAAGGAAAAAAAAAAAAAAAAGCAGGAGCATATATTTCATTTTTTTTTTCCTTTATTATTATTATTATCATTATCATTATCATTATTGTATATTTTCATAAAGACTTAAAACTGTTATAGAGTTAGTTATAATAATATATATATATAATAATAATAATAAAATAAAATAGATCTAATAACTAATATATTAAACATTTCTGAATTTGTTTATCCATGATTAATGTCAGATTCAAATAAAATTTAAAGCAATTACTGAAAAAAAAAAACTGTCGTTAATTGATCACTAATTTTTCAGTTGACAACAATTAAAAAATTAATTTTCCCATATGATACCAAATTAAACAAATGTTTTTATCGTTTAGCATTCTTTTTCTCTTTTCTCTTTTTTTTTCTTTTAGTCAAACTAAAATATTGTAAATATATATATATATATATATATGATGAAAAATGGTATATTTATAATTTATTAAATAGATAATATTATATAAAATGATGATAATGATGATATGAATAGAAATTACATAATGAAATTAAATAAATAATAGTGATAGTGTTAATAATAATAAGCAAATGTAATGGTGAAGAAGAGAAGAAGGAAGAAATATAGAATTAGCATGACTTGTTACATTAGCACCGTTACCATTACCATGATTATTATTGTTATTATTGTTATTTAGCATGGTACCATTATGATTGGGAATAGCAAACCCAATTTGATTATTTCCAATATCAAAAACCATATAAGTACTTTTTAAAATAGAATCACCAAAAATCATTAAGCTTTGATTTTCATTGACAAGATTTGAAGAAGTAACAGCTATACCAAAAATGCATTTTTTTTGAAAAGGAACAAACAAATCTTTAATTGGAACTTGAATAGCAACAGATTGATTTTGACTATTATTTGATTCAGATGATGATAAATAGAATTGTAAATAATGATGTTGATATTGATTTTTTAATGATTGACATGATGATAAAGAAGAAAAAGTATAATGACCAGTTAAAGAATCATATTGATATATAGATGACGTTGATGATGATTGACTACCAAAAATATCATTTAATATAGATTGAGTGATTTGGAAAGGAAAATAAGATATCATAGCTCCTGTGTCTATAAGAGTAGGAATTATTAGTTGTTGAAATAAATAAGTTGATTTATTTTGATTATTTTGATTATTATTAATAAAAGAATATCCTAAACTTCCAACCATCCAATATCCATTCCATTGTGATAATTGAGGAGGAGGAGGATTTATAATAGGAACATAATGAATATCACCTAAAAATTTCATTGGATCATAACCACCAAGTACTAATTCCCCATTATCCCAGCCATCTGTTGGTATATTATTATTATTATTGTTATCGTTATCGTTGGAGTTATTTAGATAGATAGAAAATATTGGTTGATCAATGATTTTTTGTTGAATTAGTTGAAATATAAAAGGTAAATAAGGTGAATGATAATCACTACCTGCTACTGTTAAATTTGGAAATCCTAAACCAAAAATCCCATCTTGTATTACTTTATAATTATTTCTATCTTCGCTATTAAAAATATTATCTGTAAAAGTAGCTAAGGCTAATTGTTGCTGTTGAATAGTTAAACCTCCTATCGTAACTGATTCTGTAATATAATTACAAGTAGCACTACCAGTACCATAAGTAATATTAAATAGTGTTGAACTTATTTCTTTAAAACTAGTTGAACCTGCAGGATCAAATCTATTAAATGGACAAGAACTCACTGGGCATTGTTTTGAAGGAACCCATAAGTCAGCACTATATATATTTTATTTAAAGAAGAGGAAAAAAGAGGAAATGAATAAATAAATCATGTTGATGTTGTTATTAATATTATTATATCTAACCTTCCAGTATCAATAGAAACAGAAAATATTTGCTTTGGAGTACCAATGGCAATTTGAATAAGGTATAAAGAGTGTATATCATGGTAAAGTGAAGTATAACTAGGTTCTCTTTTTTTTAGTAATTCATTATTATTATTATTAAACCTACTATAAGGTTGTTTATTTATAGGTAATCGTATAAGTGATGCAGTGAGAGTATGAAGAAGAAGGAATTCAAAATAAAAAAATAGTAATAAAAAATACATGTTTATTAAAAATAAAGAAGAAGAGGAAAAAGAAGTAAGACCAAAAACAAAAAGAAAAAGAAAAAGAAAAAAGGTAATAAATAAATAGGAAAAGAGAAAAAAGGAAAAAGGAAAAAAAAAGAAGTAAGAGAGAATGAGAAAACAATAAATAAATAAACAAATAAACAAATAATTAAGCAGGAATGAAGTAAAAAAGGGGAATGAAAAGTTTATTTTAAAAATATTTTCTTTCATTTCTTTCTTTTAAAAAATAGCCTGTTTATTTTTAACTTGATAATATAAATTCTTGATTTATTTTATTAAGAAGTAAAAGGATGATGACAATGTTGTTTTAAGAAAAATAATTACTTGCTTTAAGACATATATAAATATATGCTTTATTTATTACTAAAATATATACAAGCATTTAGTGTTATTATTATTTTTTATATATTTAAACTTATGTATATACAAGTATATATATATATATATATATATATATATATATATGATAAATGAATACAAACACATTGTTTATTACTGTAAATTTTATGTATACTTGGAAAAACATTCCATTGAGGAGATCAATAATACGTTCTTATTAAGGGTGAAAAAAGCGGTATTTTAAAAATCCTCTCTTTTTTTTTTTTGTTAAGCTGTTAATACCGTTCCCCCACATTTTTTAATAAGTGTAAATAAATATTTAATAAGAGTTATTGTTCTATAAGTAAAAAAATGATTTATTTATTTTGTTTACCTAATATAATTTATAAGAATTTTTCTATTTAAAGTAAACAAATATATCATCATTATTATTCATTTCATTTTACTTAAAAAAAGTCATCAAGAAAACAAAAAATCAGTTAAAGATCATTTATTTATTTATTTATTTATAAATAAAAAATAATAAAATATAGGAATAAAAAATAAAGGAATATATAAAGATAAGTATAGATAGATAGATTTTAATGAATAAAAATAGAAAAAAAAGAAAAGAAAAGAAAAGGTGCTTTGACTTTTTTTTTTTGTTGGAGGAGAGAAGATTAATTATTACAAAAAAATTATTATATATATAATATATGGAGAAAAAACTCAATTAAAACGAAGAGAAATATCATAAGTTTTACCCAAAATAGTAGCTTCTACCCGTTTTTCCACTTCGCCAAAATAAATTTTAATAAATAAATCAATAGGTTCACCTATAGCCACTTTACGTAATTCAGGCATAGGTACTTCAAATTCAAATACTTTAAATACTCCTTTTTGTTTAACATATCTTGGAACTGTATCTGTATATCCTGCATAAAATGTACATGCTGTATTTCTTGGATAAAATGTTGTAAATTTCTTTTCAACATATTTAGACACCTCTAAATAATAATAATAATGATAATAAAAAGAAAAAGAAATGAAGTTTTAATGAATGATTAATTCCTTTATTATTATTATTATTACTACTATTATTATTATTATTATTCCATTTACCTAAAGGTTTACCACGTTCTACAAAACAGGAAAATCGAAAATCACATCTATATTTTCCATCTGGGTTTTGAATTTTATATTGTGGAGGATCTATTTTTTCATCAAAAAGTGTTGTGATTTCAATCCCATACCAATGTCTTGGAACACGGACAGTTACTTTTGTTGGATTTAAACCATGATATACTGCCCCCCTACATACAGCCATTTCTATAAATATATATATTTATATATAAATAGATTATTAATATTATTCATTTATTCATTTTTTATTTATTTATTTGTTTATATAAATTTTTTACCTTGTCGAGTAGGTATCAATACATCGATATGATAAGGTTTTAATAATTGAGTAATACGAGATGATAAATAATGAGAAGCAGCAAAAGAACCTATTAAGATAATGGATTTAATGTTTTTTGTTTTTTCAGCTTGTTGATGAATTAATGATAAAATTTCATTAACAACAGGTCCATAAACATGATGATCTAATTCTTCTACTGAAAAACTTAATGATCCATTATAAAGTCCCATGGTTGGTATTGATTTGCCTATTAAATGATCATTCATTGGTATTGAAATATATTGTTCTTCTGTTCCATCATAGGATGATTTCAACTGTTCTATATTTATATTTATATAAAAAGGAAGAGTAAATGAATATAAATCAATGAATCTATCTATCTATCTTTTTTTTTTTTTTTTTTTTTTTCTCCTACCTAAAAATTGATGCATCATGGAATCAACAACAAAACGAGAACAATTGGCTTCAGGAATAAGACTCAATTTTTTAGTGATATAAAGATGCATATTACTATCTACATTTTTAGATCCACATCGAATTCCTATTCCTTGAACGGATTCTTGTAATTTTCTATTTCCATCTTCATCCACTTTAATATGATATGTAACTAAATTCATCAATCCACCTATATATAAATAATATAAAAGTGAATAATAGGATATATATATATATATATATATATATAAAATGATTTCTTTTTTTTATTTTTATTTTATTTTCTTTTCTTTTTACCTCCTACATCACATATCATTACTTCATCATTATCATTTAAACCCATGCCATCATAAACTTTATCACAATAAATAGCAGCTGCCTCTGTTTCAGGAATCAACATTAATCGATCATGATGATCCTTTTTATGAATAAGTCCTGCCATCATAATGGCTTCTCTCATTTTACTCTTTGCTGCATCTGACCACATAGCTGGTACCTTAATATCATTGAATATATAAATAAATAAATAAATAAATAAAATAGATTCTTCTTTATATATATATATATTATATTATATTATATTATATTGTTATATCTGTTCTATATATAAGAAAACTTACTGTAAAACAATATCTATATCTGCCTTCAAATTGTCTAGCAGGTGTTTTTCTTAATTCTAATACAATATGTGCATTGATTTCTCTAAGGTAATCTAAAATGAGTAAAAAAAAAAAAGGAAAATGAAAATAAGGATTTCGTATATATATATAAATATATAAATTCATAATGATGATTACTATAATTTATTTTATTTTATTTTTTACCAGCAATAACCTTAACATCAGTTAATCCAGGTGGTAATTGAGCTCTACTTGCATAACTATCTTCTAAAAATAATTTATGATTGACAATCACTTTATAATTTTGTTTATTTTTTAATTCTTCTTTTGCTGCTTCTCCCCAATGTACCAAATTCTAAATATATATATATATATATATAAACATTTAGTTTATAAAAATAAAAATAAGCCCTCTTTTTTCTTAGTTTTAAAAATGTCGGCTTACCAATGTGTTCGGATCATATAACTATCCAGATAATATATATATTATATAAAAGAGATAAATATATGAATGTATGAATATATATGCAAAAATAATATAAATATAACCAGTTATTATTATAACTATGTTCTTTTTATTATATGCATATTTACACTTATTGTAGGAACCTATATTAATAATAATAATAATAGTAATAGTAAAAAGTTAGAAAGAAGATATAAAAATTTAAAGTTATCAAGTACAAGCCTAAAAATATAATTATTTATGTTACCAAAGAAGAAAACTCAGGTTGTCTTGGCCTATAATAGTTTTTAATAATAATAAATGGGTAAAGAATATATATATTAAAGAAAAACACGTGTGCAGAATATATATATTATTCTTATTATTATTTACCATCTAGTTATATCTTGACATTCTCCTTCAGTTGCTGCAATGGTATAAGTGGCTCTTGTGTATATGGTACCTGAAAATAAAATGATAAAAGATGAATAAAAGAAGGTTTATATTATTATTTAAACATATATAAATTAATAGAGATAGAGAGAGAGAGAGAGAGAAAGGCTATATACCCTTATTTTATTATTTTACCATATTTAAAATTGTTATTTTACCGAAATCTATGCCAATAACTACGGGATATTCCGTTGGATAAAATTGTTTAACCATTTTATATATAAGAAATAAAGTATATATTAAAAAAAGGAAGTTTAAAAAAAGGAGAATGAGAATGACTTTTTTAAAAATGAGAAAGAAATAAAAAAAGCGCGACTAATTATTTTTAGCCAATCAAATTGAGTTGCTATTTAGCTTTTTTTTTTAACTAATTCAGCCTCAAGTTAAAAATTAAGCTGAGCCTTTTTTCTTTGTTTCTTCTTTTACTTTTTAAATATTATCTTATGTAATGATAATAAAATACGAATCATAACGTTATATAAAGTATAATGTTTTCATATCAATTATAATATTTTCATCTTGTTAGTTTAAAAAATAAAGAACAAACTCGTTTTTTGAATTTAGTTAGAAACAAACTATATATTTTTAATACATATAAATATGGAAAAGTGAGTGGCAAAAAAAAAAGTGATAAAATGAAAAAAAGAAGGTTTTTAAGGGGGAAGGAGGGAGAAACAAGGGAGAAATATGTTTAAAAGTTATTTATCTTTACCCCTTTTGTTTTCTTTTAATATAACTATGACCTAATAATATATATAACATCTATACAACGTCATTTATTTATTTTTTTATTGTTGGTTATTAGTAATAGTAATAGTAATATATATGTATATATATGCAAGTGTCTACTCTAAGACTTTATGTATATATATATTAAAAGAATGATAAAAAAGATTATAAAAGATACACAAACAGAAGAAAGAATAAAAAGGTGTATATATATGTAAATATATATAACGTATTAAATAGTTAAAAAAAAAAAAGTAGGTATAATATAATTAAAAATGATTATCCATTATTATTATTTTTTAAGCTCGTTCACTATCATTTTGTTCAGTACTTTCATCTTCTGTAGTATGTTCAATGCCTTCTATATCTTTGTTTCGAGACTTATCTTCTGTATTAGTGGTATTATTAGTAGTAGTAGATTCATGTTGTTTGTCTTGGGGAGTAGTATCTTGGTTATCTTGTTCTGATTGTACTTCTTCTGGTGTAAATTCTTCTACATTATAATTTCTGGTCTTAGCATCATTATCATCTGAAATACTTCTAGTTTTATAAGCATCTACACCCAAACCTATATATATATATATATAAAAGAAGATTTATCATTTAATAAATATACATGTAATTTAAATAATAATATTATTATTATTATATAATGGTAATGATAATTTACATTGTGATACAGTAACTAATTCAAGTTTTTGTTCTTTAAGATAAGGAATAACTGCTCTGGCAAAATCTTTAGCTGTATGTTCTACAACCTATAATATATAAATAAATAAATAATTAATAAATGTGATGATGTTGATTATATTTATATATAATAATAAACTTACATCATGGGCTAAAACAATATAACCTACAGACTCGTCTGCTACTTCAGATTTCACAGCATTCATTTCTTTTGTAGTAGATGGTGTATCACCCATAGAATCTTCAATATCAATGGACCAATTAACAATAGTATAACCCCATTTTTCTAATTGTCTAGCATTATTAGCATTCATATTACCATAAGGAGGTCGAAGTACTTTATTTCACGGAAAAAAAATATGATTATTATTATTATTATTATTATTACGTTTTATAATTTATGATTTAAAATGCAAGAATAAATATTACTTACTAGCAGGATATTTTTGAATAGCATTATAAATGATTTCTTCATTTTTACTTATTTCATCGTAGAGTCTATCTGCATTTGCTTTTTCTAAATCGGCATGAGTAAAAGTATGACTGCCAATTTCGAATCCATATCCGAAAGCTTTTTGTAAAACGGGTGCAATTTTTTGTGGATTATTACCCCTAAATATAATAATAATAATAATAATAATAATAATAAAATTGAAATGAGTATATATATACGATCACTTTATTATTATTTTTATATTTATTTATTTTTACCAATAGTTATTGCCATTAATAAAAAAGGTAGCAGTTACTTGTTCACTATGTAAATAATCAAGAAGATCATCTGTATAATCATAAGGACCATCATCAAAAGTAAGAGCTATTTCATTTGCATTTTGACAATATTCATATATTTTAACACCACCACTATCAAAACGCCTTTCGATTTTTTGATTAATAGGAAGAGCTTGACTTAAACTTAAAAGTAAACCAATAGATATTAATGATAAACAATGAACCATTTTTTTAGTAATCTATATATAATGAATATAATGAATAAAGAAATAAAAATTTAAAAAAATGAAAAAAAAAATGTAAAAATGAGAAAAAGAAAAGAAAAATAAGAAATATGAAAGATTCTTTTTATATACAGATTGTTTTTTTTTTTTTTTTTTTTTTTTAATTTTTATTTTTTATAATGATTTTTACCTAACTTTTTTTCAATTTGTTGATTCTTTTTTTTTTTTTCTTTATTCACTAACTCTAAATAAATTAAATCTATTATAAGATTTTATCTACCCCTTTTCTGTCCAAAAAAAAGAAAGATTTTTCTTTGAAATAACGGTATTGAAAGGTATTTAAAGTTAGATAATGAAATTTTGTTGTTATTATAACAAAATTAAGGGGTGGTGATGAGGATGGAAAAGAAAAGAAAAAAGTGTTTATAAATATATACATGGAAATATGTACATAAAATATCAAATAATCGATCATAAAAAACATATTTTCTTTATTATGTAAACTATTTTTCTTTTTTAGTTGCTTATATATATATATATACTATATAGAACATCTTTTTATAAAATCTATTCAGTATATTTTTTTATTCAGTGTAGATTTTATTCTTTCTTTTTATAGATTTGCTCTATTTAAAATAACTAAATCTATTATTTAAAATAAAATTTGCCGATTTTATCTTTTTTTTTTTTTTTTTGGCTTGATCGTTATTTAATAATCAAAATGATGATAATCCGAGATAAATAGATAGTTTAAATTTAGTATCAAAAATAAAAAAAATAAATAATACAAAAAAGGCTTTTTTTCTTTTTTTTAAAAAAAAGAAATCAAGGAGAAATGCAATATATAACTATAAGTGGTAATATTAGTAACACACACATAAATATAAAATTATAAATTTAAGCAAACACACGCATATATAAATACACTATACACTATCTACAAATATATACTTATAAAATAATAAGTAAGACTATGTTTTATAATATATCTAATGCGCGGAAGAAGTATTCGATGATCTTTTATATATATATATATATATACAGCTCCCTTTTAAGAAAACAAAAAAGAAAAACCTGTTTATATATATTTATAATAAGGACTTTTTTATTTAAACTCACCACTTTTATTATTATTATTATTATTATTATTATTTTCTAGGGATTTATAACAGATCTCATCCTTTTTTAATCTATAATAATAATAAAAAAATAATTAATGACTATATCATACAACTAAAAATAATAATAATAATAATCAAGAAAATGAAACTGAAAATACAGGGAAAAAAAGGGGATATACAATGTTTCTTTTAATATTATAATAATAGAATTATTAATAATAATGATTAAATAGATTGATTATTACAAATGATAATGGATCAATAATGATAAAATATGAAAGAGAAAAAAGATAAAGACGCTAAAAAAAAAAAAAATAAGAATTTCTATGGTTTGTTTTTGTTTATTTTTTTCATGTTTTTGTTATCATATTTTACATAAAATATGAAAACAATTACAAAAAGAATGGAAACGGAATCCATTTCAAACTCAGACGACTTTTTTATATATTTTTTATTTATTTATGCAAATGACATAAATAAAGGGATTGTTTTTTTTAATTTTAATGAACCTTGATACACGGTTATATATTTAACCTTTTTATTTATTTTTTCATTTTGTTCATTATTCTTTCATTATTCTTTTTATTTATTTTATTATTATTATTATTATTATTATTATTATTATTAATATTAATATTAATATTATTATTAGAAACAAATAAACCTATATAAATAGTAATAGTGATTATTATTATTAATATATTAAAATAAACTTTTCTTTATTTTTGAAACTTTCCTTGATATATAAATATATATAGTTTAAGAAATAAAATATAAATGACTGGAATCACAATCCCAAATTCCTTTAGAATACCAAAATAATAAAGTATAGAATTCTATTTTTTATATATAAAAAGATTTTTTTTTTTAAAAAAAAGAAGAAATATATTCTAATTATGAATAAATGGGAAAGAAGTCTTATTTTTTTTAAAAGGTCCAGATTTCTAAAAAAAATTAAAGATCATCATCCATAATATTTACTATGTGTTAAACTAACTTTTGTGGCCCTTTTTTTTTTTTTTTTTAATTACAATTGTTTATTTATATATTGTTTATCTTTTTTAGCTTTTTTTTTTATTTTCACACGTTTAAAAATAAAGAACTTAAATTCTTTTTTTTTTCAAGATATTAAAACACCAAGTGTTTTCTTTCTCTTTTTTTTTTCATATTTTATAATAAATGTTGTTGTTAATGTTAATTGTTATTTAAATGAATAATGTAAAGAATTATTATATAACAATAATGATTCTTCTTTTTTTTTTCTTTTTTTTTTCTTTCTATCTTTTTTTTTACATAAACGAACCTCCTTTTATTCTTTTTTATTTTTCCTATCCCTTTTGTTCCCCCTTTATTTATCATTTTTTGAGGGAGAGACATGAATGTCATCTTTTTTTTTAAAGTATTTCTTTAACTAATGTTTCAAAATTCAAAAACCATAAAATATAAATAAAAATTAAAAAACTGGATGATAAATGTGCATTTAACATATATATATATATATATATTTATAAATAGCCACATTATTTTTTTATTATAGAGTGATAATAATAATAAAAATAAAATAAACTTTTTTCATTTCTTTACTATAATAGAAGGTTTACATATTATGTTTAATCCTTGTTTGGTTTACAAAAATGATTCTTTGATTATTTATCATATAATTTTCTATATTCAATAAAATAATCCTGAGATGATTCATCAAAAGGTTTGTTCATAATATTGCTTTCCTGCTGTTGTTGCTGTTGCTGTTGCTGTTGATAACTATATTTTAATTTGTTAATCAAAACTTTTAAAACAATGACCATGTTCCATTATAAATCTTGTTTTTCTTTTTCCTTTTGATTTTTTATAATAAATAAAATGCTCAAAACAATTATCTGTATAAATATATTGATTATAATAATTAATTTTTATATAGTTGCTATTATTATTATTATTATTATTTATTTATTTGATCATGCCACCTATAATGGATGCTACAATGATAACAATTTTTAATGTTTCATTTAATCCATTATTATCTAAATGATCATGAGATGATGATAATGATGATGGTGATGGTAGTAATGTATGGTTTTGGATAATATCATTCTTTACCCATTTTGACTTATAAGGATCAGTAATATTAATTAATTTTATATTATCTTTGTCTGGTGTATTTTTATCAAAATTTCCAAAAATTAATAAAAGGTACTTATCTTGGTATATGGTAGCTATATAAATATATAAATTAAACAGTTAATGTGCATTATTTATGCAATTTTTTTTATATCAATATTACCACAATTAGCAAATATTTTTTAAGCATCAAATCCTGGGCATAATTCAACTGTTTGAAATATGCTATTTTTTTATAAACATAAATATAATAAACATCGTTAACAGTAATGTCTATGAAATAATAATAATAATAATAGTAATTAATATTCATTTTGCTTGTTTTACTTTGTTATCATCGTCAATTTATTTCTATTTCCTTCTCTTTTTTTTTTTTTTTTTTTTTTTTTTTTTTTTTTTTTTTTTTTTTTTTTTTTTTACATTCAGTAACTGCATGAAAAAAGCCTAAATGAAATAGCATCACATCACCAGTATATGTAATATTTAGCTATTCCATAGATAAAATATTAAATGTAGATATAATATTTAAATTATCTGTTTTACTATCACCGATAATAAATATATATTTATTACTATTACATAATGTTGATGTTTGAATTTTTTTTTTTGGCCAAATTTTTATTTTGTTAAATTGTCCATGTATTCTATTATTAAAAAACAAAAAACAAATTAATCATTGAATAGTTGTATATGTATATATATATAAAGCTAATAAAAGGTTTAAAAACTTACTGATATATAATTTAAACTGGTTACGCTGTTATTACTATTTATCCTTGAAGACTATCTATAGTTATTGTATTTTTTGTTCTTCTTCTTTTATATAACTGATATTAAAATAATCATGTTACTATTTTTTTTATATCAATTATACTAATCCACTCCAAATCCAAAAGAAAGTATAAATGCAAAACGAAAAAAAAATAATAATTAATATTTATTATCTATAATCATATCCTGATGGTAAAGGAATAGAAAATCATTGATTTGAACTAATATGATATTTAATTAAAGGATGTCTAAGTACACCTTCTAAATCTTTATGAACCCCATCATATAAAAGATAACTTTTATTATTATTTTCTGATAATGATGATAATAAAAGAGTTGAATTGGTACCAAATATACTAGAATATAACGATGTTATTTCATTTTCATATTTTAATCTATTTGATAATATTTTCCATTGTATACTTGATTTATTGAATTGATTATATCCCTTTTGAAATTGGGATAAATCTAATGATATATGATCATTTCAAAACTATTCACCAATATGATTAGTTTCAACCACAGTTGTTTCACCATAACAATGAATAGTATGTTGTACAAATGTATAGGCTACTTTCAATATATATAATTGTATATTTATGTGTCTAATAAAAATATTGATAAAATCATTCAATATTTTTTTTCTTTCTTTCTTTATTTTTACCAACATTTATTCTTGGTTTTATATAAGGTTCACCATGAATAATCGATATTATCAAATTATAGAAAAAATAACCTAACCAAATCTTCATTATATGTATATGATAAAGAATAAAAGAAAATAATGAAAAAGGAAAAGGAAGATAAAAATAAAATTGGTAATTAATGTTAATAATAATAATAATAATAATACATATATACGTATACGTGCTATTTAAAAAAATTAAACAAAGAAAATATTCAAGAGGAAAAAAGCAATCAAGTTATAATAATATATATGCAACTAAAAGGCAAAAGCTTACTTAAAATGATGAATAGTTTATATATTTATATATTAGATATTATTTATGAATGTATAACTTTTGTTATATATATATATATATATATATATATATATATATATATATGTATTCTATAAATTTAATACCAGCCAGTGTTATTACTTAATCTACTTTTTAATTGTACATAAATATACATATTTAAATAATCTATATTGCAATTTTAAGCTATTATTATTAATTTATACATCTTGATTTATTTTATTCATTCATGTTGGTAATCATGTTCGCTAGTTTTTATTAATTAATTTTATTATAATGATAAAAAAAGGAAAAAGAGAAAAGGAAGCTGAGGTTTGTCTTTTAAATTTATATCTTCTAACTGAATATAGAAAATTGAGAGGGAAGACCTAAAAATCAAACACCATCATTCAATAAAATTTAAAAAAACGAAAAAAGCGATACGAATGTTGGTAGAAATCATTTATTATGTATATAGTAGAATAAAAATATTTACTAATCAATATAAATAAAACTTTAAATAATAACATATATAATGTATGGTATGTGGATAAAAAAAATTGGAAAGAAAAATAAATATAAAAATCTAGTCTATAGGTAATAAATAAAAAACTATATACATATTAAGCTACATAAAAATGATTTAGTTATTATGGGCTAATGTATTTTATATATTAACAACCATAATGATGACAATGATCGTTTATTTTGAATCATCATCCATATTTATTCTTTTTTGAACTTTTTTTACATTATTCATTTGTATCCATTGTTGATCTAATTCCTTATTATTACTGTTTTTCTTATCTAGGTGCAATTTATCACCATCATCATTTTCACCATATAGTTTATTAAAAGTATTGTCATTATAATCAGGCATTGGATCATCAGGTTTAATTAATGTATCTTTAGGTTCAGAATCATAAAGTTTAATTGGATCTCTAATGGATTTATCAATATGCAAGTCCATAGCCTTTGTATAATTATTTTCGGGATAATCATCATGAAGTTTATAAATTGATTCATTTTCATTATCATTTGTTGATAATGATTTTAATAATAATCCAAAAGGTTTCTGTACATCATTATCATCTTCATTATTATGATTATCATTTTTCTCATTTTGAGTAGTACTACCTTCCTCAGTTATTTTATTCATACTTGATGGATTTTCTTTCTCTTCTTCTTCATTCTCTTTCACCAAAATGAATTTTTTCTTTTCCATTTGTTTTCTTCGTCTTTTTAAATAAATGATACCTGCAACAAGACCCTATAATAATAATAATAATAATATATATATACATATATACAATAATTAATTACTGCATTTCAATTTTTTCTCTTTTTTTTTTTCCTTTCTTTCATTTTTTTTTTTTTGACTTACTAAAAATATAACAATACAAGCAATAATAATAATCACTTTTGAAGTTAAATCTAATCCACCATTAGTACTACCTATAGGTGTGATTAATGGGTTACTACTGCTATTTAATATCCATACGGGATGATAAGGATCAGAGATATTTAATACATTAATATAATCTGCAGGTTCATAACGCTCTTTAATTCCAAATAATAAAACCAAACGATTACTGTTGTATAAAATAGCTATAGAAAAAATAAATAATAATAATAATAATAATGATAATAATAATTACTATGTTGATTTTTTTCTTTTTCTTCACATTCATGTTTATTATTATTATTTATTATACCCGAATGATAAGCCCTTTTATAGCTAAAAGTTGATGATATTGGTGGCACTTCCACTTTAACAAAAACATTTTGTATAATATCGTAAATGTAACAAGTATCATTTACTACGTAAGAAGCTGTTTGAAATGTACATGTATATACACATACATTTATGTATATGTTTATTAGTATTTTTTTTTTTTTTTTACTTTTATTCCATTTTATCCTTAATGAACCAATTCACTTATTTTATTTTTAAAAAAGAATTACTTACAGGGAATAACCGAAGAATTATCATTGTTTTCATCATTATATCCTCCATAAATAAAAAGAAGATTTTTTCCAGGAACTAAAAATAAAAAATATAAATATTTTAATTGATTTATTATTAGTAGTAGTATAATACAAAAAAAAAAGAAGGAATGAATCTTACTTTCTGTAGTTGTATGAGAAGTCCTATTTGATGGTGAAATATTTCCTTTAGCTGTGAGATTAGACCACATTAAATTTTGTGTGTCAAAAGTGAGTATATCATTAAATCTATAAGTATACGGATTAGATGGATATGCCGTTTTACCACCTAATATATAAATGGTTGAGTTTACTAAAGTAGCTGATGAATATTGTCGTAATAACCAATCATACTCTATTTGTTTTGTCCATGTTTTCTATTATGAAAGTTTCATTTATATATATATTATTGAAACTAATTCTAGGCTTATTTTTCTTTTTCTTTTTTTTTCGCTGTGATTATTATTAACATGATTATTAGTATTTACCATTTTATAATCAAATATATTAAGTTTATTTTGAAGCTCTTGTAATATTAAAGTTTTATTGGATTCCACATAAGTGATATTACTCTATTTATAAAATAAAGAGAGAGAAAAAAAGGGAGAAATGGATCACTATAAATAAAATTAATTATATACATATTATATAAAAGTCATATTTTATTTTTACTTTACTGAATCACCCCATTGCCATATAGTATCATTTCCTAAATTTACTAGCTGATATCCATAACTATTAAAAGGTTTATATTTTATTGAAAAAGAAAATATATATGAATATATATATATATATATTCATATATTAATAAGTATCAGTAATAATATTATCTCTTTTTAATATACCTATTTATTTAATATTAATAAAATATATACTATTTTACTTTGCAGTAGTCCATAAAGGTAAAGGAGACCATTCACCAAGTTGAATATCGTATCTTGTAAAAAAAGGATTCAAATTTCCTCCATAAACCAAATAACCATTATTAGAAGAAAGTGTTACACTTGATGCATATCCTGTGTTTGGTAAAGTTGAATTAACAGTTCCATTACGAAGTATATTTGGTACCGTTTTCCATTGTATCTTGGTTTGATCAATTTCAGTAGTATTAAATCCATTAAAAGGTGATAGATCAATAGCAATATGTTCATTAAGATAATTGCCATTTATATTATCATTCACATTACTTCCTCCAAAGCAATAAATCGTTGTTTGAACAAGGGAGCAAGCTATTTATTTATTTTTTACGGATACAAAAGAACGCTAAAATAAATGAAAAAATGGAATATAAGTATTTAAATTATTAAATCTCTTACTTTGCTCTTTTCTAGGTACTATATTATTTGACTGGCATACGATGAATTGAATATTACATATTAAAAGGAAGAATAAGAAAAAAGATCTTGTCATAAAAGAAAATATAAACATACTGTAGTCATTAAAAAAAAAAAAGTGAACAAGAGAGAAAAGAGAAGGTTAAAAATAAAAAAAAAGGTTAAAAGTAGAAAATTCAATTCAAATTCAGATACTATTTTCCTTTTTAATCCAATGAAAACAAGAAGTATCTGTAAAATTCAGGCACAGGGGAGTTCGAACTTTATTTTTTTTCACGCTCCGTATTGAAGCAAGATGTACTGAACACAATCTTGATAAAAAGCTTGTATTTAAAATTGTATATTTTAATAAAATATTATAACCTATTATTTAAAAATAATACAAATGACTATCAATATATATATATATAGTTATAAAAGCTATAATTTATCATAAAATAATCATTTAAAATAGAAGATATATTAATTAAAATAATAATAACATTTACACATTTAAGGTTTTTTCCTTGGATTGTTACACAAAATAATATAAAAGATACATGGTAAAATTAAACATTTTTATATAGTTATTATTACATAATAATCAAATATTTTTTTTTATTAATCTTTTTCAAGATTTTCCAAACGGTTTACTCAATTCTTGTCCTTTGTGAGAAACAGAATGATAATCCTCTCTATTTGGTTTTGTATAATTTTCATCAGGTTGCTGATCAAAAAGTTTTGTTGTTGATGAATTATTTTGATGGTTTATTACTTCAGTATTGTTTGGCTTACATGTATTGTTTATTAATGAATCATCATCAATAGGTTTCATGTATTGAATTTCATAATGTTGATCATCACCTTCACCATGAGGTTTATTTTCCTTATTATTATTAATATTAATATTATTATCCGTCGTCATCATATTTTTTTCGTTTATTTCATCTTTTTCTTCTATTTCATTATTAGATTGTTGTAATCTTGGATCTTCTAGTTGAAGAATGGCTAATCTTTTTTGTTGACGTTTTCGACGAATAAATAATATGAGAGCAATAATGATAATAGCCTAATAATAATAATAATAAAATGAATATATATATATATATATATATATATATATACATATGAATATGTTAAAAAATGATATAAATATAAATTCACTTACAAATATAACACAAATAGGAACTGCAATTTTAACAGCTAACGATGTTCCATTATTATTATTATTATTATTATTTTCAGTATTGTTTGATGGTGATGGAGTATCATTTAATATAGCTTGATTTACCCAAATTGGATTATATGGATCAGTAATATTTAATACACGCATTATATCACTTGGATTATTACCTTGTGTATAACCAAATAATAAAACAAGATAATTTGTATCGTATATAGTAGCTAATGATAATAAGAATAATAATGGCAAAAGTAAGTATATATATATATATATATATATATTAATATCGATATCTTACCGTAATGGCCAAATCTTTGGTTTGTAGTAGTTGTATTTTGTAAAGTTACGGTGGTAAAAGTATTGTTTTTAATATTAAATAAGCGATATACATCTTTATCTTTTACATCTTTGCCTATATATATTGTTTGAATAAAATAAAAATTTAAATGAATTATACAAAAGATAATTATTTATAGTATATATATATATCATTTTTAAATTTACGTACCTCCATAAATAATAAGTAAATCTTTATTGGGAACTATATTAACAAAAAATTAAAAATGGATAACAAACATACAAATGATTTAATAATTAATGATTTATTTATGTATTTAATTTTATTTTTGATCTTTATATATATGTATTACCTTCAACAGTTGTAAATCCAGAAAGAGGAGGTTCCCAAGTACCACTATAAGTTATATTTGACCATACCTTTGTTTTAGTGTTGAAAGAATATACATCTGAAGTATTCGAGGTTATTGGACTATTTAAAATGTAAATATTTCCATTACTTGCTAAAGTAGCAGTTACTGCATTATTATTTCCGTATGGAACGATTTCTTGATTCTCCCATGACATCTTAAATATACATATTATAAAAATAATAAAATATTATTACTATTATTTTTATGTCAATTTACTTTTTTTTTTATAAATAAAAAGATTTACATTATTATAATTAAAATAATTAAGAAGGGATTGATTAGAGTTGAGATAGGTACTATTAAAAACAATAATACAAAATTGATAAATACATATATATATTTATATATTTATATATATATATTACATATTAAATCCCCATGACCATAAAGTATTATTTCCAACATCTATCATTTTATTAAGTAACCTAAATTTAAAAATAAAATTATATTAAATTAATAAAAAAAAACTGTTTTATTTTATTTTTATTTCTAAATATGTATATATATGCGTATGTTTACGATCGATCTTGATTGGGAAATGGTAAAGGAGACCATTGATTAGAAGATATATTATATTCCATAAAAAAATAATCAAAGGTAAGAGCATGATTTACATCACTACCAGAATAAGCAATATAACGATGTTGATCGGATAAAAGAGTTAAAGCATTTCCATTCTGATAAGAAGTTAAATTAAATAATAATGAATTTGTTGTTATATTTTTTAATGACATTGATAATTGATTCCATTTTATGTTTGAGACATTAAAATTATTTAATCCATTAAATTGTGATAAATCTATTCCTATATGTTCAGGTAAATAAGTGGGATCTGATACCAATCCATTACCTGAAGAATTGGTGTTAGCAAAAGCTGTTGAATATTCACCACCTAAACAATAAATAGTTGATGAGACTAATGTACAAGCTAAAAAAAAAAAGAAGAAAACTAAATGATTAGTACAGAATGGAGAATGGATATTTTTTTTTTATAAGTAATATACCAGCATTGGCTCTAGCTGATAGTTGTGATTGACATAATATAGAATTGATGTAATAATTAAAAAAGAGGATTATAAAAAATACTTTTTTCATTATTTAAAATAGTAAACTAATATAAATATATATAGTAAGTAAAATGACAATGATTTCTATTTTCAATTGATTTTCCTGTATTACTTACCTTTTTTTTAAAAAAAAAAAAAAAAGATATGTATATATTATTATATAATTTTTTCTATCTATTAAAGACTATTTTTGAAATAAAAAGTTTATTATTGTTATTTATATGCTTTTATGAATTTCTCCTCTTCTTTTATATATAGAGTTTACAATGAATTCACCATTTACTAAATGTATTCATTATTAATTCAATAAAGAAAATGAAATTACCTTAATTTATAAAAATTACATATAATTTCTATCTATATTAATAAATAAGAAAAGAGTTTAAGAAAAAATAAAAATGATAAAAGAAAAAGTGAAAAAGAGAAGGAATGAGAAAGAGAGAGAAAAAAAAAAAAAAAAGGAAAGAAAAAGAAGTAAAAACACGAGGAAAGGGGCTATAAAAAAGAAAAATTTAAAATTCCGACATCAAATTTCAAATGTTTTTTGAAAATCAAAAAGTTTAAATAAGTAAATAAAGAGAGTTGCTTTGTTTATTTTAATAATAATAAGTATATGTATCCATTTATAATATTCATGATATATTAAATAAAAGTATACCATCAACGTCAACATGAGTATATGAATGATGTTAATTTTATTTACTGCAAAATTGCAATATTCTATTTATGGGGATACCAAATTTTAATTTTAAATTAATTATCAAGCTTAGCTATTTTATTAGTATTAAAAAATAATATATTCCTTTTTAACTCTTCTTCTAGAAATGGTGAAAATATAAATGTATTATATATATAAAAGAAATAGCTATTAACATGTTTATAGATATCTATTATTTGCATTAAAAAAAAGGTTTCATTTTTTATACAAATCCACTTTTAGATCAAAATAAACTTTTTCCTTTTTTTAAGATTTAAGATTTAAGATTTTTGAACTTAAAATCAACCATTAATAATAATTATAAGACATTAATGTTAAAAGAAAGTATACATATAAATATAAATATTTCTTTATTTTAAGTCTCTAATCTAAAAGATCAAGGTGTAGACTCATTATCAATATTTTAGTTATTAGATAATTCATCCATTCGAGTTTGATCACGCTAATGTAAATGATCCATAATAATCCAAAAGTTGAAGAATTTAATGACAGATTTATTTAATAATTAAAAATGCACTTATAAAAATAAATCATTATATGACATTTTTTTTTTTACTCACCCAGAAACATGTTACTAAAAAGATTCATAAAAATTTAAAGATTAAGACACATCTCATTTACATATATACATGTATTTTTTTTTTTTTTAGTAATTTTTAATACAATGCTATATATATATAAATAGTTGGTAAAATCGATATTTATTAAAAAAAAAGTGGATAATTTGACAAACGTTTATAATTTTTCAAAGTTAAACCGTTTGAAAATACAAAAAACACAAGCTATTTTTTTGTTAAATTTAATCTAAAACGTATAAAGAAATAATGTAATTATTTAAAAACGATATATCGAGCATTAAATTAACTTAATTTCTTAATTGTATTATATAAATAAATAGTAGTCAATTTATATTTTTTCAAATTATCTTTAAAATTTATACTATATTAAGAAATTTATTATATATATCATCGTTATAATAAGTTAGATGATATGTACATAAATTTTTTATTAATAAAAATTTAAGATGCTCCAAAAAGACAGTGTCTTCTTCAAACAGTGTATACTAATAAGATAACCCGCTTGAAGCAAAAGCTTTTTTTTTTCTTAATCATCACCATTATCATCATTTTTTAAATATTTTTTTCAACTACTGAGAATGTTAAAGGATCGTCTACTTAACCATTCTCATTTTTCCTTCTTTTATTATTATTAGTATTACTATTATTATTACATATTATGAGAAAAGAACATGCTGAAATTATGTTTGATATAATTTTTTACAAGAACTTCAAAATAATTTTAGAGTTCTGTTAAGGCTGAATAAATAACGTTTGGGTTGATAATAACACTATGATAATTATGTACCTCAGTTATTAAATTGCAAAATGAGGTATTATTATTATTATTACTATTTTGTTGTATTGTTTCATAAAATAAAAACATATCATCAGTAGGATCGTATTTTACTTTTAAATAAACGATCAGTTTTTCGATCAACATCGCATAAGTAATATCATCAATTTCTTTTTTAAAAAATTCCTTTTCTAACATTTTAAATTTTACTTTTGATTTTACTATAAGATTATTAAATATTAGTGATTTATTGTTATTAATAGTTATAATGTGAGCTTTGATCTCATGGTGAAAAAAAGATGTTCTTTCATTTTTATTATGTTTATTTCTTTTATCTTACTATCTTTCGGTGGCGGTAGCTGCATTACCTATATATTTTTTTTCTTGTTTATTTTTTGTTGATTTATGTCAGGATTTGTTGAACTTGTTAATTCTTGGATTATAGTAAGACTGGTCGAGCCTGTTGATTGTTGATGTATAATAGTAATTTTATTTTCTAAATCAATATGCTTATATACATTATTAAAATTAATGAAATAAACAATAATAAAAGAAAGAAGAAAAAATATATTCTAAAAATATAAATTCGTGGGACATTTTTTTTTTTGTTACGACCAACATTAAGCTTGTTTATGCATCATGTATAGTACAACTGTTTACTTAAAATAAAACTTTTTTTTTGTTTTGTTTTTCTTATATATACAAAAATTTATATATTAATTGTTTTTATTATACCAAAATATATTAAAATAATTGTTTAATTGAAATCATTTTTATTTGTATTTGTATATATATTTATAATTATATATTTTTATAATCAGTGTTATATGTTGTTGATATTAATATTGTATCAAAAAACATATTCTTTTCTGGCTTCAATATTTATTTCTTTACCTTCATCTTTTTTTATTTTATTGATGATCATTTTTCGTCTGTGTGTATAATAACAACCAATTTATGGTTGACTAATGCTTACTGTCAAAGGTTACTTTTGGGAAAAAGGCTTTTTTAAGTATTAATATAAAGTACTTGCCAGAATAGTTGTATTATTTTTTATTTTATTATTTATTTATAGTATATATATATCTATATATATATGTGTGTACATGCGTTTGAAGTGAAAAGGATGAAAAAAGAAGGTAAAGTAAAAAAAAGAAGAATACAAATATTTATAATAAATAAAAAGGAAGGAAGAAATTATAATGTTTGCTGTTTTTAAATTATTTTTCCTTTTTTAACTAATCCGAATTTTTATAAACATACATTGTGGCACCTTTTATTTACCCACAAAAAAAAAGAATAACTCTCAATCCCTATTCCTTCTTTTTATTCCTTCTTCTTTATTCAATTAATATATATTATCATAAAAAATAACAATAGTATACAGAATATTTTACTCTTTTCAAATAAAAAAGGTAATAAAAGTAGGTAAAGCATTATGATAAATGATATATTTTAAAAATCAGAAAAATAAAAATAAACTCTTCTCAATTTAGAATTTATATTTTTATATTTTTAACACTCCTTCCCCTTTTTTTATTTTTATTCTTTTATTCCTTTTCGTTCTTTTTTTTTCACTTTATTTTTCCTTTTTTACTTTTACATCACAATACTTGTATTAATTGAAAGGTAAAATAAAATAAGTGAGAGAGAAAAAAAAAGAAAAGAAAAGTAAGAAGCGCGCATTAATCTATTTATTGTTATTATTCATTTGATAAAAATGCTTACTTTAAAAAATGGCACAATGTATGTATATATATATATATATATATATATATATATATATAGATGGATAAATCAAAGATCCCGAAATCAGTATTAAGAAAAATATTTGAAAATATCAATTCACAACGATATCTTAGTCAATGTGCCTTAGTATGTAAAGCTTGGCAAGGTTGTGCAGAAGTATATTTATATTATTCCATTCATTTTTATACGTTACAGCAATTTATTCTTTTTTTAAGAACAGCTAAAAATGCATATACTAAACCAGTCATAGCAAATGTAGCAGAAGTCACGTTTCATTTTGATGTCATGAATACAAAACGCTATTTTACATTATTTACCTCTTGTACAGATACTCAGAATAGCTATTACTTTAATAATAATACCAAATCTAATACGATTTCATTAACATTACATGAATTAAAATACAACGGTAGTACAAATAACCGTGATACCATCTGTTTTAGTGATTTAATGGAAGTATTAAACCGCCAATGTCAATTTATTCAATATCTTACTATCATGAATAAAGAAATATATATGAAACATATTAGATATAATATGGATATCATCCAACAACAGCAAGATGGTGAATTTGTTAATTTTAAGGATTGGTCTGCTTTAGAATGCTTACCATTTTGGCATCAAGATCAACCAAAGGATATTATGGAAAGACAATACTTGAATAAATATTACAGAAAGATGGATATTTATACTTCATTATCAGGAATTAAAATTATTAATGATGCTGGGTTTTTTAATTTCCCTTTATTAAAATTTTTAAATCAACTTTATATTGATTTTTTTCATCAGGAAAATAACTATACCATTGATCGTGCTATTTTGGATGCTATTCATTTTGCTTGTCCTTATCTGGTCTTTTTGACTTTATCTAATGTGAATCTTTTAATATCTGACACAAGTCCTAAATTTGATTCAAATGATTATGCCCGTCCTTATCATGGACCTAGTAGTGGTCAATATCATTGGAATTATCTTAACTATGGAAATCGACTTTATCTACCTAAAAAAATGTTTATTCAAACGTATCTAACTACTACGGATAGTAATTGGAGTTATTGCGCACGCGATACCGTTTCATTAGAATTAATTCCTGATTATTTAAAACCAAATTATTTTTTAAATTATTTAACTTTAAAAAATGTTCGATTATTAGATCCACCCAACACAACTCAATACCTTTATAGAAAGTTTCCTAATTTAAAATCCTTGGAATTATTGGAGATGGATTTTTTAAATGATATCATATCAGCTATGAGTTATGATGATGATCAGTATTCCCATCAAGTAAAATTGGAAAAAAGAATGGAATTAAGAAATGCTATTTTTAATTTATTTAGTCATTTAACTCGTCTAACTAAATTTATTTACACTTTACATCCTGTGATTGGTGATGACTGTGCTCAATCTATTTGGCCCCACTCTGAATTATCTAAATGGTTAACGAACAATCCGAATAAATTAACTTCTTTGTTATGGTATTGTGATCTTTATTATTTTTCAAATACATCAACAACAACACCATTATCATCACTTAATAACAACAATATAAATTTACATAGTCCACTTTATCTTCAACATCTTTTAGAATTAGAAATTATCTTTGGTTCTCATTGTGGTGAATTTAAATTTATTAATGATTATATAAATAATAATAATAATAATAATAATAATACTAATTCAACAACAGCAATCACTTTATCAAATTTAAATACATTATCTATTCATTATTTTGAACGTTCAACATCTATAAAAAATCCAACAAATAAACATCACGATCAAGAAAATAATAATAATAATAATAATAATAATAATAATAATAATAAAGAGGATATAAAAAATATGAATAAAAAGAATAATGATAATAAAAAATTGAATATATTTACATGGTTAAATCTTTGTCCTAAATTAAAAAATTTAAAGTTAAAAGGTGTGGATTTAGTTGATACTATTATAACGGACGATAATAATGATGACGATAATCAAAAAAGTGATTTAGAAAAAATAGATGAAAAAATAAAAAAATTATCAATCAAGGAACAACAACAACAAAATAAAAATCAAATATATCCTTTACAAAAACTTACATTAGAGCAAGTGGATATTTATATGGATCATGGATTAGATGATATTTGTAAAAGGTGTCCAAAATTAAAATCAATATGGTGCGATTATATCAATTGTAAATGGCAACCAACCCCTATTACCAACTATATGATTGATTATGATACATTTTGTGAAACGCCAATTTTTATCATCAATGCAAATAATTTAACATTAGATACACTTTATTTAGGACATATCAATAATGTATTTCAAGAATACAATTATACTTTCACAATAGGAAAGGCATTGATTTATGAATTGGGTAAAACAACATTATCATTTATTACAGCAATGGATCACGATATCATCTTTGATAAAGAACGTAATCCTAATAATCATGACAATGATTTATCAAAAACACCATTTATTGAAGTTTATTGTCAATTAGTTGATCAGGTTACTTTTGTTGGTAAACATGAAAATGAAGGAGATAGAGATGCTTTTAGAGGGTACATATTAAAAAATAATAACCCAGATCATGTCAAGTTGGCTAAATTATCTAGAAAAGGATTAAAAGCTTATCAAGAAGAAAAGGAACATTTTGATGAATGGGATTATTTAGATAAAAATGATGATGATATTTTAATAACAAGTAGTGATGATGATGAAGACAATGATGATAATCATAATGAGAAACATAATCACCATTTTTCTAATGAAATAGATTATGATGATGATAATTTTTTTAATGATATTGAAGAAGAAGATGATGATGATGATGAAGACGATGATGAAGATGAAGATGAAGGATTAGAAGAAGATGATAATGATAGTGAATTTTTATTATGTTAGATTATACATACATAAATAATATTGATTTATTTTATTTTATTTTGGTATTCCATTACTTTTTTTGTTTTATATATATATAATACATGCCTGTTTTATTTTAAAAATTAGACATATGAAATAAAAACGATAATAACCAAATGCCATTTTAGTTATGTATAAATATTATATATTAGGAAAGTAGAATTCGAGAATATTTGGTAACCGACTTTAAACTTAAAAAAAGGCTGCGCGTTTTTGTGTAACTGAAAAAAAAAAAGGCTTTAAGCTTGGAAAAGTTACTTTTTTTGTTCTCTTTTCCTTATCTTTTTCATTATTTTTGATAGTTCCATTAATTCAAATATACCTATTTTGATATTTATTTTTTATATTAATTTATATTTTGTATAAAATCCAAGAAGAATATCGATAAGAAAATATTAGCAAAAGGCATCTCCGCCTTCAAATAATCGGTCCACATGCATACTGCCACCCTTAAAGATAAATTTGGAGATATTAAATCAGACAAGCAAATCACGGTTGAATCCCGTGCTAAATTTACAGATGAAGTATCAAATATATGTACAGAAGAATTTGACTCAAATGTAGAGAATGATGCAGATAATAAAGGTGGGAGCACATATAGTGAAGAACTATACTCATCTTCACTAGCATTTGATGACTATAGAAGCATTGATAATATCATCTCTATCAACGAAAAGGATGCATTAGATGGATTCCAAGATATTCCGGGTATATTTGATTCCAATATAAATGATGCTCCACTTGTAAACAGCGGTGGTGAGACAATTATCGATGTCTCCCAAGTCATACCCGGTTCCATGGATTATGTCGATATATGGAAAAGAATTAACCAGAGGATAGGGGAATTCCTTAGTCGTGACCCAAAAAAGATTACCAGATGGGAATATCGTCGTATTCATGCCAACATGGCTAAGATAAATAAGGCATTATCCAAAAGATATGAGAAATTGGAAGCCAAGGAAAAAGCAATAGAAAAGAATCCAAATTCCGGAATCGAAATAAGCGAAAGAGAGATTAAAGAGTATGAAACACTTCATGAAACATATAATGGAATACACAATGAGATGCAAAAGGTAGATGTCACTAAGTTGGACGGTAGCGATAGACCTGATTTAGATCAATTACCAGATCCAGAATTTGTATACAAACCACCAGAGTTAAAGAAGTTCAAATCTACAGTTAAGGATTCCGGATCATACAGATCTGGTACAAGGTCCATTATGGATACCTCACGTAAGTTCAGAAGATTTATTAGCTCCACAAGAGATATCAAAAAAAAATAATATCTAATACTTAATTATATATACTTCTTAAAAAAACTAAATTTCCATATTAATGGGTCCATCCTCTAAAAGTTCTATCAAAAGAAGTGCATAAATTACCAAACGAAATACTTCAACAGATTATCCAATATTCAGATACTTCTTTAGTTAGAGCTACCCTAGGTCTCCCTATAGAAAAGGAGAAGATACTTGAAGAAGGTGGACCTGGAAAGATAATAGATGAATTCCTTGAAAAAGGTGGCAATCTGGAATTCCTTAAAGAATGGATTCCTGGAGAATGTGCCATTATGCATGGGGTATTAACCAGAGATCCTAAGAAGATACTTGAAATAGATAGAGTATGGAATACCAATATGTTCTCTAACCAAGGATATGAACTTTCTGTGTATACCAAATTCATATGGGGAGCGGATTATATAAAACATGATAGGGAACAAGTCTCTTCTAAGGGTATGCAAGAGTATTATGCATTTAGAAGGCAATGGGACAAGATGAAGAAACCAATAAGTACATACGAATGCCATCCTAAATATCTCTTGGATGCTCCAGAAGATATTCTAGATAAGGATATGAAAGTAATGGTATCTCTATATAGAGGGGAGAAATTAGGGATTAAATCATCAAGCATATTTTCCAAATGTATCCATAGTCAAATGTGGAAACAAGCTATTGATGTTGCCCCTAATAATAAAGATATCGTTGGTGAACTATATCTTGCCCGGTCCATTGAGGGCTTGAGATATTTGGGTACCCTCAGTGAGAAGGAACTTCGGGTGTATGAAATTGCAATGGAGCCTGATGAAGTATGCTTAGATGGTATGGATAAAGAGGAAATTCGCCTTTTGGAAGGCATACGTGAAAAGTACTTCAGAAGGGCTAACTGGTATAGATTTCACTTGGAAAATCTTATGACAGACGAGGGATGGGGACCAGCATCACAACGAGATGGTCTAATAGAGAAGGCAAGGTTTATGATTGGAGCATATCCCAAAAGGAAAGTAGAGCTAGGTCGTACTGGAAGGCGTTTCGATAATGATACATATAGTCATGTGCTACAATATACAGATCCCTCACGGATGATTATATGTAGTTCTAGAGATTTTGCCGGTATAGATGCCGCCCTTTTCGTCTGGACCTACTTCGAAATGTAGTATCGGTAAATCTTTTTAAAAGTTTTTCTAGTGAGATCCAACATGGAAAATATCATTGACATCAACAATTAGAAGACTTTTTGGATTTACGGCAAAAAAGTTCCAATCATGGTAGGCATCTCATATAGCAGTAATTATAGTCTGTCTAAACACTCCACCAGGAAACTATCAAGAAGTAACATCCCTAGGGTATATCCATAATAAATATTCATTCCTTCTTGATAATGTAATACCAATATTCTTCTTTTAAAAGGTATAGGCTATATATTATCTAAATTATCCCTATATATATATGCACTTTATTGAATTCTTTTTTATACTTATATTCTTACATTTTACTTTAATTTATATAATGTATGTGCCATTTCATTACACATACTGCCTCCATTTAGTATCTTTAACTTAAGGTACAAATCTAACATGTAAATACCTTCCGTTGGTTAACCTTAGAGTATGATACTTAATGTCTCTTTTTAAAAATATGTTTTCCTTTGGTTAGAAACGTATAACCTGTTTGTCAGTACCAATGATTCCATTGTAGCTCTTTACAACATCTGCCATTAGTTTGCCTACCCTTCGACTAATATAGTTTTTCTCTTTCCTTTTTTCTTTTTTTTTGTAATATATGTAAACACTATCCTTTTTATTTTTTGTTGATTCATATAAATATATTCCTCTTTCTTTTTTTCTTCCTTTCTTACTTTTTATTTTTTACTTACTTATATATATATATATATATATTAAAATCATTAAAAGACCAAGATACGAGAATTTATTTTTCTTTAGGAAAATATACCAAGCATTTTTATTTTATTTTATCATTTATTATTTTTAACACCAATACGTTTTGATAAATTTGAACCTTAATATATTCAATATATATATTTCTTACTAATTAATCAAATATTAATCTATCAATGAAAGTTTTAAATACTTCATATTCTAAAAAAAAAAGCATTAGAGTATTTGTGATAAAATAAAATAAATGAAATGATTTTAATTTGATCTTTTTATATTAATATTAAAATGATAAATTATTATTAACAATTCTTTTGCAATTGATAATGGTATATATATATATATATGATTATCCAATAAGAATAAAGTATATGATTTTGATATTTTTCTTTTTTCAAATCCCTTAATCTTCTAACATTATATATAAAAGCAATAATTTCATTTTTTTTTTTTTAATATGTATAAATATTATTTATATATGCATTTATTATTGAATCAGCTTTATATATATATATTCTTATAATTTTATATATAGACTCTTTTTTAACTTCATTTTTCTTTTATTATAATAATAACAATAACAAAAATAATAATAATTAATAGTAACCTTTTTTATTTTTTATTTTTTATTTTTTTTTATATATTATGATTAATCTTGTTGCAATTTTGATATTCGATGATTATACATTTCAAAAGTTTCTGTTTTAGGAGAAGTAGGCAAAACGATTTTAGAAGGAGAAGTAGGTGGAGGAATAGAAACTAAAGGAGTATGATGAGTTGGACTATTTAATTCATAATAATCATCATCATTATAATTTTGTTCTTGTTTTTGTTTAGATCGCATCATACTTGCTGTTCTTTTTGGTATGTTTGTAGATGCTGCTGCTGCTGTAGGAGATGATGATGTAGGAGATGATGATGATAGTAATGTATGAGATCTAGATAAATGCTTTAATGATGGTGAATGGTTATTATTATTATTATTATTATTATTAATAGATGAAAATGAATAATTAGATGATAAACTAAGAGATCGACGTAAATCTTCTCTTATTTTTCTTATATTATGCAATGCCATAGGTGATTGTTGTTGTTGGTTATTATTATTATTATTATTATTAAGATTTATAGATTCTAATGGGGGAGGAGGTTGTGGTTGTGTATATTGTATAGATGATGATATATTATTATTATTATTTTCTTCTTCAATTAACACTTTAGATGAAAATTGCTCATTATTATTATTATTATTATTATTATTTTCTTTTTGATATAATTGTTCTAATAATTGTGGTGGTAATGGTGATACACATACTAAAGGAAATACACCTTTTAATCCTGTATTTACATTAAATCCTAATGCCCATCCATCATCAAAGCTCATAGCTAAACATACTACATCCCCTACATTCAAACCTAATTCATCTACCATTTGAGGAGGATAAGGATGTACTACTTGATAAAATTCTTCATCATATATTGGTTCTTCATCTTCATCTTTATTTATATCTCCATTTCCTATATTTCTTTGTTGCTTATTATTATTATTATTTATTCCATTTGTTGTTGCTATAGTTGAAGTTGTATCAATTGTAACAAGTGGTGTTGATTTAGTTGGTATATTTGATTTTGTTGACTGATTATGTAATGAAATCACTTCAAATCTATCACCAAATGGGTTAGATGCTGATGAACTACCTCTTCTATGATTATTATTATTATTATTATTATTATCACTATTATTACCATCATCAAGAAAATCATTATGATGATGATGATCATTATTTAAAGTTGTATTATTAGTTAATGGTGTATTAATAGTTGGAAAAGTAGGTGTAACTGGTGATCGATTATTATTGCTGTTGTTTCCATGATGATTATAATATTGAAATTGTGATTCACTATCAATTAATACTTTATGACTACTATTATGATCTTCAGATGCATCAAATACCCCATTATTTGTTTTTGATTGTGTTGATGGTTGAATATATGTTTTAAAAGAAAAACTAGTTTCCCTTCGAATTCTTTTTTTCTTACAGCAAAAGAAAAAGATAATAGATCCAATTATACCACCAAAAACAATCAAACATCCAATAACAATACCAATAATAGCTCCCGTTGATAATTTATTACATTTTATTGATTGACAACATGTATCTGATGGATTGTTTTTACAATAAGTGCATGCATCTGAATTATTGTCATTAAATCCTATTATATATAAAAAGGTAAAAAATAAGATTAAATAATTATGTATATGTATATTTGTATACATGATCACTCATTTTTTTTCTCTTTTTTTCTCTTTTTTTCTCTTTTTTTCTCTTTTTTTCTCTCTTTCTCTCTTTTTTTTTTCATGTTCTATATATATATATATATATATATATATAAATGTATGTATAATTTTTACCGCAATTATTAGGTTCATTAACATCACCACTAATACATTGAGGAGATTGACCATTATAGCCTGACCAATTATCACAGGAATCATCTAATTGAGTTAAAGCTTGGTTCTTTTTTTGTTGATTCGGACATAAAGAAGAATTTGTAATATTAGTAACACTGCTAACCCATTGCTGACAAGTAGATTGACATAGAGGTAAAGGTTGAATATTATTATTATAATTACAAGGTAAAGAAGTTTGAGTATCTTGAATTAATCCAGCACATAATCTTGATAAAGCATAACGAGCATAAGGATAATTATTAGAAGAAGAAGAGGTATCAACACATCCAAGATTAGACATATAATCTAAAGATGAGTGTGTATAATTTAATAATTGATCATCTAAATCATTAATGGTATTTAAACTAGATACATTAATGCCTAATACATTATTTACAGCTGTAGCACCCAAATAATATTTTTGAAACCCTGAGCATGAATTTGATCCTTGTAATGATATACATCCATTTGTTACTATCTGACCCATACTTGATTTTATCATCATTATTATAAAAGTCAAAATCATCATTGATGTCCTTGATATTATTATTTTAGATGATGATAATGACGATGAATAATTAAAGTTTAACAGTGATGATGATGATGATGGTATTACAATAAATCGTGTCATATTTTTATTTTTCATTGGCATATGTATATTTGTTGTATATATTTATATTTTTATATATGTATATAAAAATATATATATATATATAAATGGCAGCTGTTGTTATTGTTGTTGTTACTATTGTTGTTGCTATTTGTTGTTTGTTGTTATTTTATATAATAATAATATATAAATAGATCCAAAAAAAAGTCTAAATGGCTTTGTTGAAAAAAAGTAGGAGAGGGAAGTGTATATAAATGAGGAAGATTGATTGTATATATATAAAAGTGCTGTTTGAATATATGTGAGCGTGAGTGTGTGTGTGTTTGTGTATATAATATTATATATGTATAATATGGTATATTTAAAATAAATATTTTATACAAGTTTTATTTTTATATCAATATATAAATAATATATGTATGTGTATATGTATATATTTATATATTTAATATATTTAATATATTTGATAATAAAGAAAGAGGTTGGAATGAATGTAATATAAATACTGTTGTTGTTTATTTATTTTTTTTTCCCTCTTGTGACAAGTAATACCACTACTTTATCAGAGCTGAATGGCTGTTACTTTTGATGTAAAAAAAAAAAGGTGATGAAGGTTTTGAAAAGAAAAGAAAAGAAAAAAAGAAAACGGACCGAGATGAAGAAGAAAAAGAAAAAGAAGAAAAAAAAAGGATAGAACGTCTTTTTTTTTTTCTCTGTTTCTTTTTTTTTAGTTATCTTGTAAGTGATTTAAAAAAAAGTAGTAAAGAGATGAAAGAATGGTTAAAATAAAAAAAAGGGGAAAAAAGAGAGAAAAGAAAAAAAAAAAGACAAGATACTTAAAAGATTGAAAAGAGAACAAAAAAAAAATTACATATCTCAAAAAAAATATGAGACGATCTGAATTTAAAAATAAAACGCTTGGTTTAAACTATCAATTTAAAAATAAATCAGTATCCGATTTAATGGAAGCTGATGGATATTTATTTCCAATAAAAGTTAATTTATATTACTAGTAAACTTTATATACGGCTTTTTTTCATTTTTTTTTTTTTTTACAGCCCAGAAAAAATCCCTTTCTTAATCAAAGATACGCACTTACATGTGTGCTTAATATTTACATCCTTTTTTATATATAAATATTTTATTATTAGAATTAACTTTTTTAGTAATAATTGATTTAATCTATTTGAAAAAGAAAAAAAAAAGCTTAATTTATTTATATATATATGATATGATGATACAATATATATATAAATTTATTTAGTGGAGATTCGAATGTGGCTTGGTATCATTTTTATATATAAATCTCCCCCCTCCCCCTCCGCTTTTAAAAATGGAAGAGAAAAAGTCAGCTGGTCGTCAATGAAGGAAATAATAAAAAGTGATTGAATTTTGATTAGGTACAAAAAAAAAGAGAGAGAATGAGAAGGAATATTTAAATTCCGCCATTTTTTTTTTTACACTTTGTTTTTATTTTGTTACTTGGTTCTTTTTTTTTTCTCTTTTCTTCTTTTTTTTACACTTTATTTTAAATACACTTGTATATATATAAAATATAAATAAATAAATAAAATGTTACGTTCATTTTCTTCTATTAAATCAATAGTAAAAACCAATGTAGAATATACACCTATTCGTGCATTCAGTCAAACTTGTTATAGATTAAATACTAATGATTCAACAACAACACCTGAAGATTCAACAACAGCTGTCAATGAAGAAGTTACAGTAGAAGAAGTAGTAGAAGAAGAACCAAAAAAATTATCCCGTAGACGTAGACGTTTTCATGAATGGGCTAATGGTTCTGGTAATAGATTTTCTAGACCTGCTGAAGGAACAACAAATTATTTGGGTGAAACTGTAAATAATAATAAGAATAATAAGAATAATTTATATGGATATTGGATAAAATAGTTATTTATTTGATGTCTTTCTCTTTTTTATTTTGATATATATATATATAGCCTTTCCCTAATAATCCCCTTTTCCAACCTAGACCACCTATTACTGACGTTAAACGTGAAGAAATTTATCAATTATATTTATCCGATAAATCTACTTGGACTGTACGTCAATTAGCTGTCAAATATGGTTTATCCTTAAAACGTATTGAAGCTATTTTAAAATTAAAAGCTTCTGAAAAAGAAATGGAAGCCAATGTAATATAAATATATATATAAGAGAGAGAAAGAAAAAAAAAAAAGAGAAAATGAAAAAAAAGAATGATGATGAAGAATTATTTTTTATTTATATGATTATTATTATTATTATTATTTTTATTTTTGAAAAAAAAAAATAGGGATTTGTTTTACAACGCCAATTCACTAAAGGAATGGAACAATATATGGGTGCTTCTGAACCTGTTACTATTTTACAAGAACCTTTAATTGATGTTGTACCTAATGTTGGTAAACCTAGATTTAAGTTATTAGAAGAAAATGATACTTTCACAACAAAGGTAAAAAAAATAAAAAAAGATGGATGTTATAATAATAATAAAAAAAAGGGTACATATGTATCTATGTGTATGAGAGATTATATACTCATATATTATTATTATTATCATTATAATTCAAATATAGGATGCTGCTGATACATTGAATAGAAAAGAATACAAATTATTGGAAAAGAAAGCCATTGCTTTAGAAGAAGCTAAATTTGAATCAAATACTTCTACAACTCCTCAACATACCAGTAATAGTAAATATGTCATTGTAGATTCAAGTCGTAAATAGATTTTCAATATTAATATCAACAAAAAATCATTTATTTAAAAGGAAAAAAGTATTATTTTTTTTAGATTATAAAAGCAAAAAAAAAAAACCACTAAAAATTCATACAAATAATAATAAATATAATAACAATAAAAAAAAATACATATATCAAATATATATATATACATATATATACAAATTAATATAAGAGGCTATAAGAAGGAAAATATAAAAAATTAAGAGATGAACTATATATGCATCCAAGTCGAACTTGTTATTGCATAAACAACCTTTTTTTCTATGTGATACGTTCAGCTTTTTAAAGCCTATATGTCAAGCTGTAAAAAAAATGCTGCGCAGAGTTGACGTATATATATATATATAAAAACATATATCCAAATAAATCACCAAATGGAAACATGATGAAAATATGCGTTAAGATCATAAACATCATTTTATACTTACACATACATTTTTAATCATATTTAAACACACCTTTCATACGATTATTAAACTTTAAATCCTTTCTTGTTTCCTCAAAAAAAAAAAAAATAAGATATTAAAAAAAGAAAACAAATGAAAAGAAAGAAATGAATATAAATGTATAAAATAATTTACTACTAAAACTTTTGATTTAATTTTAATTTTTTCATATTTAATCGGAGTTGATGAATACATGATTTAAAAAAAATAAATAATTTTCTGCATTGTCTTTCATGTTTTTACGAATTTTGTATATATATATATATATATATATATATATATATTTATATTGCAAAGATATTTATTGTGTTGAATCAATAACAACAAATAACTGTTCTTGAACCAACTTGCAATTATACTTTAGAAGAATTCAATATATAAAAAAAAAGAAAAAGGACTGTGGAAATTCATTTCTATTTTTATCCTTTGTCAACCTTTTTTTTACTAGTCCATTTTAGATATATCATTTGTTAATTTATATATTTTCTTTTTATTTATCTTTTTGTCTTTAATTACAGATCATTCATAAAATAAATAAATTATAAAAATAAAAAAGAAAAAGAAAAGAGGAAGATAATCAGATTAATTATTGAAAGAAAAAAATAATTCACTTCTTCAATATTGTTAAGTCATCTACTGTATTTGACTGAGAAAAAAAAAAAGAGTCATGAATTCATGTATTTATTTCATTTAAAAGGATACTCTTTTTGTAGTTTTTTTCTTTTTTAAGCTATCACCATTATTAAATTACATAAATTATAAATGAACAAAATAATTATAAATTATTAAAGGAAAGGGAAAAAGAATAAAAAAAAGTGAACGAAAGTAAAAAGAAGAAAAGCCTAAAAAGGTAATTAATCCTGAGTTTAAAAGTGATCTTTTTTTTAGTTTCTTCACACACTATAATTTTTTAAAGCGTTTCTTCCCATTTTCTTTTTTTTAAGATAACACTATTTAAATTATTCTTTTTAAATCGTTAAAAAAAATATTGTAACTATTATTATTACTATTATTATTAAATATATGAACAAAAAAAAAGTATTTATATATGAAAAAAAAAAAAAGTAAATATGTATAAATGAATTGAATATTAAAAAGGGAAAAAGAAAATATTATTCGAAGAAATACTAATGACAATAATAATAAAAAGCAAAGTTATGAATGAAGATAAAAAAAGAAAAATAAATGAATATATATTATTATTATTATTACTGTTGTTGCTATTATTTAAATAGAAGGATAAGCACCAGCCAAGTCAACAATAGATCCAGAAACGGAGGAAGATCTGGAACAAACAGCACTATCTAAAGATCTAGCTTCAATTTTATGAGCAGTAGCAACTTCTTGTGCAACAGATAAAATGGTATCAATAACAGTAGAGGGGATTTGATAATGTAATACTATACGACAAATACTTGAACCTGGGGTATTTGATATTTTAATTTTTTTTTCTTTTAAAAGAGGTTCAGCTATGTCATTGACTTTTAATGGGGAAAAATCGACAAAGACCATATTTGTTTGACATGGTACAACAATTTTAAAACCAATGGCTTCAAATCCTTCTGCTAATTTATAGGCTAATTGATGTGTAAGTGGCATAAGTGGAACAATGTTTTGAACACCATATAAAGCAGCTTTAGCAAGCATACCCTAAAATGAAAATAGAAATAAATGGAATAAAAATGGATTATTAATATAATGATGATGATAGTTATAAATATATACACTTTAAATAATATTAAAAAATAATAAAAATAGTAATAATAATAATTATCAATAATTCAACTTACTGCTTGTCTCCATCCACCACCCATTAATTTACGTAAATGACGAGCTTGGGTAATTGTTTTCTGATTACTAATTAAAATGCTGCCTATGGGAGCGCCAATTCCTTTAGATAAACAAATAGATAAACTATCAAAGCAAGCACCATATTCTTTCATAGGAGTTCCAGTTGCTTGAGCAGCTTCAAATAATCTAGCTCCATCTAAATGCATTTTAATACCACGACTTCTTACCATTTTACTAATACGTTGAATTTCTTCAATAGGCATGATAGTCCCATTTAATGTATTTTCAAGTGAAACGACTAAAGTAAATAAATAATAAAAATAAAGAATAGATTAAATAAATAAATAAAAAAATAAAAAGGAAATGGAATGAAAAATAAATAAATAAATAAATAAATAAATAAATAAATAAAAAGATAACAATGATGATTATCTTTTTTTTTTTTTTGATAAATGAATATATATAATAAATTAATAGTAATAATAATAATAATAATAATAAAAATGACCATTTACCTTTTGTAGGAGCACCACATAAAGTATCAGTAACAATATGACTTTCAACATCTTCTTTGGTTAAATAAATACCATTGGAGGCTACAACAGGAGTAACACTAGCTTGGGAATGATAAGCAATACCACCACATTCATGAACAAAAACATGAGCTCTAGAATCACATAATACTGAATGAGGAGGTTGGAATAACCAACATCTTAAACCTAATTGATTAGTTAATGTACCTGAAGTACAAAATAATGCTGCCTCATGTCCAAGTAAATCCGCCATGTAATTTTCTAATTCTTTTACCGAATCATCGGCCTTAAAAAAAGTTATATTGTAAAAAAAAAAAAAATTAACAATATATAGATAAAAAGTTGTCATTTATCTATATAAATAGTACCATAAAAACATCATCTCCTCTTGATGCAGATTTCATAAGATCAAACATTTCATCAGTAGGTTGAGTGGCAGTATCACTTGTTATATCGTAAGACTTCATGATATATTTTTATTATTATTATTATTAATCAATTGAAAAAATGTGTTAGATATTAAAAATAAAAATAAAAATAAAGAAAATGAAAGAAAGATGAAAGAAACGGAATTAAAAAAAAAAAATCTCCTTTCCGTATTTTATCTTGAAATCTGTCATTTAAAAAAACAAAATTAAGTTATTTTATATCGAGACCCACCATTACCCGTGGGAAATATGAAGAAATAGTTTTTAAATAATAATAATAACAACAATAACAATTTTTACTTGTTTTCTTTTTTTTTAATTCGTTTTATTATTATTATTTATGTTTATTTATATTTTATTCTTCCTACTTTTTCTATTTTTGTTTTTTTTTTAATTCTTAAACAATAAGAAAAAAAGAAATGAATGATTTAGACTCAGCATATACTAAAGCCCTCCAATAAAATATATTATTTATTATTATTTAATCATTTATCATATAGTTGTTATTTTTTCTTAACAGGATTATCCATCTATCTTTTAGAAGTATATGTAATAGAAAAAATGACAGTTTTGGATAAACTTTACTATTTTAGGTTACCTAAATAAGGAATCTAAAGCCGATATAAAATGTAAGAAAAATAATAATAATAATAATAATAAAATGAGGGTTTAACTAAATAACGAAAAAAGAAAAAATTCTCACGCAATTCTGATTGGTTCAAATGAGTTATTGTATACAAATAGTTTGATAATTTTGCTTTACCGGAGATAACTATAGCCATTTAATTATTTATTATATATATAGTTAAAACTTTTATATATATAAATATATATATATTAATAAATAAAACTAAAAAAGATTATATAAAGTTAAATAAATAAATAAATAACTAAAATTGGATTATATAATCCCATTATATTACATTCTTTATAAATAATCATTTGGTCTTATTGATTCAAATAAAAATAGAGGAAAATGCTGCATAATAGATTCTTTTTTTTTTAAATTCAGTAACAGTAAATGAGTAAATTTCATTTCATGCAAAACTAAAAAAAAAAAGCTAATAATATCTTTTTTCTTAAAACCTAAAAAAAAGGATGATCATCAATGTTTTATATATGTTACAATTATGATGAATTCAAGTCGGATTAATTTATTTTAATTTATATAATCATATGCTTTTTTTGAGTATGATATATAGATTTATATTGTTACTACTAATATTTTTTTTCAGTAAAAAAAACCCGGAGTTTTGAAAGCGATTCTCTTAAAAAAGATTGTCGTTTTTTTATTTTCTTCACTTCTTTTCTTCTTTTTATATATTTATTATAAATCTATTATAAATGAAAAAATATACTTTGTTATGTATTAAAAAAAGATTTTTAATTATTAAATAGAATGTGATTTATCAGAATTTACTTCTACTTCTTTATTTTAATTATATTTTATATTTTTGTTTTTATCTTTATTAAATAATAAATAATAATAATATATAATAAAACTAATTATAAATGATAAAAAAGTGTATATAAAATTCTTTAATAGACTCTGAAAGTTTTAAATGGACCTTTAGGATTAAAATCACTCAATAACCATCCTTTTCGACGTACTGTACTTAAATCTCTATACAATCTTGCTACCATAAGCATTCTTCCATATTCTGATATTATATTCGTTGTATAAATAATATCTTGTTCGTTAATATTGCCTGTACCTATATACAAATAATTATCACACGTAAGAACTAAAACAGGGTTGAATTTCCATAATTGATTACTTAATTTGATAAGATGCCATACAGGTTTTGATAATTTGTTTTCAAGCTTCTGAATGACTGATTTTCTAACTTCTTCTATATAGTTATATAAAATTGCCTTATATAGGAACCCATTAATCACCTTAATATATTTGTAGCATTCATTAAAATATATAGTATACGATTCATTTTTTATATATACGTTTAATTTGCCATTTGTTCTATTGAAAGCTCGCATAATCGCACTCATCATCACTGCTGCACTTCTAAGAATGTTATCGTCAGATATATTTGGAATAATATTATCCACTTGAGTGTAATACTGCAACTTAATTTTATTTCTTTTAATCATATCGTGTTTTTTGATACGTATACTTTTATTTACTTTATTACTTGGTTCCAAGCTATGACCTTGAATATTATTTATACTATCAATGCAACCTAACCAACTCCAGTCTTTTTTTTTTACTAATTCAGCAATCAACCGATTAACAGCCACATCAGGAGAACAAGAATAATCTACTTTGATGGCGACATTAAGCATTCCCATTACTCCATAGACTCTGTCATGTTCATATTTGGATATTCTATTACCTATCATATTAACAATTTGCCCATAGTTATATTTTTCTTTGCCATAACCTATTAATAGCATCCCAATATTTGGATGTATATAATATCTTAAATCATGTACATATTTGGACCACATTTTATAAGCCTCAGATAAAACATCCAATATAAAAGTAAGATCAACAAAATAGCTCTTAGTGATAATAAATAATTGTTCTGGTGAAAGAGTTTCATTAAGTGTCCAATATCTATCAGCCCATTCACAAATAGAAGTAAGACCTGCTTTCAATGAAAGATCATGACATATAATGTTTTTACTTTCTTGTGAACCAAATGGTGACGCTTTATCTATTTTATCCATTAATTTCTTTAATGATAAAGCACTTTCATCACCAAAACCATCTCTATATAATGCACAGCAGCCAGTATTTTTATACAAATTATACATTTTACGGATCTCTTATTTTTTTTCTCTTTCGTTATCTTGATTAATGCAAACAGAATCTAACCAACACCAATCTATATTCTCCAAATTTTGACATCCAGAAATAATGTTTGTTAATTTATCTTTTTCACTTAGATATACGCCCCAATTCAGTCCTTTAACTTCTTCAATAGAATATTTTTGATGGTCTTTTCCCCAAGTATGAGTAATTACGCAGATTCTCTTTTCATCATAGCAGTTATCACATATTCTATTCGTATAAACAAGTGTTTTTTTTTTCAAATCAATTAACGATTTTGGTCGTTCTGGATCTGTTTCTACAATGTTTCTATGACAATAAAAACAATCTCTTGTTGATTTGTCCATTTTTATTTTATTTTTATTCAGCAAATAAAAATAAAAAATGGAAAAAAGAAAGAAGAAAAAGATGATTGAAAAATGATACAAAAAAATAGTTTTATAATATGGTGTATACCCTTTGTGTAATTCAGAATACAATATTCCAAAAATGGGATTAAGAAAATCATATAAAAAAATAAATAAATAAATAAATAAATAAATAAATAAATAAATAAATAAAATCTAAAATCTTAAAATATATTATTATTACTATTATTATATATAAATCGTTATTTTTTATAAATTGATGCTAATAAAAATCAATTATATATGTGTTACTATCAATTGGGTAAGATAAAGAGAAATGATTGAAAAAAACTAACTCCGATTTTTTTTCTTAAAAGATTTCCCTTTATTCTTATTTTTTCTTTCTTTCCTTTTTGAAAAGAAACTACTTTTTCTTCTTTTTCTTCTTAATGAAAATAAATAAATATATATAATGAATGCTTCTCTTGTTATTTTACATCAACCAAAAAAACTTATAAAGAAGGATCTTCCTAAGGAGCTTTTAATACATATTTTTAAATATTTGACCCAAAGACAACTCGCCAGCTGCTTAACTGTTTGTCGCTCATGGTATACTATACTTCATCAACCAAAATATTATGAAACTATAGAGCTCTATACACAAAAACAAGTTGATTTATTTTTAACATATTTAAGAGAAGCTACTATTGATAATATGCCTATTGGTTATTATATAAAACAGTTTTATTTTCATATAGAAAATGGTTTAGAAATGACCGTTGAATCGCTTTCAACTTTAATCAATCTATGTCCTTTTATCGAAAAAATCAATGACCTACCAATGATTGGAAATAAAAATATTTCAATGAATACAATTTATTGGAAAAGACTGAAAATAATTCCTATTTCATATTCATCCATTGATGATAGATGGTTACAGCATATAAAAAATAGCAAAATAGCATCTATTGGTATTGATGTTTATAGTCATCTTAATAATAATAATAATAATAATAATAATAATAATAAAATTTATTTACAATTAAATCAACAAAGACAACAAAGAGTTATTTATGAAAGATTTCCAAGTGATAATCATAGGCCATGGGTACATTGCAAAATATTAAGAATACCCCTATTATTCACTTTAAAAGAACTTTATTTGGATTTTACTAGATATAATAATGCAAAAGATGTTGAAGCCTTCTATGAATTAGATCAGTCCACACTACAGGCTTTATCGGAATCTTGTCCCTTACTTGTTTATTTAAAATTACGACATTTTAATTTCAATTATTTAAACACGTCCAATAATAATAATAATAATAATAATAATGAAAATAATGAAAATAGCAACGATAATATTATACCATTCACTCATCTTACAAAACTTCATTTTGAACGTTGTTTTCTTTATGATCCAAGGTGCTATGGATACATATTAAAAAAATATCCAAAATTAACATCATTAAAATTAAACTTATGGTGTACACCTATTACAAGAGACAACATTGCTCTTTTCAAACATGCAATACATCAAATGATTACTGAATTGGATTCTTTAAGTACTTTAAATATTCAATATATGTATTATTGTATGGATTGTTATAATTATAAATGTTCTAAATGCCATTATATTAATGGTCAACAATTTTGGCCACATCAAGAACTACTCTCTTGGTTAACCACTCAACCTAATCAGTTAACATCATTTCAATATCCATTTGATTTATTTACTATAGAAAAGGGCAACAACAATGATTTGGATACTTATATAAGAAATTTATCTAACAATCATTTTATGAAGGAAAAAAAAATACAAGAAGAGCAACGTGCTTACCTAAAAAACTTAACATCGTTAACTTTACAGTTTGATAATCTACCTTTATATACCTTGAAGTACATTCATTGTTTGTATAAATCTATAAATAATCAAATTCTTTATCATAAGTACAACAATATTAAAAATTTAAATTTATTTTCAAATACAAAACAAGAAAGTTTTTACGATCGTAAAAAAAAGGTTCAATTGCAGATATATGATTGGATGAATACCTTTCCTAATCTTAATTCGTTGACTATAAGTAGATTATGGATTCAGAATAAAATGGAAAGAAGCATGATTACTAGCCTTTATATACATCACAAACCTCTTTATTATTCATCGTTAGAAGAATTACATATTGAAGATTGTTTTTTTGATTTTGACATGAATGATATGACTGATTTAATATTAATGTGTCCAAAACTCATCAAGTTGAAATTAAAAAGTATTCTGTTCAGGACAAATTCAGATTTAGAAAATTTTACTATATTGGCATTACGAACTCATTTTGATGAATTATATATATCAAATATAAAATATGAAATGTATCAATATAATGGACGCGAAACTTATAGGTCTGAAAAATCTATATCTCATTTAACTATAAAAAAATCTTCTTCAAAAACTACTACATATGACAAATCAATGAATTTCACATCAAGGCCAACTAACCTATTAATTGTTGAATGTCAATCTGTTAATAATCTTTATTTTTCCTAGTTGTCATCATCATCTCTCTCTGCCTTATAAATATATATATATATATATATAAGAATTACTTCAAAATACTTATATATTCTTTTTATAACAAAATCACTTAGACTACTTTATAGAAATCATAATTTAAATTCTGTATTTTTTTAATAAAAGCTCAATTTTTGTATTTTCCCATTTTTAGTGTAATAGAAACTTTATCGAATAACTGCGTTACAAAGAAAATTGAATTAAGTGAAGAAACTGTACCTTCGGATTTATGATTTAATTTTGTTTGTCGTTCGGTTGATAATCTTTACACTTACAAAAACATGTGATATATAATTTTTAGTATTATCAATTTAATACCATAAAGCTGTTAGTTATTAATTACAATTATTCATAGATACACTTATCATCAATTTGATTTTATGTTTTATGAAAATAATATGAATATCAATATTCCGTATTTTACTTTTTTTTTTATCTTTTAAAAAGTAGATATATCAATAAATAAATTACGAGTTAGTCTGCTGTTGTAATAATTCATTTTAACCAGCCAAAGATTGAATCAACTCTTCTAATTATTTACATTTAGATATCTCAAGCGCAAAATACTTTCTTAAATTTCCTGCTTCATTTGATGCTTTTTTTAACTTGAAATAAACCGTTGATTTATTGTTAATATTTACATGATATTCAGTTGATTATTTATGTTCATAAAATAAAAAGAGAAAGAGAAATATTATTTAACTATCTTTTTAGTTACATGAGTTATTTAATTTTTTTAGTCATCATTTTTTCAAATTTATGAAGGAAAATATAAAACGAAAAGTGTATGTGGATCACCAATTAAGAATTTAAAGCATATTCTTGAATATGTAACAATAAAATAAGAGCTACATCTTTCTCTTTGTGAAACAATACAAAACTTTAAACAGTGCGGGTTATTTTTGGTACTTTTCTCTTTCTACTTTATTTTTTGCTTTTCTTTCCCTTCCTTACTTTTTTCTATTGATTATCTTTTTTTCTTTTATTTAGCTTTTTTTTTTACCGATTATGGACAAACTTTCTAAAGAATTGATTGAGAATATATTTTTCAACTTATCACAGCGCTATTTAGCAACTTGCTCATTAGTTTGTAAGAAATGGTTTTCAATAGTGCGTCAACAAATGTTTTATAAAATTATAGAATTAAACTCAACAAGTCAAATAGAAAAATTTATTGAATTTGCACAAATGGTTACTATCAATGGTGTTCCACTTAGTCATTGCGTTAAAAACATAGTATTTTATAACGAAAATATAAAAGATCTAAATCCAAATAAATTAGTAGCGCTTATTAATTTATGCCCTTTTGTGAATGAAGCTAGTCAGCTACCTAATATAAAAAAAGATAATTATAAATTGCTATCAAATACAATTTATTGGTGACATTTATCAAGTATTCCATTATCTTATACAAGAATGGATAATAGATGGCTAGATCATATGGATAATTCGAGTTCACTAATTTTTGATAATTCTAAAATTAAAATCAGTTCAATTTCTATTGACCTTGGTATTACGCAATATACTAAATTATCAATGAATGATTATTTGAAAATGACATCTGATGATAAACTCCATAAGAAAATTTTATTAATAGAAGATCAAAGGAATAACCGACTACAAACTAGGCATAATGATATTATTCGTTTTGAAGAAAACGTTTTATTTAGTAGTTGTTATTGGAAATTACCATTATCATTCACCAATTTAAAAAAGCTTTATTTGGATTTTGAAAATTATAATAAAAGAGATAATCTTTGTTATTATATATTTAACGAAACAACTTTAGAATCTATCTCAGCAACATGCTCTTTACTTACGCATCTTACTCTTCGTGAATTCAATTTTAATGTCAGTAATAATTTTAATCTATCTTCATCTTCGCCTTCAACTATAAATTCAAATGATATAGAATCATCACCTCAGCTTCAAAATCTTCACCTTGATCACTGCCATCTCCAAGACCCTGATTGCTATAGATATATTCAACACAAATATTCAAATTTAACTTCATTGAAACTTGACTTGCTTTTTTTCCCAGATATGAATCAACTTCATATTCAATTTAAATCAGCTATTGGGGATTTAATTACTTCTTATGATAATTTAACAGTTTTAAGAATTTATTTTTTATGCAAGTGTAGATTATGCTATCAAAACGACTGTATAGAACGTCATACGATAAATGATGAAATATTTTGGCCTCACAGAGAATTACTAGCATGGTTAATGGCACATCCAAATCAATTGACTTCATTTTATTATCCATTTGATTTATTTACTATTGAAAAGGAAGATAATGATTGGGAAATAGCACTTGCTATTGAAGATTCACTTCCTGTTGATCTAAAAATGCAACTATTACCTCAACGTCGTAGCTACTTGAATCATTTAACAACATTACAGTTAACATTTAAACAATTACCAAAATATACATTGAAATATTTAATATATCAAAATTCTAATAACCAAACAGCATCATCATCATCATCTACTTCTTCTCCTTTTTACTTTAACATGAAGAATTTAATTGTAAATCACAGTCAACTTTTTTTTTGGAATTCTCAACAAACTACATTTAAGTTTTATATTTATGATTGGTTAAATTCATTCCCTTCTCTTAAAAAATTAGAAATAACAGAGCTATGGCTACAGCATGGTCATCAACTAATATATCTTCATCCTAGTGAACAAAATATAATAGCAATTCCTAGTGCAACATTAAGTTACATCCACCCATTTTATCAACTAAATGAATTACATTTAACATTTTGCCGCATTTGTTTTGATCTAAGTGAAATGACAATTCTATTAAAGTCATTAGCCCATTTAAAATCATTATTCATGAACACTGTATGGTTCACTGCTCAACCAACTGCTGAATCCTTTACTATTTCTGCACCTCATTTAAAGTTTTCCTTTTTACAATTAAGAAAACTCAAATACGATCAATTTAACTTTTTGTATTCTGATGGCAGTCGTAATACAACTTCACGATGTAACACCTATTATATACAAAATATTAATGTAATAGAAACATTATCTAATAATAATATTACAAAGAAAGTTGTATTAAATAACGAACCAAATGTGCCTTCTGATTTATGGTTTAATTTTGTTTGTGGTTCGGTTGATAATCTTTATACCTAAAAAAAAAAAAACACTTTTCAGTATTATTAATTTAGTATCGTAACACTATTAATTTTCAAATAAAGTTTTATTTTTATTTACATATATACATCAGTTTTTTCGGACTGTTTGGACAGGTCTTACTGATTTTATCTGATACGTCATGATCCGTTTTAAAATACCTAACTTTTCTGATTTTTATTTTTATTTTTTTCATAAACAATTAAGTTTTATCCTTCCTGATATTTTAATGCAGTCAACAATAATCAAACTGATCATCATAATACCCTTATCTGAGCATAAGACAAGTAGAATTTTACTGGTTTCCGATATATGTATATATATTTATTATCAGCTTTGAATTGTATGGTTTTATGAAAATAACATGAATATATCCCTATTTCATATTTATATATATGTATATATATATTTCTCTTTATTTATTTATTTGTTTATTTAAAAAATAATAACAATCATTATTTTTATATACTAAATAAATGTAAATTAAGAATTAATTTGTTGTTGCAATAATTCGATTTTATCAGCCAAAGATTGAACCAATTCTTCCAATTGTTCACGTTTAGATACTTCAAGAGCCAAATCCTTTCTTAATTTTTCCACTTCATTCTTTGTAAAATTCTTTAATTTAGTTTCTAATACTTCATTACCTCCAGAGCTAGGAATACCAGCGAATCGAGAAGCTAAATTCTTAACACCAGCTGGCTTAGGTGGTACTGGTTGAGTATTTTCTTTATTATTATCTTCATTTTGATTATTATTATTATTTGATGGTGATGGTGATGATGATGATTCATATGCAGGTGCTGGCTCAAACATTCTTCTTTGTACAGGTTTTAAATTCTTTAATGGATTTTCATTATTACCACCTGCCATACCAGCAAATGGTGTAGGGAATTTGGCAAAGATAGGTTTAACTGGCTTAGGTGGTGGTGATACAGATGATTCTTCAGCTGATTCTTTCTTTTCAGGTTCAGGTGCCTATATATATACATATATATATATATATATATAATATAAATAATCATCCTATTTGATAAACTTTTTTTTTTATTTATTTATTATTCTATTTTTACCTTTTCTATTTCTTGTTGTAATAATTCAGTTTGACTAGGTTCATTAGTTGTAGAAGTAGGAGGTCTTCTAGGAGTTGATCGTTGAGTAGGACGACTTGTACGAGCTGGAGAAGTTAATCTAGGACCTGCAGTAGGTAAACTACCAAAATCAGGCTTTTTTTCAACAGGTTCTTCTTCTTCTTCTTCTTCTTTCTTTTCTTCTACTTCTTCTACTGATTCATTTTCTTTATTAATAGAAGTTGTATCATCTTCCTTTTGAGATTCATCCTTAACTTCTTCTTTTACTTCTTCGTTTACTTTTTCTTCTTCTTTTTCTTCTATTACTGCTTTTGGTGATTCTTCTTTTTCTTTTTCTTCTTCTTTTTCTTCTTCTTTTTCTTCTTCTACTACTGGTTTTGATTCTACTTCAACTTCTTTTAATTCTTCGTTTTCTGGTTCAGCTGGTTGAAGCGCAGCAGTAGTAATTGGGGTAATATCAGCTGTTGAAGTTGTTACTGGTTCTTGATCATCCTTTAATTGTTCATCGACTTTTTCTTCTTTAGGAGTTTCTATTTTAAATTAAAATAATAATTATAATAGATCAGTTATCTAAATAGTTCATTCAATACTAATAATAAAAATCCTTTCCATATTCCTATTCACTCTATTTTTTTTATTTATTTATTTTTTTTTTTAAATAAAAAAGAAATAAAAAAACTTACCATCAGCTTTTAATGAGTTCACTTTTTCAATTTGTTCCTTTTGTTCATCATCCACTTTAGTTTCCAAATCAGGTACTACTTGACTTTCTTCAACCTTCTTTTCTTCTCCTTTTTCTTCTTCTTTTTCTTCTACTTGTTCTTCTTCTTTATTAGTAGTAGTAGTAATTTCTTGTTGAGGTTCATTAACAACAACATCATTATTTTCTTCTTTTTGTTGTTGTTGTACTTCTTCTTCTTTAATAGGAGGTGTTTGAACATTATTATTATTATTATTATTATTAGTATTAATGGATGATGAAGTAGCAATTGAAGTAGGACGTGAATCAGGTAAAGGAGGTAATCTTGAAAGAGAAGTAACAGATGAAGGTCTTGGTGAATTATTATCGATTGATTTAGTTGATCCAACAGATGTTACTGATTTACGTGAAATTCTTACAGGTGGTGTAGCATGTTGATCCAAATCAATTTCTTTAACAAAATTACTAGGAAAGATACCAATTTGGCCACTTTCATTTTTACCTTGCCACCAACCATCTTCTTCTAAATTTTGATTTATTATATCAATATATTCTCCACGGATTAAACTAAGTTCATCTATTTATTGTAAGCAACAATATATATAAAAATATTAAATAAACATTAATATATATAAAAATATTAAATAAACATTAATATATATAAAAATATTAAATAAACATTAATATATATAAAAATATTAAATAAACATTAATATATATATAATCACAGATACAGATATGCACATTCCTTTACATATGTGTATACACATATATATAAAACTATTTTATTTGTTTAAATCTTACCTTCATTTTCAGCATCATATGGATGAAGTACAATAACTTTAACTATATGATCATTATTATTATTTTTTAAATAAATAAAAAAATAGTTTTAATATTCATTCTACAGTTTTTTTTTTTTTTTTCCTAATAAGCTATATATATATGTATATGTATATAAATATACCTTGTGATTTTTTAATAGGAGAAGGAGAATCATTTAAAACAGGAGAAGCAACAGAATCTACAGCAGAAGTTCTATTAGATGATGGTACTGGAGATGGAGTGGATTCATGATCGTTTGTTGATTGTGGTTGTGGTTGTGGTTGTTGTGGTTGTGGTTGTGATTGCTTTGGTTGAGATGAAGCAGATGTTTTTTTAAGTTGAGGGAAACCACCAGCTAAAACACTACCAATACCACCTTGTTTAACACCAAAAGCAGCTAATTTAAATCCACCTGTAGGAACTTTATGTTCTGTGGTTGATCCATTATCTGAATGATGATGATTATTACTTGGTGCACCAAGATCTGGACGTCCTGGAATATCAATTTCTTCAACATACTATTTATTTATTAATATATAAACGTATGTATGATCGTAAATATATTTTTATATTTTTATATTCTTTATTATATTCGTTGATTCATTTAATTTTTTTTTATACTTCTCTCCTTTGTATTTACCTTTGAAGGAAATTTACCATGCTTTCCATTTATTTCACCTTTAAACCAATCATCATCCAATTTTTCATAGATATTAATAATACTACCTTTATGTAACGATAATTCATCATCATTTTGCATTGCATAATCTTCCATGACACGTGCCATACCAATAATAGTCTGACTTGCTAATTAATCGTTGTAATAATAGTAATAAGAAAATGAAATAAAAAAGAATAAATTAAAAATAGGCTATACTATTAAATATTATTTCATAAAGTAATGATCATAAAAAAAGTATTATACTATATGATTCCTTGTCTTTTACTTTTTTTTTATCATTCTTTTTTTTCCTTATAATACATATTATAATTATTATTATAGATATTATCTTTTTTTATTATTTTATTTTATTAATATTGTACCTTGTTTTACAGGTTCTTCTTTAGTAGTTTCTTCCTTATTTTCTTTTTGTTCATCTTCAGTTGTAGCTGTAGGTTTAGTTTCAGCTGGAATAGGAACTTCATCTTTCTTGTCATCATTTGCTTCAACAAACTATTTTTATAAATAAAATAAAGCATATATATATATTTAAATATTTATCCATATATAAAATAAAGAATAGTAGTATTTTTTTTCTCGACTTTTTCTTTTTCTTTCTTTCTTCTTTTCTATCTTCTTCTTCTTCTTCTTCCTTATTATCATTATCATTTACATTGCTAGGGAATAAACCAGTTGTTCCATCTTGCTTTTTTCCAATCCACCAATCAGGATTAGAAAAATCAGTTACTTGGATAATGTCACCTTTCTTTAAGTTAAGTTCATCATCTTGTTGTGCTTCATAGTCATGACGTGCTATAACAGTATCTATTTTATTTATTTATATATATAGTTGGTTATTTAGCTGTATGAATTTTATTATATTATTTATATATTAATAAAAATAAAAATAGCTTACCAGCCATTGTTTATTAAAATATATTAATATATAAGTAAAAAAAAAAAAGAAAAAAGAAAAAAAAGAAGAAAAAGGAAAGGGAAAATAAATTGAAAGACAAAAATTATATGCTCATATGACGGGGTTTAAAATCTATTTTTGGCAATGTGATCATTTATTATTTGGGTATTATTAGTGTGTAATAGTTTAAATAAAATAAAAAAAAGATCTATTTACAATGTAAAATATAATAATAATATTAATATATATATGTATGTAGGTATATATATATATATATATAATATAGATATAAAATAAATTAAAACATAGTAATTATAAATAAAAACGGATTATACAGTGGAAATAAAAAAAAAAAAAAAAGAATAATTGAATGTATAAATAAACAAGTAAATAAATAAATTAAATAATAATAAAAAAAATAGTAATGGTATCAAAAAAAGGTAGTATAATTGGTTAAAAAAAAAAGGATGTTGTTGATAAAATTAGAGAATCATCTTATTAATAACGTTCTTCTTCTTGTTGTAAAGTAACATTATTATTAGTATCGTCATCTTCAGAAGAAGGGCGTTGACGATAAGCAATCCATTGACCAAAAATAGTAGCATCAAAACATAAAGTACCAGCACTACCTAATAAATAAGGGACAGCTTCCAACATGGATTTTCTTGTTGCATGAGGATTGGTAAAAATAGAAAGACAATAAGTGAAATTACCAGAAGCAGCAAAAAAGAATAAAGCCATACTTAAACCTTCTACAGATTGACGTTGGAAATTTCGAACAATTTGTGGTAATCTTGAAGATAAATATAAAAAGGTACATAACCAAGCAAAAAATCTACCAATCCAAATAGCTTGATCTTCATTATTATTATTATTTGATACATCTAAAATATTAAAATCGGAAGGTGATGATGATGATGATAAAGTAGTTGATGTAGTAAGAGTAGATGAATTAATAGTAAATTGAGAATAATAAAAACTAAATAATCCAATCATAAATAAAGTAGTTGCTTTCTTTGAAGTAGTAGTTGAACTATAAGATTTCTTATTATCATCTTGTAATAATAAACTAGAAGCTTCATCATTATTATTATTAGTAGTAGAGGAATTATTAGAAGGTCTTCTTTTAATTAATTTAGCTTCATCATTAGTAACCCATCTACGTAAACGATTATCGGGGAATTTCACATAATATAACCATTGTAAACAAAGAATGGTATCAATAAGGATAAAATAAGCAGAAAGATATAATTGAAATGGTAATTGATGAGTGAAAATACATCCAATGAAATTGGCTACATCACCAATAAGCCATACTGTTAAAAAGGAAAATGATAATGAATCGGCAGCACCAAGTTTATAATTTTTAATCACTTGACTAAAATAAATAAATAAAAGATTAAGATTAAATAAATAAATAAGTAATCAAGTACATATTGAATTACTATTTTCAAATTTAACAAAAAATATATATTATTTTAAAATAAAAATACTTACGGTATTTGAGCATTTAACCAACAAAGAATAGAAAGATATCCTAATAAAAGACTTAAACATTCTTGCCATCCATATACACAATCACCAAATAAGTACTAAAATATCAATTATAATAAATAATAATAATAATTTAATATACACATATTTAAATATATGTTAAAAAAAATGTTTTTTTTATTATTTCTGTTCTTTTATGGTAACTATTATTTTACATGAATCCACTGAATGTAAGGTACACCATCTACGGTAGGTAAACATGTATTTGACATAATATAAGTATATATATGTATATAATTTATAAATATAATAAAATAAAAGGTGGAAAAGAAGAAAGAGAGAAAAATAAAATAAAATAAAAATATATAAATGAAAAGAGAAAAGAAAAAAAAAAAGGTAAAAAAAAATTGAGGAGGGTTTAAATTTATATAATAAGGTAAAAATGACTGAGTTTTAAATAGAGATAAATCATTTAGCATCCATCTGATATAAATTACCAAAAAGGGTTATACCTAAAGATGATGAAGCCAATCAAAGATAACTCCCTTTTTTTTTCTTTCCTTTCTTTATTAGTTCTACGTAGATAATTTATTATATAAACGCATGAGTAAAACATGTCACGCGACCTCCAACAAAAATGGGGTACGAATCAGGGCTCATCATTTAGAGAAAGAGAGAGAGAACGAGAGATAACAAAAAAAACCATTATCTATACATATTATTAATTCACTTATCAGCTTGTGAGTTTCTTTTTTAATAACCCATTAAAATATAACATTTAAAAATTGATATATTTTTTAAATCCCAATTGCTACTTCCAAATAAGGTTGTTTAGAAGAGATTTTTCTTAATGCGAGCGGTGATTTTAAATAATAATCTCAGTTCCTTTAAAGATAGAATTTCCTTTCTTGGATATAATCTTAAATACCGAAATATATATATATATATATATATATATTCTGATTATATTTCATCAGAAATTATCATTATATATATATATATATATAATGATGAATGATGGTGACTTTCTTCTTTTTGTCATTATTATTTATAATATATCATTCTTACTATTTATTAATAATATTAATATATAAAGAGAATAAAAATAAAAAATAAAAAATAAAAAGATTATTAAACCAACTATATATACAAGAAATATATAAAATAATTTTATTGTTTCCGTACCTGAGAATAAATAAAAATTAGAAGATGAAGAAAAAAAAAAAAATCAGTTTTGTTTGAAACTTTTTTTTTCTATATATATAGAAATTTATTGTTAATGAATTTGGTAATTATTTTTTGTTATATTGTATCACAAGTAGATCCTTTTTTTTTCTTTTTTTTTTTTTTTTTTTTTTTTTCTATTTCCTCATATGAAATATCAACATTTTGCGTAATATTATTACATATGTATAAATAAACTTAATCTAAGATAAACTTTTTTTTATTGTAAATATTTTAATGATGATGATATAATCTACTACCATTATTACTATTATTACTGCTGTTTAATATATATATATATATATATATATATATATAGATATATATATACGTATGAAAATAGTGAATGATAATTTTATTAAATCTATTTATTTATATATATAAAAAGGAGAAAGAGAATATGCATTATTTTTTTTAATGTTTAATATTGGGTTATATTACGATATATCTATCTATTTATCTATCAAAATTGTCAATATGCCGGCATATTTTATCTATTATTTTTATTATTACTACGATGGGTGAATCGGAAGATAATACAATTGAAATGAGGTTTTATTAATTCAGAAAAAGTTGTATTATATAATGAAAAAATAAAAATAACCCTGATATATCTTTTTTTTTTTATTTCCATATTATTTCACTTTTTGATCTTATTATTATTATTATTATTTTAAATATGTTTATAAATTATTCCAATATTTCAATAATAATACCACTTCCTACTTTTTTACCATTTTCACGAATATCAAAGCGTTGATGAAAGTTAATAGGAATACCTTTTTGTAATTTATATTGTATAATAACATAATCACCAGGCATAGCCATGGGAGTATTATTATTACTATTATTATTATTATTATTATGAATAGTTAAAACAGCATCAATCTCGGTTCCACCTATATATACTTGAGGAGTATACCCATTAAGGAAAGGTTTATGACGACCTCCTTCATCCTTACATAACATATAAGTATAAGCAAGAAATTTCGTATGAAATTGAACAGTACCAGGTGTACATAAAACTTGACCATTTGAAACATCTCCACGTCTAAGCCCGCGTAATAAAATACCAACATTTTCACCTGCTTCACCAATATCTAAAGACTTTTTGAACATTTCAACACCAATAACACATGTTTTTATGCAAGAACCCATACCAACAATTTCTACTTCATCACCTACTCTAACACGGCCACTTTCAATACGACCAGTAGCCACTGTACCACGACCACTTATAGTAAATGCCTCTACATTCATATATATATACATCAATCAGAAAAAAAAAATATAATATATAAAAAATCAAAAATCAAAAGATGATACAATTTTTTTTAATATATATATTTATATATATATAAATATATATTTATTCTATTATTACTATTATTAAACTTATTTACCTTCAACAGGCATAAGGAAATCTCGATCAATAATAGTAACTTGATTAACCATGGTAGTTTCAATAGCATCAAATAATTTTAAGAGAGCCTTTTCACCAATTTCAGAATCACGACCTTCAATAGCAGCCAAAGCAGAACCTTTAATAATAATAGGAGTATTATTATTATTATTATTATTATTATTATTATGGTTAGGTTTAGAAATTATATCAAGTATTTCCTTTTCGATTTGTTTCAATTTATCTTGATCATCTTCATTATTGATCTTATCCATTTTATTAATGAAAATAATCCATTTTTCAGTACCAGCTAATTTAGCTTTTATTATAGACTTATGTAATTGAGACTTAAGAGTTTCTTTATCTTCTTCAGTACCATATGCAACAACAACAATAGCACAATCCAATTTAACCATTTTATTATTACTTTTTTCGTTATTATCATAATGAATATAGCGTTGTGTTTTAATTTTATATTCTATAATACCCAATTCTTTAAATTGATCATTGATGAATTTAATATTACCTTCACCATTTGTAGAAGATAATACTTTAGTCATTGCAGAAAGTAAACTAGTTTTACCAGAACTAGTGTGTCCAATAGTACCAATACTAAAACAATCTTTTATAATAGTTAAAAATAAATAAATAAATAAAAAGTAATATATATATATACAATAAACAGTTATTATTATTTTAACTCATAAATATATATATATATATATATATATATATATAAATACGTTTTTTTATGTAAAATAAATAACAAAAAAGACTAACCTAGAGTCATGAAAATAAGAAACGCGCTTTTTTTATTATTATTTGACTATTAAAAGAATAATAAATAAAAAAAAGAGAGAGGGAGAGAGAAAAAAAAGAGGAAAAAGCTTTTTTTATCTATTTTGAAACACTTGGATATACAAAAAAGGAAACTGGTCAACAAATCAGTAATTATTTTTTTTATATATCATCTTTTTTTTTTAATTTTTACTTTGATATATACATACAAGAAAAAAGGAAAAAAAAAATGCCTAATAGTATATTCATTATTATTTTTTTTAAAAAAACTGAATAGTTTCATATGATTTAACTCTATTCATTAGTTATATGCGTAAATCAAAAATATTTTGCTGCATGATTTTCTGGTTTTGAAACAGCAATAATTTAATTATTTTTACTTTTTAAAATAGTAAATCTTTTCATTATATTGTACAGTAACATATATATATATATATAAATGATGATAGAAAAAAAAAAAAAAGAAAAGGCAATTACATGAATCAGCAATATATATAAATAATAACTATTCAGATACAAAAAAACTAGATAAAATTCTTCCTACTATTTTAAAATAATAAAGATTATATGGATGATTAATATAATTTTTGAATGTTTGAGAAGTTAAAAAATTAGATAATTTAGGCTTTTCAGTATCAAAATGATTACCAGATTTAAAAATTTCTTTTAAAAAAAGATTCTTGTTCTACTATCAAATTCATAAATAATTTTATGGTTGGATATTCTAAAATTTCAAAGAAATTAATAAATGGTAATCATCTAATTTCTCTTATAAGGTTGGCAAATACATTGAATAAATCTATATATCAATACAGCATATTAATATTATCACTTTTATTATTATTTATTTATTTTTAAAAATAAAATAAAATAAAATAAAACAAAATAAACAATGTTGAAAAGATTAAAAAAAAGAAATAAGAGAAAAATGATAAAAAATAAAAATAATTAGACATTTTCTATTAACCAATAAAATTAAAGATTACCAAATTGGGATCAAGTTCGTACTCTTTTTTCTTCATTTTCACTCTTTTTATTTTCATTTAAAAAAAATAATAATTCTTTTTTATTTTAAAAATACAATATCACTTTTTACATTCCTAATATTTTATATGCATGAATTTGTCTATTGATCATATCGCATACCTCTTTTTTAATTTTAATATTATTAAAATCATATATATATATAACCTTTTTATTTATTAACCCGTTAATTTTTACGTCTTTAAATTATAAAAAAAATAAATAAGCAAAAAAATAAAATAAAATAAAATAAAGAATCCTATCTTTTTAATACTAAACCATCTACATATTGACATTTTAAATATAAACTGGTTATATTTGAATAATGATGATTAACAGTTGATATCAAATGATTATTATTATTATTAGTAGTAGTATTAGAAGATGATGAAGCTGGATGTGAAAATAAACAAAATTGAATATCTTCAAGTTCTGATTTTTTTTCATGAACCGTAAAAGATTGTTGAGAACCAATTTCTTCTACAAATAAAGTGTTGATTTTATGTTTTCGATTATATTGTAAATTATCCCAAGGACCATAACAAAGACCATTGATATAAAATAAATCCAATTTTAAATGGGAAAAATCAAATACTACTTTTTTAAATTCATCATCATTACCATCACCAGTATTATTATTATTATTATTATTATTATTAATATTAGAATTCATCATTTTCATGGATGAATGCCAAAAAGGAAGTGAATAAGTAATATAACATAAAGTAATGATTTTTAATTGAGGACATTTTTGACATAATCTTGTAAATTCATTTTTAAAATAAATGGTAGCATTTGATATATGTAATTCTTGTAAAGGATATTTATTATTATTATTATTATTATTATTTGTTGTTGTTGTTGTTATTGTTGATATTCGATTATCATCATCATCATGTTCATTATCTCTAATTAATTTTGTTGTATTAATATAAAATTTAATTAAATTGGGAAATATGTTTAACCATTCATAAATTTGAATTTCTTTATTATTCACCAATGAATCATAACTGATATTTAATTCTTTAATGGAGAATGAAGCAACTGGTTTTGTTTTGTTACATAAAAGATAATTAATTGTTTCATCCATCGTATTATTTTTAATCACAAGTGATAAACTGGTAAGATAATTTAAATAATTACGTCGTTGATGATATAAATGAATTGAGTTTTCTATTTCTTCTTCATCTTCATCTTCATTGATAATTATATTTTTCATTATTTCATTTTCCCCTTGTGGTTGCAGATTATGATTTATTGGTGGTGGTGGTGGTGGTGTTGGTGGTAAATTAGGACTAATGACTGGATTAATAATACTTTCATCTTCCAAAGTAGGTAAATCAAAAGGATATTTTAAATATGTAAGTTGATTTGGATAATGATGAAACCATTCCATGAATTCATAATTGGGCCAAAATCCATCTTCAATTAATACAATATCTCCAAAACTACTATAAATATGTAAAGTAACATCTAATTTTTTTAACTGAGTAAAATTCGTGATGAAATAATAAATGGCTTGTTTATAAGGTTCATTTTTCTCTATAGATAATTGCCCCCATTCTAAAAATAATTCCAATGATACCAATTGAGGATATTTTGTACTTAGATAATAAAAACAATGTGGATCATGTAATGCTCCGTGTATTTTTAAATTTTTAAGATGATGGGCAGGTTGAATGGCTGATGTTAACATTTCTATTGTTAATGGTGTTAGTTGATAACGTTGATGATGATATTCAAATGATGATGATGATGATGATGATGATGTTGATGATCCACAAATATTCATATCAAAACCTTCTACAGATAAAGATTCAAGTAAAGGACATGATTGATGAATAGATTCCAAAGTCCTTTCATCTATATCATAACTACCAGCTTCTTCCATTGATAATTCTGTAAAATCTAATTTTAAAGTTTTCAAATTCATTAAAATATTGGTTGGTAAAATTAAAATTTTCCCTTGATGTTGAATATAACTATCATTACTAAAATGATGATCAGAAATGATTTCCGTATTAATATCATCATCACTATGATTATGATAATCATCATCAAAATGAATTTTATGACGAGTAAGTCCACCAATAGGTTGTAAACGAATTAATTGATCAGGATGTTTTAATTGATATATATCTTCATCAATATCAAATTCTAAAGAAATAATTTGTTCATTTAATAATTCATTCATCCAATTTTTATTCATTTTCGTGAACCATCTTGTAATGTGAGTTAATTTTTCTAAAGGTGGAAGACATGCTTGATTTTTAAATTCATTAAAGAAATAAAAATATCTAATAGATTGTATATTAGGTAAGGTAGTTAATATATCAATAATGGTATCTTCTGATAAATACTGCGGGTGGAGTTTTAAATGATAAACATATTCACCTATAGCTACAGATTCATTATAATGATGCTGATGTTGTTGAGAAGTAGAAGAAGAAAAAGAATGAGGAGAGATTCTTATATTTTGAGCAAATGAAATAAACTTTTTTAATTGCCGTACTGTATATATTTCAATAAAATGATAATATTGAGGTGTTCGTATATTTCTATACCAGTTTTTACATACGCTTGAACAAGTTGCAAGATATCTGTGAGATAATTGAAAAAATATTATTTCAAGAACTTCATTGGGAATTTTTTCCATTATATATATATATATATATATTTATTTATATGTATTATGTACTGTTTCTATATAATGAACTATTTACTTTTTAACAAAAAAGAAAAGAAAAAAAAAGGGAAAAGGAAAAAGGGAAAAAAAAAAAAATTGCAAAAAGTATGAGAATTTTTTAAAATTGGCCAATAAAAATCAACATTTCCTTTTTTAGATTCAAATAATGAAACTGAATGGAAAAAAAAAAGCAAGCTGCATTATGCATATATCTTTTATTAAATACACAAGCACGCGTTTAAAACCCTATATATAAATATATATTATATATATTTATATTTGAATCATTTGATTCTTTTTTTTTTCCCATTCTTTCTCTTTCTTTCTTTCTTTCTTTCTTTCTTTTATTATGTTTGTTATTATGAATACCATTACAAATTAATTAATACTATTTATATATTATTTAAAATCCATATCAAAAATGGACTTACATATTATATTTAGAGTAGAAGGGATAAGAGGTTCATCATCATCATCCCTGTTTTGCCTAATGATATCAAAAAGAAAAATATTTTATTTAGTAACCTTATATTTCTTTCTATAATATCCAATTTCTTCAATATTTAATTTTTCAATGGTGGATGGATTGTAACGATTTTTACCAATCCATAGAATATATTTAAAATCAGATACAGATAAGTAATACAAATCATCCAAATTTGATAAATCAAGTGTAGTTTCAATAATAATATGGCATTCCTTTGGTTTTTTGGCCAGATAAAATAATGTCTTTTTTTATTTTTCCATTATTTTCCTTGATATATTTTGCTACATATTCTTGATGTGAACTTATTTGTCAATCCACCATAGCATATCCAACATCATGAAAGGAAAATTTGGTTAAATGAGGGATTTTTTTTTTTTTACTAAATGATGAAAAATCGAAAGGTGACTAAAATATTAATAAAAGTTCGTCGCACCAATTAAAAAAAAGAAATGGATAAATAGTATTTTATTTATTTCATAAGAGAAAAGAAAAAGGAAAAAGGGAAAAAGGGAAAAAGGGAAAAAGGGAAAAAGGGAAGAGGATTTAAAAAGAGGATTTTTATGAGGATTTTTATAGCCAAGCCAATAAAAATGAAGTTTTCCTTTTTTAGATTTAAATACTGAAACTAAATATATATATATATATATAAATCTACATGGTACATCTATCATTTTATTAAATATACACAGATACGTAGTTAAAATTTACATCAAAAATAAATAAATGTAATAAAAAATATGTTAAAAATAAGGTAAAATTCTGTTGATGTTTCACACTAAAGTATTTCTTATATTTATAAGTAGATGTATGAATAAAAAAATTTAATAATCATGTAAATAGTAACTATGTAAGTACATATTTAGTAATGAAATGATCTTGTCTTTTCTCTATAAATTCTTTATATATTTTTTATTTCTATACATTAAAATGTTTCTTATTTTAATAAGAAGACTTTGTAATAAATAAATAATAATAATAATAATAATGATCATAAGGAAATAAAAAAATTTAGCTACTTTCTATACGTGCTACCTATAATTGAATTATCCTTTAACCTCTATTTTTTTAATGTATTATTTACATTAATATAGCTATTATTGTTTTAATAATTAACAAAAATAAAAAAAATTAAAAGTTACATCATTAATTTTTTTGTAACAACAATTTTGAGTATAAAGTAAATCTTTCATTATCTCTGTAAATATTTGATAGATTTTCGATTTTTTTTTAATTAAAATGTTCTTATTATCATAGGAAAATGGGTAAATAAAAAATAAGCCATATCATAAGAAAATAAAATACTTTTATTAGAGATATTATATATATATATATATATATGTTTTGAATCGTTTGACTTCTTTTTTTTTTTTTTCTTCATCCTAGATTATTTCTTTTTTTTTTTTTTTATCCATTATTATTATGAAAACCTATACTATTTATATTATTTATATAAAATCCAAATTAAATATGGATTTACATATGATATTTAAAGTAGAAGGAATAATAGATTTATCATCATAATCATAAACGTCATCTTGCCTAAAGGTATAAAAAGGAAGAACATTTAGTTCAGTGGCCTTGTATTTCTTTTTATAATAATAAGTTTCTTCAATGTTTAATTTTTCAACAGTGGGTTGAACGTCACGATTTTTACCAATCCATGGAATATATTTAAAATCATATATAGACAAATAATCTAAATCATCCAAATTTGATAAATCAAGTGTTGTTTCAATAATATGATATTCTTTTTCTGTTTTGGCTTGATATAATGACTTTTTTATTTTTCCTTTATTTTTCTTAATATGACTTGTAATATATTCTTGATGTGAACTTATTTGCCAATCCATCATAGCATATCCAACATCATGAAAGGTAAGCTTGGTTAAATGAGGACATTTTTTACAAAATGATGAAAATCCGTGTTTTAAATAAATGGTACTCATTTGAAGTACTAATTCTTGTAGTTTATATGTTTTATCATCTTTATCATAATTATAATCATCATCATCATCATCATTATCAGCTGATTCATTATCTTTTACAATTCTTCCTTTTTCTTTTTTTTCCTTTTTTATAATATCACTAACATTAATGGTTTCTTCATCTGACTTACCTTCAAAGCTACGTAATAAAAAGTATTTATTATTTGTCATTGAAGGTACATCCTTTATCATTTTAGTGTGAATTAATGTAAGTTTTAATAAATTGGGAAATGCATCTAACCAACGATAAATGTAAAAAGGTTGCATATTATTCAATACATAACATTGTGAGGTAATTTCCAATTCTTCAAGTGATAAAGAAGCTATTTGTCTCTTGTTTTCCAATGTTAAATAGGACAATGTTGAATAGATGGATTTTGTAATGGTGAAGGATAAATATCTTAAATGATTCAAATAATTTGTTTGTACCATCCAATGTCCCATATTTAAATCTACTTCATCATCGTCATTATCACTCTCCATTTCTTCTTCTTTTTCATCATAATCATCATCATTATGATCATCATATTCATCTTCCACATAAGCGTCATTAATTGTTGTAATATCATAAGGATATTTTAATGAAATTAGTTGATTAGGATGATCTTTTAACCAAGTACTAAACTCCATGGTTGGCCAATATTCTTCAGTAAAACCAATTTGATCATTATTCCAATTAAAGCTACTTAAACTAAATTCAAATGATTTTAAACAAGGAGAATGAGTAATTAGATCAAATAATGCCAATTTAAATGGGATATTTAATTGAGGAGCAGAAATATGACGCCAATCCAATTGTAGATTTAAAGATTCCAACTGAGAGTATTTATTTAAGAAATAAGTATAACATCTTGGATCATGGATGATACCAATAAAATAAAATTTTTTAAGATTTTTTGCCAAATTAGATGATGATGAAATGGGTGTTTTTTCCATATATGCTGCTCTTTTTTCATCTTTTAGTTTTGTTATAATCTTATCATAATCTTCAGATATATTCATATTAAACTGATTCATTTCTAAATCCTCCAAGCTAGGGCATGATTGATGAATGGATTCAAAAGTACGTTCATCAAATTCATAAATACTAGATTCACTGTTTTCTTCATAACTAGAGAATTGAAGTTTTAATGTGATTAAATTATTTAATGTTGGTAAAATGATGATCTTACTGTTATAATTAACTGTCTCATGTACTGGTTGATCATCATCATTTTCTTCCTCATGAATGTCAATATCAGGATTTATTCTAGCATCATTAAAATGCATAGGCTTTCTTTTCTCACCACCTATTTTTTTTATACAAAATCGACTTGATAAAGATGATTTTGATGAATAATTAAACTGCCGTTGTTGTTGCTGAATCATTTGATTTTCTTGTTTTTTACTAGTATTTAAATCTTCTACTTGAAAATCAAGTAAAGTAACTTTATTATGAATACAATTCATCCAATCATTATTTGAAATTGTGTACCATGACGAAAAATGAGTTAAATGTTGGAGTTGAGTATGAAAAATATGAGGTAAGTTTTGAATGGTATTTATTTCATCAACATATAACCATTGGATATCTTGAATGTTTGGAAACGTTTCAAATATAGTTGAAATGATTTCTTTTGGTAAATAATAAGTATGAATATCTAAATGATGAACATGATATCCAACTGGTTTATTATTAATAAGACGTGTATTATCATTATATTTGTTTTTGGCAAGTCGAAGGAATTTTTTTAATTGATCAAGTGTATATATTTGAATGGATGAATAATATTGTGGTGTAAGTATTAACTGATGCCATTTCTTGCATACTTTTGAACATTCAATAATAGTTCTTTTTGATAAATGATCAAATATACAACTTAGAATTTCATTTGGCATGTGTTCCATTTTATTTTTTATATAATTTGGGAGAAAAAACAAAAGGAAAAAAAAAATAGGACAAAGAAAAAGAAGTTGAAAGATAACAAAAATATTGACCAATAAAAAAAAGTCACAACATATATATATATATATATATAAAGATAAACAGGTTTTAAATAACTTCCTATAGTTTAAACAATAGTATTTTGTTAAATTCATAAAAATAGAAATAAAATGAAAAGGGAAAATTTAAATACCGCTTTTAATTTAAACTTTTGTTAATTTACCACATGTGATCAAGTAGAAAAATGAAAATAAACTGAAAACGCGTTTTTTTAATATATAAATAAAGTTCCCACTTATCCGCAGCTATTTTTCTTTTTGAAGCGTGCCTTTTTTATTTATTTATTTTATGCAGTTGATCTTCTTTCTTTTTTTCCTCTTTTTTCTCTTTTTTCTCTTTTTTCTCTTTTTATTTTCTTTACTGTCCTTCTTATAACCTTTTTTTATTTTTATTTTTAATATAAATATAATGTCTGATATACAAAAATTTCCAAATACAATCAAATTTTGGTATAATCATCGTAATGCAAAACAAGGACTTGCACTTTATTATGATAGTGGTAAAGAAGAAATGCAGTTATTAAAAGAGAATACTGGTATTGAATTTATAGCAGGTCAAAATATGATGGTGAATATAATATATAATGAACAATATGCACAAAAATTCATTGAAGAAGGTACTATTTGTAAGTTTTTTTATAATGGTGAAGTGATGAATTTTGCTATTGGAGAAAAAGGTGACTTTTTACCTATTCATAAAATGGATGTGGATGGTTATGAAACTATATTAAGAAGATATTGATTAACATATTTTAATGATCATAAAAAATTTAAAATGTATTATTATATATCTATTTTTTTTACTTTATTTTACCTTTATTTTTATTTTATTTTTTTTAATTCTAATTTTAATTTTCAATGGATGAATGAATGAATATTTTTAATGTTCTATACAATAAATATATTTATAACCACAATTAAATTCACATGGTTCATATTCATGACATATCACCATACATTTATTATATTTATTTTGGCAGAAGTCTCTATCATTTCGACCTTGAACTAGAAGAATATTTGATGTTAATAAAATAGGAAAAATAATAAATAATTGATCAATCTTCATTTTTTATTTTTAATTTAATTCATTCGCACAAAAGTTAAATAAATAAATAATAATATATTCTTTATATTTAAAAATAGTAGATAATTAAAGAAAGAGAAAAAAAAGGAAGAGAAAGAAAGAAAGAAATCGAACTAAAATATATATTTTGTTTTTTAATTTCACATATTTGTAAAGAAAAAAACCCTACTTATTTCTCTGGAATGCAGAGTTTTTTAAATCTCCCTACACTTTAATTTTTAACAACTTAATATATTTGATGATGATTCTATTCTAAAAAAATAATCATTGTATGTAATATTGTATAAAGAGAGAGAGAGAGAGAGAAAAATAAAGAAAGAAAGATAATAATTAATCAAGTAGTATGTCAATAGTATTCATTGTTATTTTTTTTTTTCCTACCTACACTTTTTTTTATTCAGTATGATTCAGGGAACATATATAATCATTCTTTTAGTTATTTTAGAATAAAAAAAAAATACACAACTATATATGTAAAAACGGTTATCAATACTTTTTGATGTTTAATACAAAATAGGGGAAGAGGAGGATTGTGAGCGTATTTCGGTGTTCATTCGGTTAAAAAATGCTGGCCATATTTTTATCACATAATAAAAAGCCAGCAATCTTTCTTCTAATCAAGATGTATTTATTTATTTATTTATTTTTTCTATACATGACTATTTTTGATTTCTATTTGTTACACCAAGAGAGTCTCTTTTTTAAGATATGAAAATAATACTTTTTAGGTTTAAAAATAAATAAATAAATATAAATGTATGCAACCACCACCAATAATATTAAATTAATTTTATTTTATTTTATTTTATTTTATTCAAGGTATATAAAAAGGAAGAAACTTGTTGAATATTCAATTACAAAAATGTTTAAAAGTATTATTATTATAGTTATTTTTACAAAAAGGAAAGGAAGAAAGAAATCATTATTATTCGTTTAAAATAATGATGAAATAGTATTATTTGATTGGTTATTAAAGAAAAAAAAATGAATGATATGTTGCTGATAAAACAAAAAATGCTGTTGTTGATTTACAAAAAGGATGATTTTAAATTAAATTATTTCTTTTTTTCATAGAATGATTTAGTATCATCACTATTATGATCTGATTGAATGATATCATGACTTTTAACCTCGAAAACGTCATATACATTTTCTTGTATATTATGTCTCATTGCTTTTTTGTGCTTTTTTCTATGATATTTGACACATGTGAGAATCAATATAATGATACCCTATTAAAATAGATGATTATTATTATTATTAAAATGAATAGCAAATATATATGGATGACTTTTTTTTTTTTTAATTTTACCATAATACCAGCAGCAATACCAATGGTCATTTTAATAACATGATCTTCACTTGAAGTATCACCATCTTTATTTTTCTTGGTATATCTAGCTGGAGGAAGTGTCCAATAAGGTTGATTTAAATTAGCAATATTTAATACATTAAGATTATCTGCGCCAACGTTTTGATCTGAAAATCCAAAGATTAAAACTAAGAAATTATAATTATAAATGGTAGCTATATGAAAAATAAATAGAATAAAATAAAATATTAGTTATACATATACAATGAATAGTTATAAATTAAAATATATATCTTACCAAAATGACCATATCTAGCATTTAAATAACCAGATGGCATTGTAATAGGTTGAAGTTTATTACTAACTGTGTTGTATGTATATAAAATATCTTGTTCCATGCTATCTATTAATCATAAAGATGATAATAAATGTATATAATAGGATTTTTGTTAGTCGCCTTTAATTTTATTAAATATATATATATTTCAACTTTTATTTTATTTTATTTTATTTTACCTGATACTGAATAATTCAAATTATTTCCTCCATAAATAAGAAGTATATCCTTATCAGGAACTATTTTAATATATATATATATATATATATATGTTAAATGATAATGATAATAAGATAAATGATCATTATATGTAGATATAAGTTTCTTTTTTTCTTTACCATTAATAGTTGTATGATAAGCTCTTCCAGAAGGTATAGGACCAATCACATTTGCAGTAACATTAGCCCATTGATTTGACTGAGTATTATAAGTAATGATTTCTGTGAAATTAACAAGGTTACTGATTTGTTCATCATAAATTGAACCACCAATAATATAAATGACTCCATTTCTAGCTAGTGTTGCTGTATGACCAATTCTTACTTGCCAATCATAACTATTTTGAGTTGTCCATAGCCTCTATGTTTTTAAAAAAAAAATAAACAAACAAACAAACAAACAAACAAATAAACGTGAATAAACATAAACAAATATAAATAACAAATAAGTAAATATAAACAAATAAATATAAATAAGAATACCATCCGCATATATTTGCATTTTAATATAAAGATACTTACGCCATTATAATTATAAATTCCAAGTACACTTGAGAAAGTTTGTGCTGAACTGTTTCTATGTAACAGATATTATAGTAAATAAAGAAAATAAACAAATAAAATGAATAAATGATTTGCTAATTTTTTTTATTTTACTTGTTTTTAAAGATAGTATTAATTATAATTATAAATCCACACACTTACGAAGTAGGACCTGCCCATACCCAAATATTATCATTACCAGTATTTACCATAGATCTTACATTTCTATGAAAATACAAATAAGGAATTAATGTTTCAATTATGTTTCAATTAAATAAATTAAATTAAATTATATATTTGTATATATATATATATATATATATATATATTACATCTCACTATAATTAGTCATAATAGGTAATATAGACCATTGATTTGATTGTGGATAATAATTTAAAAATTGATTCTGTATTTGATTAGATTGATTTGTATTATTAGTAAAAGTACCATATAAAACATAACTATTATTTGATTGAATAGGTGCACTAGCATCAGTAGAAAATAATGGTAAAGAAGTGTTTTGATCGAGTTGTGTTGATAATTGATTCCATTGTAGTTTGGATTGACCAATAGTCGATGTAAATCCATTAAATTGAGTCATATCTAATGAATAATGTTCTTGAAGTACCGTTGATGATGTATTACTTAATCCTCCATAACAATAGATTGTGTTTTGAATTAGTGAACATTCTACATATACAAGAAAAGAAAAAAAAAATAAGCTTTTAAAACTCCTCTTTTTCTTCCTTTATACCCCTATATTTGTTTTTATTTTTATTTTATTATTATTTTGATATTGTTGATTCTTTTTTTCTCTCTTTCTTTTTTTTACCAGCGTTCATTCTTGATGATAAAGTAGTTTGACATTTTACTTTTAATATAAGAATAGAATATAATAATAATATTATTATAATAGAAAACATGTTCCATAAAAAGACTTTTTTTTCTAAACTAAAAAAAAAGAAAAAATAAAGTTAAAGAAAAGAAAGGAAGAAAGAAAGAAAGAAAAAAAAGAAAGAAGAAAGAAAAAAAAAAGAATGAGAGAACAAAAAAGTTTAAAAATTTTTTTTATCTCTTAAAATGGAGTCAGTGCATAAATGAAAGGTGATACACCAATATTTTTTGTTGTTTTGTTACTAAACTTACTATAATTAGTTACCTTTCATATGGTGTTTCTGTGTGCGTATCAGTATACATTCATTCTTCACTAATCAAACAAACAAACAAATGGATCAATAGATGGATGGATGGATGGGTGATGTATATATAAACTTTTTTTAAGGAGGATGAGGAGAAGAAACTAAGTAGTATATTAACCTTTTGGTCATATTTTTAAAAAAACCTGTTGTCTACATAAATAAATAAATAAATAAACAAAATGTCAACAAATAATATTAAATAGCACAAAATAGGCTTATATCCCTTTTATTTATTTATTTATTTATTAAAAGTGCCGTTGTTGTTATTATTAGATTTTATTTTTCACATCCTAAAAAGAACCATATGGTTTTTGTGTTATATAAACACACCATCATCATCATCATCGTCACCATCATCATTACTTTTGTGTTATGTGATCGAAATATTAAAAAAAGAGGGTTGATCAATAAACTTTTTTGGTTATCCATTGTCTACCGAGGAAGTTTAAAGTTATTACGGGGTCCCAAATATAGACTCAGAAAATGAGGTAAAAAGTCCATATCATTCCTATTTGGTAATTCATAATGGTTGAATTGAGCGAATGAAACCTAAAAATGAAGGACCTATTTATATAAAAAGAAAGTAATACTATTTTTATTAATACATCTTTCTGTCAATTTATTTTATATTAATATATATTCTACTCTGTCAATTCATTTTATATTAAAAATAAACTCTTTATATATATATCTATATATATACACACACATGTACATACATATATATATATTACTAAAGTTTATTGACAAATTATAATTCTTCAATAATCCATATTAATCCAATTCATACATATTAATCATTTTTTCTTTTAGGAATCAAGTGTATTCATTTATTTTGTTCATAGTTTAAAAAAGTTTAATATATGTATACTAACTCAATAAATATGTACGTACTTTATATTATTATTATTATTATTATTATTATTATTATTATTATTATTATTATTATTATTATTATTATTATTATTATTGTTATTATTATTATTAAGTCATAATTCACAATGATCTATATCTAATAAATATATAAAACATAATATGGTAATTTAAATCAATATATACTTATATTCCTTTGTTTAAAACTAGATTAATAGTAAAAAAAAGAAAAAGATTGTTCTTTTTTTGTTGTTTTTTTAAAAAACGGGAGAGCCGAAATAAAAAGAAAAAACTGAATTTTGATTGGCTGAACTTTATTTAAAAGCTTCTTTAAACATATATATTGGATCATTTTAAAATAAAACTACTTTATATTATCTGTTTATATATTCATATATTAAAAAAACCCAAAAGTTTAATTATATTAACATTAATGAAATCAATAAAAACTAAAAAGTAAAAGAGAAAGAAACGATTATATTGATAACATTTGTTTTTCCTTTAAAAAACAAAATATAGCGGAGTTTAATTGTGTTTTTTTTTCACTATCATTTTTTTTTTCTTCCCATCTCCATAACTCTTTTACATTCACTTTTTTTTTCTATCTTTCAATATAAATCAATGATATATATTATTTAAATAGCATAAAAACAGAATGAATAGAATAGTTAAACTTTAAATAAAATAAATGAAAACACGTCATAATTTATATATTTGATTGATTCAAGAAATACAAAATGGAATATCTTTAATGATTTTTCTAAAACTAAATGATATTCAATATTAAGAGGTAAACTTAACTATAAACATTTATCATTATGAAAAAGATATGAAAAGAAAAAAAAATTTAATTGCACTTTTAAGACAAAAAAAAAAAAAGATGGATATTGCTAAAGAAGTAGAAGAAAAAAATCGGTATGTTTTCAAGTAGTGTTTGACAACTCCTTTAAGGTTTATACATATAGGTAAATATCGGGGTTAACAATTGACTCATAATAGGAAGGAAAAATAACGCTTTTTTACATAAACTTTTTCTTCATTTTTTTTATTTTTTTTGTACAGTTGAAGAGGCGCAAGAATAATAATATAATTCTATTTAATATTTAGCATCATTAATCACTGATTTGGAAAAAAAGCATATTGATTAAAATCATGTTTATACAAGATAGCATTTTATGTATACATCAAAAATAAAGGAAAAAGGAAGAAATCCATGTATATCACAAGGTAATAAAAAAAGAAATCCATAAAAGAAAAGCAAGGGCTGTGCAATATGTTTGGATTGTCCTTGTGATCGGAATCCAAAATTCATTTTTTTCATATATATATATATATATATATATATATAAAGTATTAAAACAAAAAAAAGTAATTTCTCTTTTTTTCTTTTTCCTTTCTTTTTTTATTATTTCTTTTTTACATATATTTAAAATAGGATTATTATATATATGAGTGAAAATAATACATTAAAATTATCAGTGATAGCAGCAAGTGCTAGCGCACTTTTATTAACTGGATTAATAATAAAGTATCACGATCGAGCTATTTTTGATGAACATAATAAAGGATCAAAAGCAAAAGAAGGTTATCCTCTTATTGGTAGCATAACTGATATTTTAAAGGAAAAGGAATATATTCATGAATTACATTTAAATTCTTTAAAAAAACATGATACTTTAACTTTGTAAGTATAAAGTATAAAGAAGAAGAGGAAGAAGAAAAAGAAGAAGAGAGATAAATGTCGGATTATAATGAGAAAAAAAGTATATATTTATATAGCCAGCTGATTTAACCTTTTTTATTCTCCCCAAAATAAAATAAAAATAGATCTTGGTCTGCTCTTGGATTACCATATACTATTAATACTATTGACCCTGCTAATATTGAACATATTTTAAAAAGTATGATATATAAATATGAATTGAATCTTTATATATAAATTCATTCTAATTTTCTTTATATATATATATATATATTCATAGCTAATTTTGAAAATTATGTAAAAGGGCCAAGAGCTTTAGAAGTCTCACGTGATTTATTAGGCCATGGTATTTTTAATGCAAATGGCGAACAATGGCGTTGGCAAAGAAAATCAGCTTCTTTAATTTTTAATGTTAAAAACTTTCGTGATCATTTTACAGAGTAAGTAAGAATTAATATATATACATAGATACTAAAATATTTATTATTATTATTATTTTAGTGTATTTATAGATGAAATTAAAGCAATGTGTGATATATTTGATGAAAAAATTGAAAAGAATGAAACCATTGATATACATGATATGATGTTTCGATTTACTTTGGATAGTTTTGTTTTGTAAGTATATCATTTTAAACAACAATGAAAAAAAAAAAATACGTATATGTACATATATCCATCTAATTAGGAATATCTACAAACATATATATATGTATATATATATATATATATATATATATATAATTTTAGATTAGGATATGGGATTAATATTGGATCCATTAAAAGTAAAGATAAAGTACCATTTGCTCACTCTTTTGATGAATTACAATTACATACATTAGAAAAATTTGTCAATCCATTTGTTGGGATTAATCAATTCATGAAAAGAATATTTAAACCTAAAGAATTAACACCAAAACAACATATGAAAATCATTGATGATTTTGCAACTCAGGTGATTCATGAACGACGTGAAAATATTAAAAAAGGAAAGGATGGAAATTATAATAATGATGATTTATTATCACATTTTATGAATGCTAAAAATGAGCTCAAAGAACCTTTGAATGATCAACAATTAAGAGATACCATTATGAATTTTATTATTGCTGGTCGTGATACAACCGCTCAAGCTTTATCTTGGACTTTTTATTTACTCATGTTACATCCTAATATTGAAGAGCGTTTAATTTCTGAAATTCATCAATTTATTACAGATGATGCTATTTTATCAAATTCAACTGAATTATATAATACTATAAAAAATATGGTTTATGCTCATGCTGTGTAAGTGACATTATTATTATTTTTAAATGATAATAATAATAATATAATAGTAATAATTAAAAGAGAAAAAGAGAGATCATTATATATTCATTTATATTTTATTTATTTATTTATGAATCAATAATAATAGGTTTTATGAAGTATTAAGATTATATCCTTCCGTACCCGCCAATCAAAGATATGCTTTAAAGGACGACATTTGGCCAGATGGTACTCATATAAGAAAAGGTGATTATGTTATGTGGAATTCTTTTGCTATGGTAACACATAAATTAAAAAAAATAGAAAGAGAATATTTTACATAATGACTTATATTTTTTCATTTATTTTTAAAATAAATAAATAAATAGGCTCGATCTGAAAAAATATGGGGACCAGATGCAACACAATTTAAACCTGAAAGATGGATTAATGATGAAGGTAATTTAATTCGTGAATCCCAAGGTAAGTGGCCAGCTTTTCATGCAGGTCCACGAGTATGTTTAGGTAAGTTTTTCTTTTTTTTTCTTTTTTCTTTCATAACTGAAACAAAATAGTAATAATAATAAAAAATGAATGAATGAATGGATAGATAAAATTAATCTATATATACATATATATATATATATATATACATTCATTATAGGTCAAAATTTGGCTACTTTAGAAGCATTAGTGGCTTTAATTACTTTATTAAAAAGATATAAATTTAATTTAGTACCTAATCAAGAAATTCGTTACCAAGTTTCTCTTACCCTTCCAATGAAATATGGTCTTAAAGTGAATTTACAACATCGATAAATAAAAAAATCAAATAATCAAAAAGGAAATATTGATAAAAAAAAAAATATAATAATAGGCATATCATTAAAATAAAATACATATATATATATAATCATTATTTAAAAAAAAATTCAATATTTGCTTTTTATCTTACTATCTTGTAATTTATAAACAGCCATAACTAATTAAGTATGGCTTTTTGATCATATATATTCATGAAAACTTTGATTTTTATACAATTAAGTAAATCATACACATAAGAAAAAATCGTATTTGTGAGTTTATATAAAATTCTTTTTTCATGCGTATTTTAAAATAAAAATAATATAACATAATATTGATTAATCAAATAGTTCATATATATACGTATACAGATATTCAAGCAATGAGTGGAAAATTTAAATATGCTAATTTATATACTAATAATTTTTTTCAAAAACCTGGTTACTTAAAAAATTAATCAACCATATATTAAAAATAAACTTGGTCTAATTTTTCTTAGGATAATAATATATTTTAAACCAACAAAATGTGAAAATGAATATTTAATCCTATTTATTTTTCAAAAAAAAAAAAATGATTATTCATTTATTAGAAAAACTATGGACATGTAAAATTTGTAAAAAAAAAAAAAAAAAAGTACCTTCAGTTTTTACTTGCTTTTTGTGATGCTATTAATTATTTATAAACTTTCCATTCTCCAGTCCCAAGAATATTCAATTTATAGCCAGCAGTAGCAGTAAGTATATCGTTCAAAATGATCTCTTTCATCACCGCTTTCACCACCAGAGACCAAAATTAAATGAATTTTATTTCCTTGATTTACCTTCATAAATATAACTTTCATGTGCTATTTGTGTAAAAATCTGTATTTTCCAATACTGTATTTCCAATGAATGACATATCTTTAAATTATCACTGAAGATACCCTCAAATCCCAACTTGATATTTTCTACACAAATAAATTCAATATAACCACCAAATATTGGGCCAGTAGTTTTAAACATTTTATATTAATACTTTGACCTTTATTATTATTATTATTTTTAAACAAAAAGGAGAACAAAAAAGAAAAAGAAGAAAAAAAGTAAACAAAATCTAAGGGTTATTTAGCGATTCACTTTTAAGTGTATCATAATACATTCTAGGTTTTTTTTGAGAAATCATAAATACCTTTACAAAAAAAAATTATTATTAGCAATTAATCAAAAATTATTTTTATTTTTTTTAAAAAAAATATAGGCATGCATTTGTATATATATATATATATATATATTATAAAAATTTACTACTATTGAATTTGATTTCCAAGATTTTTATGCTATGCAGAACGTAATATTAACTAAACAATTTTCATATTTATCTTTTCCAATGATTGTGTCGCGGATTTGAGTAGCAATATTATAGGTAAACAAATGAAATTCATCCAAACCAAAAAAGAACCTCTTCCGCCACCCAGATTTCGCTGTCAAATTGTTATTACTACTGACACGCACAAAACCCTCAACTTTCAATTAAATTAATAGCTCTGATTTCCATTATTTGTAACTATATAGTTTCTTGTCACAATACACCCTTGCTGAATTACCTGTATACGCACCTTTTAATTTATTATTATTATTAACACCTTCAATATATGTTTTAATTATTACTACTTCTCTTTTTTCTTTTTTTCTTTTTTTCTTTTTTCAACTTTTGATATTTACCATCATCAAAGTTTTTAAAAGATCATACTTATATAAATTATTTTCAAATTTTGCTTTTTTTTTCTCACTCTCTTTGACTTTTCCTTTTTTTATAATAATGACCAATTATAATAGTATTTTACATGTACTTCCTTTTTTTTACTTCATAAAAATTCATTATATACATAAACTATTATTTTATTTTATTTTAATCCTTCATAAAAATGGTTTTTGTTCTATTTTGCAATTTTTTTTTCTTACAAAAGATTAAAAGTACATAAAGGACAAAAAATCTAAGATAGACTTTTTTTTATCCAATCAAACTTAAAATGGTGATTCAGAAGCCAAAAAATACGAAGGTACACACGATATATGGTGAGGTACCTTTATAAGCCAAATTGATATCCGATTGATACTTTTTTAAACTTAACTTTTTCTCAAAACTTTTTTATAGTAAAAGATAAGCAATCCAATACTATTTTTTTATTTTTTATTTTTACTTTTTTTATTTTTTTTTTATTTTTTTTATTTTTTTTATTTTTTAATGAATGGTCTTCTTTATTTAAATTGTCGATTAAAAGAAAAATGCGAAAAACAAAAAAAACTGGTTTTATAACTCAGCTGCATCAATATCCAAGTGATGAAACAGTTTTTAGTAACCCTGTAAATAAATAAATAAATAAATACATCTTGTTACTGTTTAACATATTATTAATAAAAAAAAAAGCATCTATTTATATATATATATATATCATTTTTTATACATTTTTATTATTTGGTATTAATAATAAACAACTAATCAACTTGATCACATAGCCTACTTTAATTTCGATGCCTTTTTTTATGAATATGTAAAAATAATAGCACAAAGGGAATGCATACTATTATATATATATAATCAAAAGGGCGGAAAGAGAAGTCGTGTGGGGTAAAATTACATATATGAATGGATAATATTGAATTGATATTTTTTATGTGTGTGTGTGTTAATTTAACTATACAAATATAATACAAAAGCGTTTGAACTATTATGTTCTTTATACATAGCTTGTCGATAAATATTTTCCAATAAAAGATTAAAACGACGATGAACAGGAAAACCTGTATCTTTGGTTAATTCCATTTTAGAAGGTAATTTAGATTCACCTAATCTTTTACGTAACTGTCTCCAATAAATAAAAGTAGCATTTAATACAAATTGAACATTTTTACCCAATATTCGTAAGACTTCACAGTCGGATTCATTTAATAGTTTGCTTGTTCTCTTTATAGATAAATTGGTACTTTTAATCACATTTAAGCTATTAAGAATTTCTTCAAATATTGATAATAATACGATTTGCTGTATTGTCAAGTTATCCTTTTTGGCTTTCCCTTTTGTTACAGTTACATAATTAAGAACATCTGAAAATAGTTTATCAAATGGCATTTTACCTTCAAAAGTTGAATAGATAGCATCAGCATCGGATACAAAGATCCCTTCAAGTATTATATTAGGTTCGTCATTATAATTATTTTTTATATATGTTTTTTTGACTTGAATTGGTTCGTTGCTTTTCATATACATATTTATCTTTGTAGTAAAAAAAATTTATATTAAAAGAGGAAGGGGGTATATAAAAGAGTGATTCTATAAAAGTAGAAATAAAAAATTAAATAAGAAAAAGAAAGAAGAAAAGAAAAGAAAAAAAGACAGAATTTACCTTTAAAAATCTTTTTACGCGTCTTCTTGATCGGTTTATAAAAAAAAAAGGAAATTTGCCTTTTTTAGATTTTTATTGAACCCGATTATATAATACTTTTTAATTAATCACTTTTTGATCCATTATATCAACTAACTTATACAAATGTATTTAATTTTTATTAATTCATTATTTATTGATGATTGATTATTAAAAAAGATATAAATAATTAAATAGTAGAATCAGAAGAAAGAAGCAATAAAAAAACAAAAGATATATATAAAGGATTACTAAAATAGTAGAAAAAGGCTTTTATCAACTAAGAATTAAACTAACTCATTAATGAAAGTAATTATTTTTTACTACCATTCCTGCTATTAGATATGAATATATATATACAATTTTTAATATTTTAAACTTTATATATATATATATATATATTTCCTTGAATTTGCAAAAAGATATTTTTATTTAAGTTATATGATATCTGATTTAATCTTTCAGGATTTATATATAAAGCAATACCAAGATAATACTGATACTTTACATAATTATATTTTTTAAGATATGTGTGTATGTATCAACTGGTGAAGGAAGGATATAATATTTAAAATGGCAAGCAATAATTCATCATCAAAATCAATCATTATTTTCACTATTTTGATACGATCTGTGAAATTGTATAAATCCTATCTTATATCCTATTTTATATCCTATTTTAAAAATTGTATTGATTAAAAAATAAATTGCATTAGGATCACTTTTTACTGATGATGGTGATAATTGTACTCAGTTCTGCATTATTTTAATTGCAACTAATAACCTCAATTTTTATTTTATATAAGCTGGTTATATGTATATTGATTGATGTTATATATATTTTTTTTCTTTTTAACCATAATGGATTCAAGATTCTTGTAACACAGTAATTCATTTTAATTCGGCTTTTTATTCTGTTTTGTATACTTTATTTTTTGTTTACTTTTCTTCTAAAAATAACACGTCATTGTTTATCCTTATTTTTATTTAATAGGGTTTGTATTTTTTTTTGTTTAAATACTTTATTTTCTCTTCATATATATATATATATATATATATATATCTTTAAAATATAAAATAAATAACTAATCATAGGAATCATCATTATTAGAAAGTTAATAGCAGTTAACTTTTTGAATAAAAATGAATAAACAGTTTTAATACCTTGAACTGTTTTATTTCTATATACAATACATTGGATAAACTAGTTAGTTGCGTAAACTAAATATACATAAAGGCTGTTTTTTTTCTCTGTTATATTGTTTTATTATTATTAATATATCATGTATCTCAATATATAAGTAGTTTTATTTTTTTAAATATATAAAATAATAATAATAATAATAATAAGCTATAGTAATTATTTTAAAAGTAAAAGAGTACATCATATTGTTCTTAAATATAAAAAGAAAAGAAAGTAGAAAAAGAAAGTAAAAAAAAAAGCCAAAAAAGTTGATTTTTATATATTTATTTAAAAACCGCCATTATAGAGAATAGTTTTTTCATTAATAAAATTAATCATCTTTCTAATTATTTATTAATTAGTTTTTTTTTTTCATACAATATTTATTTAACAATAATGAGAAAAAAAGAATTCTTGGCAGTATGTATAAGATTAACACGTTTTTTTATTTTATTTTATTATGTATAAATATGAATTTTTTATAATGCATCTATTTTGGAGCTTTTTAAGACCCAATTAAAAATACAAACTCAGCATTAAAGTTGAATTATACATAAGTTTGCTTTAACTAAACTAAAAAAAAAGATAAATAAAAATTATTGGAATAAAAATTAAATGAATGGATAAATTATATTTTGTCTAATGAGATTCTTATTTCTTTCTTATTTTCTTTTTTTTATTTATTTTTTATGGTTAGTTTTATTTTTATTTAAATAAAAAAAAGTAACCTTTTAAAAGTTAAAATATGAATCCAATGAATGAATAGGTGTTTCTTTTTGGTTTATGTGCATTTTTTTTTTTTTGATTATTATTTTGATGACTTTCTATTTGTTAAAAAAAAAGGAGAGAGGGGTAAAAAAAAAAAAAAAAAGATTTGCATTTGTTTTTAAGCATTGTCACTCACTTTTTACCACACACAAAGTTATTATATTAAGGAGTTTAACAAAATAAAAAAACGACATGCACTAATTTAAAAATACAAACAATTTAGAGGAGTTGGAGTTGGTTTATGTAATGATTTAAATAAAGTTGGAGGAGAAAAAAAACATATACAATGGAACATAAATATTACCGTTATTTTTCCATAAAAAAAAACACACATTAACAAAATAATTTAAACTTAAAAAAAAAGAATTTATTTTTTTAAAAAATTCTTTCTTTCTTTCTTTTATTTTTATTTTTATTATTTTTTTTTTTTTGTTTTTTTGTTACTTTACACATAGTAGTAATAATAGTAATAATAAAAATAAAAATGGAATTTTCAAATAGGTTTACTCCTGATGAACCAGCATTTTGGAGAGTTTGTGATGATCAAAAGTGTCATTGCGATTTTAGAGTAAGCTATAGTAATAATAATAAAAATAATAAAAGTGAAGAAATAAAACAAAAAAAAAAAAAAAAAATTAAAATTTATATGTATAATAATAGTTAACAATAAGTCACTGTGAAGAAAGTCGAGCATTATTGATTGTTAATATACTTGATATTATATGGAGTGCCATAGCAACAATTATAGGTATTACTTTTTCATCATCATCATCATTATCCATATAAAATATATTAACAAAATTGAAATGCTTATATATTTCTTCTTCTTCTTCTTCTTTATTATTATTATTATTATTATTATTATTACTATTATTATTATTTTTATTATATAGCATGCAGTATTTTATATCATAGAGTATATTATTTAAATCAACAAATATTTGATTATTCAGGGAGTATCCCACGACCAAAACCAATTGAAAGTATGGGTTTATTTGGCGTATTTTTTAATGTTTGTAAGTTGTTTTTTTGTAAAAAAAAAAAAAAAAAATACACACGTATTTATATATATAAATATATATATAAAGGTTTTACTCATTATATATATATATATATTTTACTTTAGTTAGACTTGCTCATGCTTCTATATTAATATCTGATGTTGCTAAAAGTCCTATACTACGTTCTTTTATGTTTGAATTTCCATGGCAATTTGGTATAGCTGCTCTAACTTGTTATCTTTTTGGTGTGGTTCATACTTTAGCTAATGTAAATATATTTTAAAAAAAATGTTTTCATTTTATTTAAAAATTAATTTTTTTATTTTATTTTAAAAATATAATTCAAAATAGAGTAGTAGTGTTATTTATATGTCTTGGGTAAAATCACAAGCAATAGTGGATATTGCTTTTATTCTTATTATTATTATACCTTTTTTAAGTATTAATGTAAGTATTGCTTATTTTATTTTGTTCTTTGTTTTTTTATAAAAAAAAAAGTTACTTACTAACCTCCCTTTTATTTTTTCATCCATCTATGCATTTTATGTTCTTAAAAAAAATAGCCATTATCAATAACAGCAGGTCATTTTGCACAACAAGGAAATTTAGATCAAGCCATTGCATGGACAGAAACCATTTACTATTTATGGCTAATCTATACTTTTGTATTAGGTAGCCTTGTATTATTGGCAGGTTTAAGACTATTAAGTTTATTAAAAAAACATTTATTAAGTAAAAGTAACGGTCATCGTGAAAATACTGAAAAAATGAGAAGTGGTGCACGTAAAGTCAAAGTCATTATTACTATTGGTTGCTTTTGTTTATGGGCTTTTAGTATCATGATTGCCATTTATGCAACTTCAAGACATTCTGTTATGCTTGATTCTCATTTTACTGTGGTATTAGCTGCTTTGGCTTTATTTAATGGTCCTTTGGCTACATCAATCATTGAAATTTCTTTACTTACTGAGTAAGTTTCTATTATATATATATATATATATATTATTAACTTCCTTATATATATATTATTTTAGCTATAAAATATTTAATGGACTTAGCAATTTATCATTTGGTACAGTGTTCAGTTCATCTCAAATGGATGATTTAAAAGATTCTCATCAATATTCCATTACTAGTTTTTCACAAGATATTAATAGTTTAGAATCAACTGTACAAATATTAGGAAAAGAAAAAAATAATACGATGAGTGTGAGTCAAAAATCATCACAACAACAAATGAATAATCATAGTCATGATTTACATGATGATAATGATGATAATGATATAGAAAATAATAATAATAATAATAATAAATCTACTGATGATTCTTCTTTATCATTATCAAATTATTCTCTTGTTAAAACTTTATCTCTAGATCCTCATTATTCTTATCATTATAATCAAACTATCAGTAATAATACTAATCATATACATAGCACAAATTTGGAACAAGATCAATTAAATTATAATGCTATGACCAATCAATTAAGATTACCTCCTTCTCATCATTCTCCTGATCTTCATCATCATCAGCATGATCAACAACAACAAAATAATAATAATAATGATAATAATAATAATATTGATTCTTCTGTTTGAAATTTATATTTATTATATATATATATATATACACATAAAATGCCTTAATTGTAAACATCTTTTTTTATCTCCATATAAATTTAATCCCCTCCTTTTTTTTAAGTTACTGTAATAATATTTAATATATATTCTTTTTTTTATTAATTCATATTTTTATACTTTCTACCTTTTTATATTTTTTAAAATAATAATAATAATAAATCATCTATCGTTTATTGTATATAATAAATAATAGTTATTTATAAATCCTAAAAAAAAAAGGCAAATCAGTAATCTTTAAATCCTAATCGATGAATTGTTCTAATACTTTTTTTAGAGTATAAAATATGCTGTAAACCTTTAATATATGTTAATATTTTCTAATTTATAAATGATATTATATACATATATATATATATATATATATATATATATATATAATTTCAAACTTACCAGAGCTTATTTACTTAAAAAAAACTATAAAAGATAAAGTAAAATAGGCAATATTAATATTAGTTTAAAGGTAGAAAGAATCATAATTCAAACTCAGACGGTATGCGATATTTTTAAAGCTATTTTTTTCCCTCTTCCTTTTTTCACTTTCTCTTTCTCTTTCTCTCTCTTTTTTCTTTAAAGAAAGAAAAAAAAGTCATATATACATAAATATATATAAATTATGGACAATTTTTCTTAACGAAAATATTCATTAATATTTTTTAACATTTAACAACGATACCTATTGTTATATATACTAGAGTATGTATGAATTAACACTATTATTCCAAAAATGAAATGACTTATATATCACAATTAAAAAATAACAACAACAACAATAATAATAGTAATATGTAGCATATCTATTAGTTATACTGTTTTTTATTGTTTTAAAAAAATATCTTTCACATTTCAACATTCGTAACTTTGTTGAAACAATGAATTCATTAATGAATTGTTTACCAACTACTTCAAGATCTAAAATGAATTTCTTTTGCAGGTAATGTTATATATTCAGCTCTGAAAAAGAATTATTATTATTATTATTATTTTTGGTAGGTAAATAATTGTCATACCGTAAAATGGATAAAGTTTAATAAAAGCTATCTTACTTCAACTTCATGTAAAACAATCACTTTTAAAATAATCAATAATTGCAGTAATAAAAACTACTTTCACATCAACAATAATAGCAGCAGTTTCACAGTTACAGATAATAATAATAATTTAGAATATAAATCTGATGTTGAAATTACGTTTGCTTTAATTGTCTGTGGCATAATAGTATAATCAAAAGCTTTTAATGAATACATACATTAAAAATATCTATTCATCAATTTTGTCTTTTACTTGAAAAACTACATATTTTTAATATTCATTTATTTACATCTTTTTTATTTAATAAATTGTTATTATTAACAATAGCAACAATAGCAGCAACATCATCATTGCAAATTAATCATATTACAGGTTAATAATCATTGCAAGAATTAAATTATTTAGATGATAATAATAATATTAATAGCTTAAATAAAAATAAAAAAAAGGAATAGGTTTTATTATTAAGTGTTAATTATTAAATATAAAAAATAATAAATTATTAAAAAGGGTATTAATAAATAAATAAATAAATATCGAACTGATTGTTAAATGGTAAGTAAATAAAAAAAAAAATACAAATTAGTATTAAATATCCTGCATGCTCTTTTTTTTTTTTAATTTTAATTTAGAATCAGTTATTTTAAATTATTATAAAAAAACAAATTAAATATATGTATATATAAAGAAAATTAAATGATAATTAGTCCAATGAAAAAAAATGAAAAAAAAAAAAAAAAAAAAAAAAAAATAGATAGGATTAGAATAAAAAAAGGAAATGAATTTAACAATAGTAGTAGAAAACTTGACCATTTAACAACTTATTACTTTTTTTTCTAATTGACTTTCATTATCAATATCTTCATCACTATCATCAATTTGTTTTTTATCATTGTTTCCTTGTTCATTGATTTCAATATACTTTTCTTCTTGTGATATTGAATGATTTTGATATTCTTTAGGATCATCTGTATCAGTACCACTTCCAAATGATACTTGACTTAATCCTCTAAATGCTTTAAAACTAATAATAATAAGAATAAAAAGAAAAAAAAGAATTAATTAGTATCATCGTTATCATTCATTCATCCAAGAATGAATCAGTATATAATGGAGGAGATTTTACTCAGTAATTAAAGCAAATTCAATAACTGTAGATACAATGGGACCATTTAAATCAAGAACAGCACATAATATGGTTGAAAAATAGGAATTTGACATGACTACAGGTCTTAAAAAAGTATAAAGCCCACTTGTTGTAGTATAACACCATAAACAACAACAGATAGTACCAATAATGATTTTTACTTTAAAAGCACCATGTCTCATTTTTTCAGTATTTTTTTGATAATAATGATCATTCTTAGTAGTACTTATTCCACTAATACTGCTATTATTAGTAGCATGACTATGGCTATGATTACCGCTATTATTTTTTTTAAATACATGTTTATGCATAAATAATTGTTTGCGAAGTACAATTAATAGTCTTAATCCTGCAATCAACACCATTGTACCATTTGTAAATGTATATAAACACCATGTACCATAGGTGGCCGTTGTCCATGCAACTGCTTTATCAAGATCTTCAATTTCTGAATAATAACCTGCTACCATAGATATAGGCTTTTTATATATATAAAAGGTAAGTCAATTTTCTTTTTTTTTTCTTAAAAAATAAAAATCTATATATATATATATATATATACTTACAGTAACAATGATAAATGGAAATGTTAAAATGATAATAAAAGCTATATCGACAATAGATTGTGATTTGATCCATGATTTATAAATCATTCTACTATTCTAATTTTAGAAATCAAAAATAGAATATAAAAATGAATAAATTTTTAAATCATGATTATCATAATTATTATTATCTTTTCTATTTAATTATTTTCTTTTCATTTCATTACACTAGCTAAAGTATGTAATATACCAAAAAGATAACACGTTAAAGATGCAGAACCAAATTCCCAAGAAAATTCAAATAAAAAGGAACGGATGATAGCATTTTTTGTAACATCTGTTATTAATATAATGGAATGGAAAACTCTTGCTAAAATTAAAGAAAGAAAAAAAAAAAAACAAAAATACATGTGAGTTTATATATATATATTATTATTATTTCTATTATTTCTATTATTGTTAATTTTTATTTTTTTTTAATGAAAAAAGTTTTACTTAAATTAAAAAGGATTCCAAAAAAGATCATGCTTTCTATGGGTCTTGGTCTAGGAATTCTTCCTGAAAAATCAAATATTTGCTGTTTTAAAATAACTACTCTATGATATAAAAGACCAATTGCTATATGTAATATAATAATATTAATAATAATAAAAGACAAAATTAATTCAATTGATTCTTTATATATATACATATATATATTAACGTTAATACCAACAACTGCGGCTAAGAAACTCCATACTAGAGAAATCATATTAATTATATATAATCCATTACTTTCATCACAATTATAAATAGTCATCTAGAATTTTGATTTTGATTTATTTATTTTATATTATAATAAGTTAAAAGTCATTTTATTTTTTTTTTTCAATAATAATTATCTTTATTTTTTTTTTTTTAATTATTTACTCTTAAATCACAATGACATGTATCAGCATTACATAAACGCCAGAATTTTAGTTCATTTGGTATATTATTATTTGAATATTGAAATTCTGTTGAATAATCCATTTTTTTTTTCTTCCTTTCTTTTTTTCTTTCTATTTAAAGTTTAATATATATATAAGTATAAAAGTTAAAAAAGAGAATTTTTTTTTTAAAAAAAAAGAAAAGAAAAAGTAAGAAAAAAAGAAAGAAAGAAGGAGTATAAGTATAAATGGATATAAATAAATGAGAAGAAGAAGAAGAAAGTGAAAAAAAAAGAAAAAGAGAAGAAAAAAAAAAAAAGAAACAACAAAGCCTTAATTAATAGATAAATAAACAAATAAAAACTTGAAAAAGGTTGTTTACATTTATATTTATATTCTAAAGTTAAATTTTTATTTTGTCATAAAGAAAGTTTATGTTTATGAGAATCTAGATATAAAAAAAAAAAAAAAATGCAATTATTTACAAAGCCATAATCAGAATCATATAACCTCCTCTGAGAAAAAAAGGAATGCATTTTTATATTATAAAATTATATACATCTCCTTAATGCTGAAGATGAATCGGAGAAAAAAAATGCAAATCCTTCCCCTATTTTATCATCTTTTTTCTAAATAATGAAAAAAATGAAAAAAATAAATAAGTAGTAAGATTAAAATCTAAATAATAATAATAATAATAATAATAATAGTAATAACAATAAAAACAATAAAAACAATGAAAATGATTATTATTTTATTGATTTTGTTGTTAATATGAATATTTTTAAGGATAGATTATACTAATCATGGTAAAAAAAAATCTATATCTAAAAGAAGAAATGAAGTTAATGTGTACATATATATATATAAAAAGAAAAAAAAAATTCTTCTTTTTGTTTCTTCTAGATTTTTTTTTTACATTTTGTATTTTTATATAGAAGTATTTTTTTTTAAGAAAAATATAACCCCACTCATTATCCAAAAATACCGGTTAAAATCATATACCGATTTCTTAGACTTTTTTTTTCTCTCTCTCCTTTTTTTCTTCTTATTTATCATCATTACTGTATTATATGAAAACAATTTTTTGAATATATATATATATATACATACTCTCCCCTCTCCTTCTCTTGTAAGATTTATTTGATGAGATTTTTTTAAAAAAGGAACTATCTTTATCATTGTTTTTAAAATATACAATTAGTAATATAATTAATAAGATGATGAATATACTTTAAAATTGTTATTTGTTAATATGAAGTAAAGTTTAATCCTTGTTTTTTTTTTTTTATTTTTTTTTTCAAGAAATGACAATGAAATGGTCATCATTGTTTTTAATTTATTTATTTATTTGTTAAAATTGTTGATCATTTCAAAGAATGTACAATAAATAAGGATGCATGAAAATAATAATAGTAATAAACAATATCATTTAACAGAATATTCTTAGATGGTGACGAAGATTTTATAATACAGGTTTTGTATTTTTATTTTTTTCTTAAATATAATATTTTCCTTCTTTTTTTTTTTTTTATTGATTAAATACAGAAATTTCATTGTTTTTTTAAAAAAAAAATTAGTACATCTATTTTAAACATGATAAAATATGTATAGATGAATTAAAGTAATAATTGACGCGTATTTTATTTCTATTTCTAACTCATTTTATGAAATTGTTATTAAAATATTAATTTTATTTATATAAAGTAAAATATAAGGAAAATTAAAAAATATAGGTTTGTAATTTTTATTCTATTATTATTCTTATTCTTATTTGAAAGAAGAAGAAAAAATTGTAGGTTAAATATTTTATTGTTCTTATTTGAATACAAAAACAAAACATAAAAAAAAGAATCTCCGCTTCTTATTTTTATTTTTTTTTAAAGTTCATGGCAAATTAATACTACTATTAATAAGTATAGTTATAATCATTAATAAATGATTGTATATTGATAATGACCCGTCTTTTTTTTTTAATTAATCAATATAACCTATAAAAATAATGGTTTATCGATGGACCATTAGTCTTTTTTAATTTTAAGGAATTGCTCCAGAAATATTAATTGGCGGCATTTAAAATTCTTTTTTTTTTATTGTTGGTTCGTTGATGTTTCATAACCCCATAATTTTTCAGGAACTGTTGTTAATGGTAGTTTCCGGGAAATCATGACAATTTTTCTTTAATACAATTTTTATCTATTTTTCTCTTTCTTTTAAATATAAAGTGATGGTGATATATCTTTAATTATTTTGTTCTTGTTTTTGTCTTTTTCTTTTGAAAATTAAATATATACTGATTTTTTTATGTTTTTTTTTTTTTCTTGTCTTGAATTTTTTGTCAATTACACCAGAAAAAGTTTATTTTTAATTAATTTAATTGATTGGTATAACTTTTTTTTCTTTTTTTATAAAAATGAATGAAACTTAATGAATGAAATAATAATAATTATAATTTTATTTATGAAATTCAAAACCTGTATTTTTCTTTTTCAAGTATATGTTTTTTTAAATATTTTTATTTATTATGAATTGGCCATTTTTTAAATAAAATAGATAAAGCAAATGTCTATTAAAAAGAAAAAAAAATTGTCGTTTGGGATATTCATGCTCATATATATGTCACATCACCCATTTTTCTTTTTTTCGTAAGTATGAATTTTTAGAAATAAAAGACGATTCTTATTCTTTTATTTTTTTATTTTAGATGGAAAAAATAATAATAATCAGAAATGAAGATGGTTCTAGGATTATTTTCCTTGTAATTGTTTTTATATATATGAAATAATGACCTTAAAAGATAAACACGTATATAAAAAATCCATGTATGCATTATTCAAATGTATATATTTATAAATGGATTAATGAAATGGGGTATATCTCCTGTATTGTAAACAGTACATAAAAAAAATCAATTAAATTTTCCCCCTCCTTTTTAAATGCGGGAAAAAAAAGTATTTCATAAAATTTGTACTTTTTTTTATGGGTTAGTAATGAATAAAACTATTGGGATAAAAATTTATATTTCATTTAAAATATATCATAAAATAGGTTGACTTGATATATATATTTGATCCACGTTTTTTTTTTTTTTTTTTTTTTTTTTTTTTTTTTTTTTTTACCTAGTTCACGAATTAAAGATAGAGCGGAAGTTTAAACAGAAAAAAAAGTTTATTTTAATTATTTCTGCAGATTTTGTATATTTTGTATTATAATTTATTATTATTATTATTATTCTTAAAATTAAAATTTAAAAAAAACGTTGTCATACTAATTTGTCCTACACAATTGAATTATAAGACATCATTCTAACCATTTATATAAAAGTAGATTAAATTTTTTTAAAAAAAAAAGAAAAATTAAATGATGAGCTAATTCTTTTTTTTTATTTTGAAATATTTTTAAAAAAGTAATGATGATGATGATAATGATGATGATTTAAATTAGGAGGTAGAAGGAAAGATCAATAACACAGATATATCCATCTACTCGGTAGACTATTATTACTTTTTTTTAAGGGAGGAAGTAGAAAAAATAGGGGCAAAAGAAACAGTCACTTGAAGGGTCTATGATAAATTAGTGCAAGTGTCAATATGTACTTCTTTTATGCGTGCGTGGCTCTGTGCATGTATTTTTATATAATATAAGAAACAAGATAATAATAATAAAAGTGGCGCGGAGTTTTAAAGGGGGCGATCAAAGATAGTTAGTTTATGTTACTTTTTTTTTTTTACTTTTTCTCTTCCCCTCCTCCCCCAAAAAAAATATATAAGAAAATATTCACATCAAAAAAGTGAATAAAAAATAACGATAATAATATATATATATGTATATAATTATTCTTTATTTTTCTTTCTCTTTTTTCTTTCCCCCTTTTTTCTTTTCTTTTTTTTTCTTTTTTTTACTTTCTTCTTTTTCTTATTCATATCATTCATTCATTTATTTATTTGTATATGATATTTTAAATGGAATACTCAAATAGATTTACACCAAATGAACCATCGTTTTGGCGTTTATGCGATGATAAAATATGTCATTGTGATTTTAGAGTAAAAAATTTTTTTTTTCTCTTTGTTTTTCATATTAAAAACTAATTTTAAAAATCAAATATACTCATTTTTTATTTAAAAAAAAACCCTTAAATATACTTTTATAGTTAACAGTAAATAATTGCGTAGAAACAAATGCTTTACATATTATTAATATAGTAGATATTGTATGGTCAATTCTTGCTACTGCTGTTGGTAATAATAATAATAATAATAAGAATTTATATTTTTATTAGTATAATAATGATGAATGATGATGATGGATGACTTATAAAAATATATTATAGCAATGGGTATATTATTTTTTCGTGTCTTTTATAGAAATCAACAAATTTTTGATTTAACTGGTAGATTTCCTAGACCTAAACCTATAGAAAGTATGGCTTTATTTGGTATCTTTTTTAATTTATGTAAGTTTAATAATAATAATCAAAAGAAAAAAGTATATATCTTCTTTTTTTTTACTATGATCACTACATATACATATATATTACATTTATTTATTTATTTATTTACTTATTTATATTTTTTAGTCCGACTTATTCATGCTAGCATCTTGATTTCAGATGTTGCTAAAAACGGTATCTTTAGATCTTTCATGTTTGAATTCCCATGGCAATTTGGTATTACAGCCTTAGCTTGTTACCTTTTTGGTGTGGTGCATACTTTGGCATGCGTAAAGCGATATATATATATATATATATATATTGTCATCTAATTTTATTTTATTGATTTATATGATATTTCTTTTTTCTTTCTTTCCATCTTATAGAGTAGTAGAGCTATTTATATGTCATGGGTAAAATCACAAATGTTTGTTGATATTGCGTGTATAATAATGGTAGTATTACCATTTATTACTATCAATGTAAGTTGTTGGTTGTTTTTTTTTTCTTTTTTTATCATTATCTCCTCATTATTTATTTTTACGATATTCCCTTAAATCTTTTTTTTTTTTTTTTCTTGCCTCCTATTTTTTTTATATCATCATTCACTCATTTTATTTTGTTTTGTTTTATTTTATTTTTAGCCATTATCTATTCTTGCTGGATATTATGCTTCTATTAATGATATAGATAAAGCAATTACCGTGACAGAAACCATTTATTATTTATGGTTAACTTATACATTTCTTTTAGGAAGTATGGTTTTATTAGCCGGATTAAGATTATTAAGATTATTAAATAATCATTTATTAATGCAAAGTAATGAATCTGAAGAAAATATTCAAAAGATTCGTTTAGGTGCCACCAAAGTGAAAATCATTATTGGGATTGGATGTTTCTGCTTATGGGCTTTTAGTATTATGATTGCCATTTACGCTACATCAAGACATTATGTCATGTTATCTTCTCCTTTTACCATTGTTTTAACTGCTTTAGCTTTATTTAATGGTCCTTTAGCTACTTCTGTGATTGAATTTGCTGTTTTAATGGATTTGAAAATGTTTAATGGTTTAAGTAATTTATCTTTTACTACTACTTTAGGTTCATCTTCAGCTAATAATAATAGTCAAAGTGGCCCTAGTAGAAATAATCATACTAATAATACAAGTAAAGGTGATACCACTTTTGATTCTACTTATCATGATGCCGCCAAATCTACAAGTACTTCAGATACTATTCAATTGGATCATTGGAATAGATTTCTTACAAAAGACAACCAAAATGATCATAATATGAATCCTCAATTAGAAAAAGGATTAATAAATGATAATAATTTTAGATCTCTTTCTCCACCTCCTTTTAATCATCAACAACCTCAACCTCAGTCTCAACCTCAACAACAACAACAACAGCAGCAATTTGGTTATTCATTATCTGCTTTCCCTATGCAACAACAAGAAGTGATGAATTTTAATAATAGGATAGGTGATGTTGATCATCATCAACAGCAACAACAGTATAATCACCATCGTAATTATGATGGTGATGAATCATTTAATTCTGAGATTATTGATCATTCTAATATATCAGCGACTCATTTAGTTGGATATCCTCATCATAACAATTAAATCTTATTCATTACTTATTTTTTACTATTATTATTTGTATATACACGTATTTCATATATTCACTTTTTTTTTACATCAATATTAATTTATAATAACTAATTTTTTATTTTTATTTACTTTTTATAATTCTTTTTCGCTTATATATTTATCCCTCTTAATAATAATAAAAAAAAAGAATGTTTTTTTTTTTTTTTTTTTTTTTTTTTTGAAACAAAATAAACCATTATTAAAATACATTTTCAGTTTTTATTTATTTATTTTATTTTTGGGATTTCATTTTACTGTAAGGAAAAAAAAAGGGAAAAAAACTTGGAATTAGATTTTATATTTGGGAATTAGTATTATTATAAAAAGAGAAAACTGGATTTTTTTTCATTTTGCATAATGTGTGAAGCATGTCTATTTTGATAGATGAAGAATATAAAAGGAAAAAAAAACAACAAATATACGCATAAAAGAAAACAATGTGATCATGAAACAGTTTTTTTTTTTAATCTTTACAAGATAATGTTGTTATAGTGTAACAAATAAAAAAAAAATGTATGTAAATTACTTTCAATCGTTACCATCTTAATTATCATCATCCTTACTTTTTTTTCTTCTTCATTTTCTCCTATTCTTCTTTATTTATATTTTTTTTAAAAAAGATAATGTAATGATTTTCGATTATTATTATAATTATTATTTTTAGGAACAATGATAATTACAAAATATTAATGAAGATCATTATTTACTATAAATTGTTTTTTTTAGTTTTTCTTTTAACGGGGTTTTAAAAACAGGTATTCAAGAGAAATCATATTAAAAAAAAAATTAAAGGATATTTTTGTGCTACGTAGTAGTTTTATAATGCAAAATATACATGAAAAATAACTACTACTTTCTTTCAAACTGTCTTATATCATCAAGTGGAAAAAATGTAATAGATTTTCTTTTTGTTTATTTTTTTTAATTTCAAATTCTATAATATATACAAGTTTTTCTGAATATGACTTGTCAGTTTTTTTTATTTTTCAAAAATGAATTGATGAGCTTTTTTTATAATACAAAATATGCTGAAAAAAAAGGGACAAGTCAAAACCCTAAAAAAAGTCATCATCACACGTAAAAACCTAGATATATATATGTATATATATATATGCAGATGATACATAATTTTTTCCCATCTCTTCTTTTACTTTGAAATTAAAAGAATCTATCAGCCTAATATGAAAGGAATTACTTTAAACTGTATTTATTATTCCTTAAAAAAAAAAACTCTATGGATTTTTCTATACTCCGAAAATTGTAGGACAACATTTACCTAAAGTTACCAATACTATATAAAAAAAAATTAAATGTGATTTCAATTTTTTAATTTTTATTTATTAATAATTGAATAATTAATAATGATTTTAATATTAATTTCTTTTGAGATTTTCAAATAAGAAAATTATTGATTCATATTTTTATAAATAGATCCTTTTTTTTTAAAAAAAAAAAGATGATAAATCAATAAAATCAATTGGTACGGAAGATTTATTATAAAAAAAAATATTATTGGTGAAAGAAATAAAAAAAATAAAGGAGTACACACATTAAACTTATCTTTATGAAATAATGGTGAGAAATTATATTGTATAAAAGTTCTCATTTAACCGAGGGGATTATTGATATTTACAATACATAATAATAGTAATAATAATAAAAAAAAGGGGGATGTGAGAAGAGGGGAAAGATGTATAATAATGTAGACTAGTAAAAAAAAAATGATATATATATATAATCATTCATTGATTATAATATATATATTATTTTTCAAATATTCATACTATGCATTTCATATGTAAATATATATTTTTAAATTGAATCTCAAGAAAATTAAGGTTAAGCTTAGGGTATAATAGTAAAATATATTAGAACCCAACCTAAATCCAAAATTATGGACTGTCAATCCATATAAGATTAACGGAGATTTAAATTAACATTAAGTTCTCTTTATATTTTTAAATTTTTAATTCTAATCTTCTTTCTTTTCTTTTTTTTTTTTCTCCATATATATATATATAATATATATTTTTTACCTTTTTAATAATTTATCCTTTCTTCTTCTTCTTTTTTTTTTCATATCTCTTTCTCTCCCTTTTTTATATTTTTTTCATATTTTTGACATTTCAATTAATTAATGTTGAAATAAATGGAGTATTCAAATTTTTTAACGCCAAATGAACCTTCTTTTTGGAGATTATGTGACGGAAAAACATGTCATTGTGATTTTAGAGTAAATTAAATATATCTATATTTACATTAATATCACAAAGAAGAAAAAAATATCTTTAAATAAAAAATAAATAAATTATCAATTGTTTGATTTATATATAAAATAGTTAACCGTCAGTAACTGTGAAGAAACAAATGCATTACGCATCATTAATATAATTGATATTGCTTGGTCAGGCATAACAACCATTGTTGGTAAAATAATCTTCATTATTATTATTATTATTATAAATAAATAAAAAAAAAAAAAGTAGATGGATGGAATAAAATTGCTTTTTAACTGATTATATTTATATATATATGATTTTTATTCATTTATTCATTTTTTTTTTTTTTAATTCTAGTATTTGGGATTTTATATTTTCGTGTTATTCATAGAAAACAACAAATATTTGATTTTAGTGGAAGATTTCCCAGACCTAAACCAATAGAAAGCATGTCTGTCTTTTGTATGTTATTTAATTTTTGTAAGTATAATTTAGTTTAATTTAATTATTTTATTATAAAAATACGCGTATTTTATTCCCTTTCTTTTTCTTCTTCTTATATTTTATTATTATTATTATTATTATTATTTTACACAGTTCGACTTCTTCATGCGACTATTTTAATAACTGATACAGCTAAAAACGGTATCTTTCGCGCTTTTATGTTTGAATTTCCTTGGTCTTTTGGTATAACTGCTTTAGCTTGTTATCTTTTTGGTGTAGTACATACCTTATCCTGTGTATAGAGAAAAAAGAAACAAATGTTATATAATGAAAAAAAAAGTCAGAATTTTTTTTTTCTTTTAAGAATGAATCTTAACTTTACTTATTTTTTTCCATATACTATTTAAATTTTCTATATTTAATAGAGTAGTAGTACTATTTATCTATCTTGGGTTAAATCCCAGATGCTAGTGGATATTTTTTGTGCTTCGATGGTTATTTTACCCTTTATTACTATTAATGTAAGTATTATCAAATGAATTTTTTTTATTATACCACATTTTTTTTTTATCTTTCCCCTTATATCTATATACATCGCATATAACAAAAAAAAAACCTCCTTTATCACGTTTTCTTTTTTAACATATTAATCACACTTAATGATACATAATAATTATACTAACGATATCTAATCTTTTATATATATATACATATAAATATGATCTTTTTGTTTATTTATTTATATTAGCCTATAGCCCTTGTAGCGGGATATTATGCACAAAAAGGGGATACCGATATGGCGTTAAAATGGACAGAAGCCATATATTATTTATGGTTATTTTATACTTTTACATTGGGTAGTCTAGTATTACTGGCAGGGTTAAGATTATTAGCATTATTACGAAAACATTTAGCAATGCAAGAAAATTTAAAAGAAAATGTAGATAAAATCAGATTAGGAGCTGCCAAAGTGAAAATCATTATTGGAATTGCATGTTTTTGTTTATGGGCTTTTAGTATCATGATTGCTATTTATGTATCTTCGAGATATTATGTCATGTCAAATTTTAATTTTACGATTGTTTTAGCAGCTTTGGCTATTTTTAATGGTCCTTTAGCTAGTTCAATTATTGAATTTGCTTTACTTATCAAGTAAGTTTCTTTTTTTTTTTTTATCTATTTATCTATTTATCTGTTTATTTAATTATTTAATTATTTAATTATTTAATTATCTAATTATCTATTTATTTTATTCTATTTATAGTATAAATACAATGAATGGACTTAGTAATATATCCTTTGGTTCAGGAAATGGAAATCATTTTGGTATAGAAAATCATACTAATTCATCCAATACAAGTAATTCCCATCATGCATCTACCACCATAGGATCAGAAGTATTCATGGGTCCAACTGATTCTTTTAAAATAGATCAATGGAATAGATATACACCAGTAACATCCCCATTACCAAAATCCGAATCAATGACAGTTCAAGAAATTGAAAATAATAATAATAATCACATTGCTGGTTTAGAAAAAAGATCTTTTGATATAAATAATAATAATAATAATATGGAATCTCTCCATCATAAATTTGGTTATTCTTTATCAGCATTTGCTAATCATAAAGATACATCTTCAGATATAAGCCAATATTCTACTACACCCATGATTCCTTCTTCTTATCAACTACAACAGCAACAACACCAATATAGTAATAATAATAATATTGAAATGTCAAGATTAGAAGAAGATCAATTATGCTATAATGCACTAACAAATCATCATATGAGAAAACCTCCTCCATTTAATCATAATGATTAAAATATATATATATATAGTTATATTTTTTTTTCCATTTTAAAACATATATCATTTATTATTTATTTATTCTTATAATTAGCTAATAATTATTATGGTTACATCATTATTTAATTTCTTTTTTCTTTCTTTTTTTTTTTTTCTTGTGTAATATATCCCATCCTTATTTTTTTTTTTTTCTATATTTATATTAAATCAATTTATAAACTTTCATTATTTTTAATAAATATATGTTTCTAATATACTCATACCACTTTGCTGGGTCTTTTTTTTTTTTTTTTTTTTTTTTTTCCTTATTTTAATATATATATATATATAGTTTTTTAATTATTGTTACTGTATTTTCTTGTTACAAAATATAGGCTTGAAACCCAGTATATAAAATATAATTTAATAGAGAGGGAAAGTAAGCTGTTCGGTTTAAGATACGAAATGTATGATTTTTTTTTTCCCTTTCTCCCTCTTCTCTTTATTTTTTTTTATATCCCTTAATGTAGGGTCATCTATTTTTTTTTTTTCTTACATATCAAATATTAAATATTACTATGATCTTTTTTATAGTCTATATTGTATATTGAATAATAGTTACATATTTTATTGATTAGAAAGAAGTATAACTATTAATTTATATGTTAATATTAAAAGAAATATAAAAAAAATAAAAATAAAAATAAAAATACACAGAAGAGAAAAAAAAATGAGAGCTAGTAATTTTTTTCTTTCTCGCTTTTAAAAATATATGTATGATGCCTAAAACATAGTAGAAATAAAATTTTTTTATGATTATATTTTATTTTTATATTTAATTGAATACTTAAAAAACATGATAAGGATCAAAATCAATCTTTATGTTTTATATTTATTTTAAAAGCTTTGAATCTTTCATAAAAAAGTTTGTTCAGTAAAAAAAAAAAAAGAAAACCATTCTTTTTCCAATTTACAAATTTTAAGATAGAACAAAAAAAAAAAAGATGTTAAAATTCAAAAGAACAAGGCAAAAGTCTCATATACTTTGTTTTTTTTATTGATTTTTAAAAATAAATGAATTTCATTTGATAAACAACAAAACGGTTTTTAAAAACTACCCTTTTTTTTAAAAAAATGAAAAGAGAAACCCAACTCATTTTTTTTATTGTCTCATTTTTTCCTTTTCTTTTTTTATATTTATTCATTTATTTAACACTTGTATTATATATACAACTGTTATAAATAAATAAATTACCTATTGAAATATTCTTTTCTATTTTATTTTTTCAATAATCATCAAAAAAGAGATACTTTATTTTAATTATACCTCAGACTTATTTTTTCTATTAAAAATAAATTACTATTGGTATGCCTTCCAATAAATCGAATTGGGTGAGCTATTTTGTTTTTTTAAGAAAGAAAATGAAAATAACCCAAGAATATCACTAACATTAAATGAATTATCAATACATCAACTAACTACAAATAAATTTACACAACCAAGTAATCATGATGATGAAAATAATAAAATTAGAAAGGAAAATATAAATTTATGCAAATGAGTAAACAAATTGTTTTTTTTTACTTCCATTAATGTGTTTATAAATATAATGATCTATCCTTTAACCCACTTTATTTAAACATAGTATGTTACAATTTTTTAATAATTTAACGTTTCAAGCTTAATATATAAATATATTGTAAATTTATTCTTTTTATTATTACTATTATTACTTTTTTTTTCTAGATTATAGTATAGTAGTAATAAGATTATATCTAAAGTTCAATTGATATTATAGATGCTTAATGTAATATAAATTTTACGCAAGTTTAAACAAATAAATAAATAAATAAATAAAATGAAAGCATTCTATATGACTATTAACGAAGATGAATAGTGGATAAATTAGGATCATTTATAAAAATAGGATCATCATCATTATCATCTATTGATGAATAATGAGGTGGTAATTTATAGGAATGGATCATTTGATTATAGCAGTGTTGATCTTTTTCTATATCATGATTAAGTGGTAATGTTTGTTGATGATGAACAGGAAATGCAGAAGATAATGAATAACCAAATTGATTGGATGAAGGGTGAATTTGATTTGATGGTAATGTTGATAATGGTTGCTGTTGCTGTGATGATGGTAATGGAGATGATGATGAAATAACATGCTCTTTTGATAGACGAAGGTTATAATTATTATTATAATTATTATTATTATTATTATTATTATTAGAACTTTGATCTAACGTGGATGATAAAGATCCATTATTATTATTATTATGGTTTGATTGTGAACCTGTAGATGAGCCATTTAAAGATAGATTACTCATTCCATTTAATATCTGAATACTATTATAATAAATAAATAAGCAAAATAAATATAAGTATATTTTATGATGATCATCATGATTCTATATATATATATTTACTTTAATATTAAAGCGAATTCAATAATTGATGTAGCTAAAGGGCCATTAAATAAAGCTAAAGCTGTAATAATGACTGTAAATGAAAGATCCCGCATAATAAGTTCTCTTGAACTAGCATATAAAGCAAGAAGGCCACTATAAATCCATAAACAAATGCAACTCATTCCAATAATAATTTTTACCTACATGATTATATACAAGAAAGGGAAAAAGTATATGTGTATTAGTAATATATATAATAATAATAAAATTATCTAATTTTATTTATTTTTTTATTTTTTTTTATTTTTTTTTATTTTTTATTTTTTATTTTTTTACTTTTGTTGTACCAAGTCTAATTTTTTCAATATTTTCTTTATGATCTTTTTTATGTTGTTGTAATAAATGATTTTTTAATACAGTTAATAATCTTAAACCAGCTAATAAGATAAGACAAGATAAAATAAAAACATAAATTAACCATAAAATATAAATGGTTTCTGTCCATTTAATAGCTTTTTCTATATTTTCTTGTTGTGCATAATAACCTGCCACTAATGCTACTGGCTAAAAGAAGAATGAAAAAAAGTAAAAGAAAAAAAGAAAGATAAATAAAATGATATATATATATATATATATATACATTCTTTTTTTCTTTTTTTTTCTTTTTTTTTTAATTACATTAATCATAATGACAGGTAATATAATAATAATTAAAAAAGTTAAATCAGCAATAGTTTGAGATCCTAACCAAGCTTTATAAATTGATTTACTATTCTATAAATATATAAAAATGATTATTAATAAGATGATAATGATTTATTATTTATTATTTATTATTTATTATTTATTATTTTACATTAGATAATGTTTGAACTACACCAAATAAATAACTTGACAAAGCAGCTACACCAAATTGCCATGGAATTTCAAACATAAGAGATCGAAAAATAGCATTTTTACCAAAATCACAAATTAAGATGGTAGCATTAATAGCCCGAACTAAAATAAATAAATAAAGAATCATAAATATTAATATATATACATGATACTATTTATATTACATATATATATATATAATTAAACTTACATAAATTAAAAAACCCACCAAAAAAACACATACTTTCTATAGCTTTGGGTCTAGGGATTTTACTTGAAAAATCAAATATTTGCTGATTTCTATATACAACTCTAAAATAAACTATACCAAAAGCTAATATATATATATATACTTCTATTTAGTATATATATATATAGATAGATAGATAATAATAAAAATATGAATAATTTTTTATATTATTTACCAATAAGTGTTGCTATAATACTCCAACTAATATCTATATAGTTTACAATATGTAAAGGGGTACTTTCTACACAATTCTTAATGGTCATCTTTTTATTATTATTATTTTTTAATAATAATAATAATAATAATAATAATAATAATAATAATAATAATAATAATGAATATTAATGAATAAAAAAATAGAATATATATATATATATATATATATAATTATAATGATTTTATTATTTTACTCTAAAATCACAATGACATATGTTTCCTTCACATAATCTCCAAAATGTTGGTTCATTTGGTGTAAAAAGATTTGAATAATTCATTTATATAAATTAATATATATATATATATATACATGTATATAAAATAAAATAAAATAAAAGATATAAAATGTGAATAAAAGTAAAAAATATTACATAGATATATTAATTTACAATGGATTATTTTCAAAAAAAAAAAAAAAAAAAAAGGGAGAATAATAAACTTTAAGAATATCGATTTTACTAGAAAAAATAGAAATTTACTTAAAAAAAAATAAAATAAATTGACACAAAAAGGATATAGTTCCTTTTCCCTCCTACATGTGTGGATAATCATATAAATCTTACTCATGATCTTCATTTTCTTTTTCTCTCTCCTTAAAAAAAAAAGAAAAAAAGAAATCAACACGTTTGATTCTTTAATTTTTTAAAAAAAATCTCCCAGTTTTTCCCATAAATAATTAATAATAATTATACATATAAAAAACCGCTGTTTTATATATATATATATTATTATTATTGACTTTTTTATATATTTTTTTTGTTTTTACTTAATATTAAAAAAGTAGTTGGCTTTATATATATATAGGTATATCAACGTTGTACTAAACTTACTAGTAAATTAATATTATTAAATGAAAACAGGTAATTTAATTTCGGGATTAAACATCCCGGTATTATTATTATTCATTATATTAAACGATTTCTTTTTCTTCAATTCTTTTATTTTATTTTATTTATTTTTAATTACTTTAAAGTATGGAATATGAAAAAAAATTATCTTTTTTTTCATTGTTCTCCGAGGTCTTGATTATTAGTTATAATAGTCAATAAAGAAAAAACAAACAAATAAGAATTTGTTTAAACCTTATTTTGTGAAAATTCAGGGGGAAGATACATAGGAAAGAAAAGGAGTTTGGGAGGAGTTTGATTTTTTTTATAAATGCATAAAATAGTTTAAAAACGAGGTTGAGAGAAATCTAAAAAACATATCAAATAATAAATGACGATTTCATGATTTAAAATATCACTTTTTATTTTTTTTTTTCTCATTATATTTCATTTTTATGAAAATCAATATAATTATCACTTAGTTTTTTCTTTTTCTTTTTCTTTTTTATATTAAAATAAGAATAGTGGAGTATTAAATATATATACGTTTGGGTGTACAACTAATATAATCTTAAATTCTTTTTTTGGTTTAGCATTTTTAATTATGTAAAAATAAATAGATTTTCTCTTTCTCATGTTTTCTCTGTCACTTTCTTTCTCTTTCCCTCTCTCAGTCTATCATATTTATGCTAAAAAAAAGATAGTGTGGCCATTTTAAGGTATCATCTAGATTTTTTTAATCAGTCAACATAAAAAATATAAACTAAGAAAGGTTTATACTCCGCCTTTTTACCCTTATAAAAAAAATATGATATGAAAGTATAATAACTTATATATAATATTTATTATTTATATTAAATGTATATAGTTATTTTTTTTTGTATTAGTTTTATTAATTATTTAATATATCTCGATTTGAAAAAAAAAAAAAAAAAAAAAAAATAGAAGAAATTGGCTGAGGTGAAATAATATGAAACTTTTTATAGCAATTAACGCTAATCATTTGATTGTTACACTTGCTGTTCTCTCTCTTCCTTTTTTCTTTTTAATATAATATATATATATATATATATATATAAAGGTTCATCTATAATAATAATTAAAAGTGTTTGTGTGTCTCACTTAATCTATAACATTAAGCTTATTGGATAAAAAACTTTAAAATGCACGTTGTAATGCATAGGCACCAATATAATAAATTATATACTCACACATAAAAAAAGCATATGACATTTTTTGACTTGACAACCTGGAAAAGAAAAAAAAAAAAAACTGAACACAAAACAAAAAATTAGTCATGATATTTTTGAAATTTTATATATGTCAAAAACGTTAATGTAATATAAAAAATACTCTTTTTTTTTAAAAAAAAAGAGAAGCTTGGTTATTTCCTTTTATTTTTTAATATCCAATAACAAATAAATAAATAAATAAATAAAAAGAGAGAGTAAACAATATCATAGCCAAGTTCAAAAAAAAAATCTTATTATGTTACAATTAAATTTTAACCTCCTTTACTAAAACAAAAAAAAAACAAGTAAAAATAGTAGCGCGCTTTTCTTTCCTAATCTATTATTCCCCACTCATTTTTTTCTATTTTTTAATATTTTAATATTTTACTTTCTTTCTTTTTTTCTTTTTTTCTTTCTTTTTCCTTTTTATTATTATTATTATTATTTTTATCATTATTACTATTATATATATGTTTATTTTAATATAATTATATATTCAGTTTTTTTATTTATTTATATGGAATATTCAAATAAACTAGCACCTATAGATCCTCCATTTTGGCGATTATGTGATGACACTAAATGTCATTGTGACTTTAGAGTAATAATAACAAAACAATCTTTATTTAAAGAAAAAAAACAGTTAATGAAAATCTTTCTTTATATATATATATATAGTTGACAATTACTCATTGTAACGAACACGATGCTTTACATATTTTAAATATTATTGATATTGTATGGTCGTCAATAGGTGCTATTATTGGTAATTAAAAAAAAATATAGATATATAAATATATATAATAATATCATTTTATTTGAATTATTCATTCATTTTATTTTATTTTTAAAAAGCTATTGGTATTCTTTATTTTAGAGTATATCATAGAAATCAACAAATTTTTGATTTTTCTGGAAAAGTTCCAAGACCAAAACCTATAGAAAGTATGGCTTTTTTTGGTGTGATTTTCAATTTATGTAAGTTTTTTTTAAAAAAATAATCTAGATTTTTGTTGTATAAGCGGAGTTTGTTAAATATCTAATATATTATATATATATTTTAGTTCGATGTGTTAATGCAGCCATTTTGTTATCAGATACAGCTCGATATCCTATCTTTAGAGCTGTCATGTTTGAAATCCCTTGGCAAGTTGGTATAGCAGCTTTATCAAGTTATTTATTTGGTATTGTTCATACATTATCTAATGTAAAATAAAATAATAGCAATAATAATAATAATAATAACAATAATAATAATTATAATAATTATAATAATTATAATATATATATATATTCATTCAATTCATCTATTTTATATATATATATATGTATATATATCTTTTTTTAGAGTAGTAGACATCTTTATACAACTTGGGTTGGATCGCAATTAACAGTAGATATAGCTTCTTTAGTTGTATTAGTTTTACCAGTAGTTACCATCAATGTAAGTTATATATAGTAATATATATATACATATATATGTATTAATATATAAACTCAACTTGCCTTTTTTTTTTAGCCTATTGCCATTGTAGCAGCCCATTATGCACAAATTGGAGATAATGTATTAGCAGCAAGATGGACTCAAGCCATTTATGTTTTATGGTTACTCTATACCTTTTTATTAGGTAGTTTGGTCTTATTTGCAGGTATTCGATTACTTCGATTATTAAAAACTCATTTATTAGCTCAAGAAGAAAATAATGGTGACCAAATTACAAAGATTCAATTAGGTGCTACGAAAGTGAAAATTATTATTGGGATTGCTTGTTTTTGTTTATGGATTTATAGTCTTATGATTGCTTTTTATGCTTTTGCCAGATATCAAGTCATGATTAGTGAAGCTTATACTATTACCATTACCGCCTTAGCTTTATTTAATGGTCCTTTGGCTACTACTATTATTGAATTTGCTCTTTTGTTAAAGTAAGTTTTTTTTTTTCTTATTTATTTATTTTTTAAAAAAAAGAAAAAACAAAAAAAAAAAAAACAAAAAGGATATTCATATATATATATATATATATATATATAAACTTTATATAGTGTTACCATTTTAAATGGTCTTGGTAATATATCCTTTGGATCTTCTCATGGATCACAATCACAAAAAACAACACAAAAAGAAACCAGAAATTTTTCATTATCTAATTCCACTTCAGTACAAAGTAAATCTCATCATTTAAGTAGTGCAACTGGTACTAGTAGTAATAATAAAATTCAATTAGAACTTTGGTCAAGATTAGATACTCAAGCATGTTTAAATGAACAAGATGAAGAATATAATGATGGAAATGGAATAAATAAACAATTACAAAATAATAATAAAAATAATAATATTACTGGATTAACTTATTCATCTTCATTTTCATCTACAATTAATACTTACCGAAAAGCTTCATCATCATCATTCCATAATAATAATATTAATCAAAATGATGATGATAATGATAACGATAATAGACAAATGGATTTAATGGATATTAATTCATTATCAAAAATAGAAGAAGAACAACGATATTATAATCAAATGACAAACCAATTAAGAAAACCTCCTCCTTCTTTATCTTACCCTTATCGTCAAAACACTAGTAATCCTTATGATGATGGAAATGAATCTGTTTCTTCAGCAGCTCATTTAGTTGGTCCTTAAACAAGCAAAAATTAGATTTTTTTAATTATTCTTACTATTTATTTTATATATATATCTATGTGTTTATAATTTTGTGTTATTATTATTATTATTATTAGTATTATTATTCTAAAAAGCAAATCAAAAAAAAAGTGTGCACAGATATATCAATTATTATATATAATTATACATTATAAATTCATATACCTTAATTTTTTTTATTACTATTATATACATTATTTATATTTTTTACTAATACTAATCATATTACTCTTATAATCATTTTATTATTTAATATTTATTTATTTTTAATATATGTATATGTATATATATTAATTTGCTATTCTTATTTCTATAATTTTCTTTTTAATTAATATCATCATCTTTTTAAGTGTTACAAAAGCGTTGTCTATTTTTTTTTTATGTATCGGAGTTAATGAAGTAATAAACCTTATTTTTAAATGATCCAAATCAGTTTACACAAAAAAATTATTTGTTCCTTATTAAAAAAAAGGTATACTATCATGATCGTGACTATTTCAAATATTCTAACGAAAAACAAAATTTGACGTTTTTTTGATGTGACTCAAAATTTCCTTTTTTTTTTAAAAAAAAAAGAGATGTTTAAATTGATTTATAAAGTAAAATATAAAAATGAAATAAATTACAACAAAAAAAATCTCTATTATTTTTTTTAATTGATTATTAGGATAGAAAGATAAAAAAATAAAAAAGGTAAAAAAAATGGTTTATTTTTATTATATATTAAAAATAGGAACAGCTAATATAAATTTTATAATAATTTAAACATTAAAATTATAGAAATTTTTATAATTTAAATACTTGAACAGAATTATTATTATTATTATTTTTTGGGGAGAGGTAAAAACTAAAAAAAATATTATTGTTAATTAAAGAACTTATTCTGTTACACAATTAATACCTTTTGGTATAATAGCACAACCAATAACTTTTACATTTTCCAATAAGTTGGTACAATAAAATTTCAATTGCCCTTCACAATCTTCATCCAAATTAGAACAACCAAAATTTCTATGACAGCTTGTTTTACATAAATTTTGCATTAATACGAAATAATTGCTTGAAAGTGTTTGATCACAATTTCCTTGAGAGATGCCTATACTAAGAACACAAATACTAGAGATTTAGGAGGCAAATATATCTAAATAAATTCATAATCACCTGCATCCCCTATAGTAGTGAGTAAAGAAAAATGGAGTGAAAACAATATAGATAAACTAGGATACCTTTAAGTATATATAAAACTATAACAGTTACAAATAAATAATTATTAGAATGTTAGAGGTTTTCTAGAATTTTCCACTTTTACTTACCAATATAAATAAAGTAGGTTAAAAAAATATGAAGTTTTGAAATAAAAGAAAGAAAAGATAAAAGAAAATAAAATAAAAATTGGTGAGTATTTTTATATGCATCAAAAAAAGGTAGGTTATCACTAGCTGCATAATAATGTACTTCTTTTCCAATTATTTCACATATAAAATGTGAAAATAAAAAAAATACAGAAATGGAAGAAAAATATTATACATATATAAGACTTATTTTGTAGATTAAATGTCTATTGGCAGAAATCTCTTTTTACTTTTTTTATTTTCACATTTTATATGTGAAATAATTGGAAAAGAAGTACATTATTATGCAGCTAGTGATAACCTACCTTTTTTTGATGTATATAAAAATACTCACCAATTTTTATTTTATTTTCTTTTATTTCAAAACTTCATATTTTTTTAACCTACTTTATTTATATTGGTAAGTAAAAAAAAAAATTATAGATAACTTCTAACATTGTAATAATTATTTATTTGTAACTGTTAAAATTTTATATATATTTAAAAGTATCATAGTTTTTAATCCCAAAAATAATCAAGTTGAAATGTCTAAACAATATCTTTTATTATTAATATTAGCAAATGTTGTTTTAGGACAATTAGTTGTTGTAAAAGAATATAAAAAAGAAGATGGTATAGAATTTATATCTCCATGACCTGTTAATCATTTACAAAAAAAATTGCTATAGATGTGGTTATTCATATGCAGGTGCAACATGTTGTACTGGATATTATTCTCAATGCTGTAGAATAACACAATGCAGTTGTTGCTACGCTTAAATAAATTATATTAAATTTGAAAAAATAAAAAAATCTGAAAAATTTTGAAAGAAAAAAAGCTTTTAAAATTTATAAAAATGTAAATATGGTATATAATGAATTTATGATTTCACTTATCTCTAATTATAATAAGAATCAATTTAGAAAATACGAAGTTAATATATATTAAAATTTTTTCTTAAAAAATTATTTACATACTTTCAAACTACGTGGTTCCATCCTTGGCAAAGTATACTCAAAGAAGAACTATGGCCTACTGATATACTTATGTGACATATAATACCAATTTATGGAAATACGACATATTAGAACTATAAAAATATTTATATATTCATTAATTTAGCAAAATAGAAAAAGAACCTCAAAAATGGTTTTCAAAAAAAAATAACTTTTTATCTGAATTTTAAATCAAATTTGAAAATAAAGCTTATTCCTTTTTAATGCAAAAAAAAAACCTAGTTAATGCTCTCTACTCTAGATACTATAATGAGGTCTCTAGTAACTTCTTCTTCATAAATATTATTGATGGTTAATTCCAATCTTCTTCCTAATACATCTTTATTATTCATTAATGCTGGTAATTTTGATTTAATATTCTAAGTTATTTTTTGTGCCCATGTCTAAGTAATTATACTGACATCAAAATGCCATTTGAAATTACTAATTCTGCTTGATTATTTGTAAAAAGTATATGGATTAACGTTTATCCTTTTTGTTTTGAACAAAAGGTGAAAATGTTTTTTTTTTTTTTTTTTTTTTTGTATTAAAAGGAAATAAAAATCAGGATTTTTCATAGAATATATTTACGAACTATTTTTACAAACAACCTATATCTAGACGTGTATCATATCCAATTTGTTTACACCATTTTAAGGTTGGCTATGAATCAATATTAGACATCCCTTCATTATCAACAAATCAGCAGTAATCTCCACGTTCAGACCATACCTGGTAACGCTTATTATCCTCTACACTTCTTATAGACATTTGTCTACCATCAAGTTCATTATCAAAAAGCCATATTTGCCCGTCACCACAATTTAAACCACAATTAGCAGATACACCTTTAAATTCCCTTTCACTGAAAGCAACAACTTCAGTTGAAACATATTGTAAAAATATAAATAATATAAATAATATAAAAAAGATTATATTAAAATATTTGAAATAAATCATTTAAAAATAAGGAATTCAAAGATTTTTTTTTAGGGGGTTAATACCAGGATACCTTTAAATATATATAAAATTTTAACAGTTACAAATAGATATTTAGTAAAAAGTTAGAAGTTATCTATAATTTTTACTTTTACTTACCAATATAAATTAAGTAGGTTAAAAAAAAAAGATAATAGAGAAAAATCAAGAGGTATTTTTATATGCATCAAAAAATTGGTAGGTTATCACTAGTTGCATAATAATGTACTTCATTTTGAATTATCTCACATTTAAAATGTAAAAAAAAAATACAGGAATGGAAGAGAAACACGATGCAAATTTATGGCGTATTTTGAAGATCAAATATTTATTGGTAAGATCTTCATTTTATTTTTCTATTTTTACATTTTAAATGTGAGATAATTCAAAATGAAGTACATTATTATGTAACTAGTGATAACCTACCTTTTTTTGATGCATATAAAAATACCCATCAATTTTTATTTTTTTTCTTTAATATTTTCTTTCTTTTATTTCAAAACTTCATATTTTTTAACCCACTTTATTTATATTGGTAAGTAAAAATAAAAATTATAGATAATCTCTAACATTATATTAATTATTTTTTTGTAACCGATAAAATTTTATATATACTTAAAGATATCCTAGTTTTTACTCCCTAAAAAAAGTAATAACATGCATATTTATTCCATATTCTTCGTAAGTACAAGTGTCCTGGCTGCTGTTTACAACATTCCTTTAACTAATACAGGTACGGGGTATATTGCCAATATTGGTATTGGCAGTCCTAAGACAGAATACAAGCTACTAGTTGATATAGGAAGTAGTAATACATGGATTGGTGCTGGTAAACAATATGTACAAACCAGTACCAGCCAAAATACAGGCAATAGTGTATCAGTTAATTACGGAAGTGATTCGTTTACTGGAGAAGAATGGACAGATACTGTTACTATTGAAAATGCAGTCATTAGCCAACAGAGTATTGGCGTTGCTTCTAAAGTTACAGGCTTTTCGGAAGTTGATGGTGTTCTTGGTCTTGGTCCAGTAGATCTTACCGCAGGTACAGTAAATAATGTCCCTAATGTACCAACAGTTATTGACAATCTCTTTAGTCAAGGAACAATTGACTCAAATCAATTTGGGATTTCGTTCGAACCAACCACTTCGATTGGCGAAATTAATGGTGAACTCACTCTTGGTGGAGTTGATGATAGTAAAATTACTGGAACAATCATCTATTCTCCAATAACGACTACTTCACCAGCTAGCGAGAGCTGGGGGATCGACTCTTCAGTCACTTATGGAGATACACCAGTATTATCAACAACTGCAGGAACTATTGATAGCGGTACAACCTTGATATTAATTGCTACAGATGCATTCAAAGTCTATCAGGATAAGACTGGTGGCGTGTTAGATAGTACAACTGGTCTTCTTAAGATTACCCCGGATCAATATGCCACTCTTAAACCTCTTAACTTTAATATTAACGATGAAACTTTTACATTGACTCCAAATGCTCAGATTTTCCCTCGTTCACTAAACGATCAAATTGGTGGTGATCAAAATGGTATTTACTTGATTATCAGTGATATTGGAGCGCCTAGTGGAGCAGGCCATGATTTCATTCTTGGTAAATTTTTTATGGAGCGCTTCTACACAGTTTTTGATACTGCTAATCAGCGCGTTGGGATTGCTACTACACCCTTCACAGATGCGACTAGTAATTAGATGTTATTATTAATAATTTATTTAAATCATAAGGTCTTTCTTAACTAGATTTTTTTTCTCTATACTACAATTAATTATTATCAATTGAATCTATTGTTTGGATTATTTGTCATTTGATTTCCGTATATCCTTTATAATTTATTTACATTTTGCATAATATAATATCTTAATAATTTAATTCTAGTTTTTACTTGAGTTCTACTTACCATTTGCGTTTCCCGTTTTTTGATTTCCACGTGTTGAAAGATAAGGTTCGATGTTAGGAAAACATTCTTTGTTTATCTACTAATGCAAAAAAATATATATCCTAGTTTAAGCTCTATGCTCTAGATACTCTAATGAGACCTCTAGTAACTTCTTCAAAAATAATGTTCGTGGTTAGTTCCATTCTTCTTCCTAATACATCTTTTTTAATCATTAGTGCTGGACACTTTTAGTTTAATACTCTGGGACATTTTTTGTGTCCATGTTTCAGTAGTTATACTACCGTCAACTGTTATGATGTCAAAATGCCATTTGAAATTACTAGTTCTGCTTGTTTATTTGCATATATACTTTATGAAGAATTTTTTATATTTCTTAGTTATATTTATTTATACTTGTTTATGAAGTCATATATATATACTTCTTAATGGAGATGTTTTTTACACTTCTTTATGAATTCTTTTTATATATACCTATTTATGAGAATTTTTCTTTATATACATGCCCATTTATAAGGATCTTTTTTTTTATATTTCATGATAAAGATGTTTTTCATACCCCTTTATGATGGTATTTATTTTATACTTCTCAATGAAGATTTTTTATACTTAACAATGAAGTTGTTTTTCAATACTTCTTCATGAGTAACTTTTTTGTACTTCGTACTATAGTTTTTTTATACTTTTTAGGGAAGATTTTTTTATATGCTTCTTTTTGAGGATCTTTTATATATATGCTTATATATGTATACTTTTTAGTGAAGAGTTTTTTATGCCTCCTTAGAGGGATCTTTACATTCTCCGTACTTCTTAATGAAGATTATACATGTGTATATTCTTCATAAGGAGGGTTTATTTTTATATCTCTTTACGAGTTCTTTGTACATATATATAAACAGTTTTCAATGAAAATGATTTTTTTGACCTTTTTAATGAAGATTCTTTTTTTTTTTCAATTTCACTATAAAAAAGTGATCTTATTTATTTCTTGTTTTAACTTAAATTTTTGTTAAATAATATGTATTAAATTTTAAGTCATTAAATTCTTTAGAATCAACAGTTTTCAAATCATATTAGAAGATGAGAGTTATTTGTACAATAAATAATAAAAAAATTAAATAAAAAGTAATAATTAAAAAGATAACTCTTTTTAATTTTGAGTTTTCAAATTCAGATTATTCTTTAGAATTTTTTATATTTTTTTTCCAGTTATTTACTATGAAATTATTTTATCTAAAATTATTATAAGAAACTGTTGATTCTAAAAAAATCAAATGATATAGAATTTAATATATTACCATTAACAAAAAAAAATAAGTTAATGTAAAAGATTACTTTTTTTTTGTAATAAACTGGACAAAAAATTCAACTTAGGAACAAATTTTTATTTTTTATTTTTCAATATAATTATATAGAAAGCGAATATTTTCATTACTTATTTTAACTTTTTTTTTTTGTTAATGGTAATATATCAAATTTTATATCATTCAATTCTTCATAGCCAATAATTTCTTATAGTACTAATAGATGAGTTAGTTTTATAATAAATAGTTGAAAAAAGAAGATTAAAAGAAGTATAAAAAAAAGGCAAGAGAGTGGTCTGAGTTTAAAAAGAAAACTTAAGAAGAGGCAACTTTTAATTATCTCACTTTTTACTATAAAAAGAAGCTCTTGATTCTAAAGAAGCAAATGATATGAAATTTAATATATGATAATTAAAAATAAATTAGTTAAAATAAGAAATAAAAAAGATCATTTATTATTAGTATTATTTTCTTATGGTTGTGTTTCTTAAAGTAAAAAATTGTAAACAGCCAAATATGATCACATTAATGATATTTAACTGAAAAATCAGATTAATAACTGCATATATATATAGATATATATATCATCTACTCTGTATGTATAGATTCGTATTCATTATTATTCTTTTAAAAGAAAATTGTGCGCGCGGATATATATATATATATATATATATATCAATTATTACACTTATATGTTCATTCATCTTAAATTTATTTTTAATCATATATATAAATCATTTAACTATTTTAATATTTTTATATACTATATTTATAATTATTGTGAATTTTATTTTTTTTAATTAAAAATGAAACATCATAATCACACTATTCTAATTTTATTTTATTTTATTTTTTTAAGTGCTACAAATAGTATTAAAAAAAAAAATTGCTACTTAATATTTTTAAAAGCGGATAAAAAACATATTAAGAGAGAGTGATCTTTATTTTTTTTTGGGTGAATGATGATTGGTTTAAAAAAGGATGGAGTGTGTAACATCATGATTATTTTTTTTAAAGTTGCATCTCCGCATTTAAAATATAAAATGGGAAACTTTAATTGTCAATTCACACATAAATCAACGCCTGGAGGTGAATTTTAAATGGCAAATGTAATCGAAATAAGGAGAATGGAGAGTGAAAATAACATTAATATAGATTAGTATAATGCTTGATACTATTTAACTTTTTTTTTTGGAATGTACATATAATAAAAAAGGAGCATTACGTTATTCTATGGGAAAATCATTTATATTCTTCCTCAACATATATATATAATCTCTGCAAAGAATAGAAAACCCAAAAATAAAAACAACGCCTCATTTTTTTTTTTTTTTGATTTTCTTAAAGAAAAAAAAAAAAAAAAGCAGTTAACCAAGAATAGATGAAAATATTGTTTCATAAGTAAAATAAAATCAGATGCTTGTAAATTTATTTTCTTTTTTTTTCCATTTCTTCTTCTTTCTTCTTTCCAATTTTTCCTTTTCTTCTTCTTTTTTAATTTATTTTCATTTTATTTTCTATTATTATATATATATATAAAATAGACCTATTTATATATAAATAAATATATAAATATATATATATGAATCAATTATTGAAATAGATCACTAATAATATATACAGTTATAAATATATAAATTCACCATTTTATATATGGAATATTCAAATAATCAATCACCAGGAGATCCCATATTTTGGAGATTATGCGATGAAGTCGATTGTCACTGTGATTTTAGAGTAAAAATTAAATAAAAAAAAATCAAAATCAAAATGAATCAATCAATTCAATATATATATATATTGTTATGATTTATTCATATATTATATTTTTATATAGATGACAATTACCCATTGTTTAGAACATAGAGGATTATATATTGTTAACTTAGCAGACATTGTTTGGAGTGCAGTTGCTACTTTTGTTGGTATATATATATATATATATATAATATAGAATAACATATGACTTTATGTTATTTATTAATATGTTTATTCATTTATTTTTAGCTGGTATAATTATGTATGATCGTGTTTATAAAAAAAAATTAACTATTTTTGATTTTTCATCGAAAATCCCCAGACCTAAACCTATCGAAAGTATGGTTTTTTTTGGATTATTTTTTAACTTGTGTAAGTTTTTACTGTATATATATATATATTGAAATTTTGATAGAATCATGAAATGATTTTTATTTTTATTTTTTTAAAAAAAATAATGATGATAATTTATCCAATCATCTACTGTATATATCTTATATAATGAATTTAATAATTAAAACAATATTGCGTTATTATATATTTTTTATATAGTTCGAGTTTTAAATGCAAGTATTTTAATTACAGATATTGGTAGAAATGCTATTCTAAGAGCTATTTTATTTGAGATCCCATGGCAATTTGGAATGACAGCTCTATCATGTTATTTTTTTGGTGTTTGTCATACATTAGCTAATGTAAATATAAATAAGTAATCATAATCATATTCTTTATATTATTATATATTAATATTATTATTATATATTAATATTATTATTATTATTATTATTATTATTATTATTATTTCTTTATAGAGTAGTAAACATTTATATACTTCTTGGGTAGGATCTCAAAAAACAATAGATATAATCTGTTTTGTGGTTATTGCATTACCTATTATAACTATTAATGTAAAGTAGAAGAAAGAAAGAAAAGTAGAAAATTGCACGTGATTTTTCATTTTTTTTAAAAAAAAGACAACATTTTAAAATCAAACTTTAATCTAAATCTCACACTCTTTTATTCTATTTTAGCCAGTTTCTATTATAGCGGGATATTATGCTCAAATAGGAGATGTTGATAATGCTACTAAATGGACAGAAACTATTTATTATTTATGGGGCTGTTATGATTTCCTTGTTGGTAGTTTAATTTTAGGTTCTGGTTTACGCTTATTAAGATTATTAAAAAGTCATTTATTAACACAAGGAAACTTGCGTGAAAATATAGTTAAAATAAAACTTGGAGCAACAAAGGTAAATATATACATGTATAAAAAAATAAATAAATAAGAAAACGGATGACTTTATTAATATATATATTTAACATATATATATATACATAGGTCAAAATCATTATTGTTATTGGATGTGTATGTTTATGGGGTTATTGTATCATTATTCTTTTATATGCCTCCTCCAGACATACAATTATGCTTGATTCGGCTTATTCAATTACTATTACTTCTATAGCTTTATTTAACGGCCCTTTAGCTACTTCTATTATAGAATTTGCAATTCTTTTAAAGTATAAAAAAAAGAAAGAAAAAAAAATTATATACATATTTGATAAACAATTCATTAATTTTATATATTATTATTTAGTGTCAGAATATTAAGCGGATTAGGTAATTTGTCATTGGGATCATTAGAAGACATACAATCAGAAACAGCATATAACCATAAACAAAAAAATTCAAAATTAGAATCAAATGGAGAAGAAGAAACAACAACATTTAATATGAATAGCATGGATCATCATCAACTTTCATCTGCAACTTCCTCAACTAATAAAATTCAAACGGATATATTATGGAGTAGATATGATACTTTAGCATGTTTACAAGAACAGCAAACGATAGCAAATCAACACTATCAAGATGATCATTTTGATAAAAGTGATTCATCTACTTATCAACTTCAATTATATCATCGTAATCATAATAGTAATAATAGTGACGCTGCTTCTTCCATTCATAATAATAATAATAATAATAATAATAATAATGATACTTCCATTATTGAAGAAGAAAAACAATATTATAATGCTATGACCAACCAATATAGAATACATTCTTAATATTCTTTTTCTTTTTTTCTTTTTTTTTTTTAACTCATTGTATATGTATATATAATATATATAAAATAATAGACTATTACCCTCATATTAATTCTAATAAATATTACTTACTTTATTTTTCTATCATTAGCTTATATATTTTTGTTCATGCAAGATATGTATCTATCGGATAAATAAAATCACCGATTTTTTTCTTTCTTGTACTTTTTTTACACTAAACTATGAATTAAATTTTAATTAAGGTTTTTTTTTTTTTGCTAGAATGTCTTAGATTTGTATATATTTATATAAAATCCGAGGTTTTATATATAAAAAAGAAATATCTGAAACTAAAAAGAAAAGAAAAAAAATGAAAAAAAAAAGTTATTTGCATTGTATGCATATACATATGTATTGTTAATATAGACCACCCATTTTTAGTAATCCTAAGAATGGTAACTAACAGTGATATGTTCGTAAGGTAAATTTTGTATTTTAGATATCAAATTATATATACAGCATCCTTGTAAAAAAAACAACAGTGATAGCGATGGTGATTTTTTTTATTATATAAATATAATATATATATATACTCTATATACTAAAAACTTTTATATACTAGTCCAAACCATTTATTTTATCATTGTTACAAAAAAAGAAATTCTTTTATATATATAGATATATGTCGGAGCTAGTGAAACCTTGCACTTGAGCGGTAAACTCTAACACATTATATTCCTTTTCTTCTATTCTTTTTACCATATAAAATGAATATAAATCAATATATATATATATATATATATATATATGCTTATTAATAAAGAAAATAGATAACCCATTAGTATATTTAAAACCATGGGTGTTTAAGAATTAAATTAATGATGATATTCCTTTTTTATTTTTAATGGAATTGATTGAACTCCGTATCATTAAAACAAGTCATGCGTACAATTTATTTTATAGTTTACACGTTTTTGTTTTTGTCATCATTTAAAATGGATGAAAAAAACCCAAAAAAAAGAGAACAAAACCGAAAAAAATAAAGAAAAAACTTTATTTTTTTTTTCTTTTTCTTCTTCTGCTTTTTCTTATATTTCTTTTTTTTTTTTTTTTTTTTTTTTTTTTTTTACTTAGCTAATTTTGTTCAGTAAAAAGTAAAAATTAAATGCTTAAAAAAAAAATAATTGTATATAATTTAAAATATCAATTTTCACATTATTTAAGTTAAAATACAAATTAGGCACATCTTTCGTTCAGTAGGTCCATTAGTGAAACACTGCTGAATTTCAATTAATACTTTAATTTCGATGGCCTAGCCACATATTTAATGATTTGACAACTGATTTCCCATAATATTATATTGATTAGTAAAACCTTAGAGCTCCTTTTTTATTATCATCAAATGATATCATTTATATATATAAATATTTATATTTCAAGTAATAATTAATACAATCAAAATCTTAAAGTATATTAAAAAAATCCCAAAAAAAAAGGATGTTGTTTATTTCTTAGGTTTTTTTGTATGTTTGTTTATATATATATAAATATTTATATGTTTATTTTCAGGGGTTGTGTGAGAATAGGTAATTATCATACTTGTAAAAAAAAATAAGTTGATGATTTACAAAAAATAAGCATTGTTTGGTAAAAAATAAAAATAAAAGACATCCGTCATTATTATTAAAGACATAAAAAGGTAATAAAAATAAAAGATACACACGCACAAATCCGTAAAATAAGATCTAATCGATAAACATAAACTCCCTTTTTTTTTGCATTAAAAAAATGAATGACAGAGTTAAATTTAGTACGGCAAATTGGTCAGTAATGTCCATCAATTTATTCTTAATTGAAGTTTAATTTTCTTTTTTTTGTATTTCCCCTCTTTCTTTTTTATTATCTTCTTTCTTTTTCTTTCTTTTTTTTTCTTTTCTTTTTTTTTTTCTTCTCTTTTTTTTTTTCTTTTCTTTTTCTTTGTCTTTTTTTTTTCCTTTTTCTTTACTTTTAGCCATTTAAAAAGTACATGCATTCATTATAATATGGAATATTCAAATCATCTTGCACCTAATGAGCCAGCGTTTTGGAGATTATGTCAAGGTGATGACTGTCATTGCGATTTTAGAGTAAGGAAAAGAAAAAAAAAAGTGGGGTTTTTTCCCTTCACTTTATTTCTCCTCCTTATTTTTTTTTCGCTTTTCTCATTCTCCTTTCTTATTTTTTTTTTACTTAAAATAGTTAACGCTTACTAATTGTATAGATTCACAATCTTTAAAGATAATAAATATAGTAGATATAGTATGGTCTTCGTTGAACGCAATTATTTGTAATAATAAATAAATAATAAATAATGAAGATAACTAATAATAGTAATAAGTTGATAAATAGTAACAAAAAAAAGACATTTTATCATTATTTCATTATGATTATTAACTTTTATTCATTTTCTTTCTTTCTTTTTTTATTATTTTAGTATTTGCATACACTTTTCATAGAGTGTATTTTAGAAAACAGCAGATTTTTGATTGTACAGGCAAAATACCAAGGCCAAAACCAATAGAAAGCATGTGCTTATTTGGTGGAATTTTTAATGTTGGTAAAGAAATAAATAAAAAATTAAAATTATCACAAGTATTTTTTTAAAAAACTTATACCTGACTTTAAAAATAATTTATATATATAGTAAGACTTATTAATGCTTCCATGCTACTTGCTGATGTTGGTAAAAATGGGATTGTTCGTTCTTTCATGTTTGAACTTCCTTGGATTTTTGGTATGGCTTCATTGTCATGTTATTTTTTTGGTGTATTTCATACTTTAGCTAATGTAAAGTATATAGTTGCTTCTTCAAGTGGAAAAAAAAAGGAGAATGAATATTATAATAACTCTAACTTTATTTTCTTACTATTTATAGAGTAACAAAATTATTTATAAAGGATGGGTTGGATCTCAATTTGCACTTGATTTAATTTGTGCTATTATGTTATTATCACCTATGTTTACAACCATTGTAAGGATTAAACATTTATAGATAATTACAATTACTATTTAATAATACATCCTTTTCTATTTCTTTTTCTTTTTTTATAAATAGCCTGTTTCTATTGTAGCAGGATATTATGCAGAAATAGGAAATCTTGTATTGGCTAGTAATTGGACAAGTGCTAATTACTTTTTATGGGTTGCTCATGATTTTTTAATTGGTACTTCCATTTTATTATCCGGCCTTCGTTTACTTAAGTTACTTAAACAACATTTAAAATCTCAAGGAAATCGAGAAGAAAATATTGCAAAGATTCGACTTGGTTCAACAAAGGTAAAAAAAAAGGGTGTCATTATATAATATATAAAAAAGGATTCATTTTATATATATAGATATATATTCTCCATTTTTTTTAATATTATAATTTTATTTTATAGGTGAAAATTATTATCTTTATAGGTTGTAATTGCTTATGGGGATATGGTACTTTTATTTGTTATTATGCTGCTTCAAGATATCAAGTCATGAATGGTTATGCCTCTACGATTGTTTTGACTTGTTTAACTTTATTTACTGGTCCTTTAACATCCACTGTTGTACTTTTTGCTCTTTTCTTAAAGTAAATAATAATAATAGCCATTTATATATATATATATAAACTAATCATTATCATTCTATTAATTATATATAGTGTTAAAGTATTAAATGGATTTAATCAATTGTCACTTGGATCATCAGGAAATTCAAAAACAGCAGGAAATTCAAATGCTGATATATCAGATAGATTTACTTCTCATTTAGTAGACTCAAAAAATCAAGATCAGTTTAATTCATCTTTACAATTAGAACAATGGAGTAAAGCTTTTACAAATGATCGTGATCATACTTCTTCGTTTAACCATTCATATCATCAAAAACGTGGATCATTTGATTTTAATAGTATTAGAGCTTATGAATTACAACAAGAAAAAGAAAAAAAACAACAACATCAAAATAATAATGATAATAATAATAATGATAATAATAATAATAATTTAGGTTATTCATCATCGTCGTCCACTTTTCCTAATCAAAATGAAATATCAAATACAAATTATCAATTTACTTCCAGTACTACAGTGATAGGGAATAATGATTTACAAAATAATAATAATAATAATGAAAATTATGGAATGACAAACTTAGAAAAGGAACAATATCATTATAATGTCATGACCAATCAAATAAGATTATCACCTCCTCATCGTCATCATACTCAATTATCAGCTATTATAGATGATAATGATTCTAATTCTTCTTCTATTATTATTCATGGTAACGTTTCTGCTTCTAATTTGGTTAATCATTCTTATAAATAATATATATATGTATATATATAATTATTTAAATGTATTTTATAATTGTTTTTTTTTTTTTTCTATATTTTAAAAAAGAAGTTGTTCTTTTATTTATTTATACCTTTTTTTTTTTTATTATTACACTTACCAATTATTACTACTATTTTTTTAATATATTATTATTATTTCTCCTTTAAAGATTATTTTGAAAAAAAATAAATAAATATTTTACATGCATACACATACACAAAAAAAAAAAGAAAAAAAAAGAAATCTTTTCATCAATTAAGCTTCATTTTTTATTTTATTTTAATATTAACAAATAATAATAATTAATTAGTACAATAGATCAAAAAAATAAATAAACAAATATATGTATATTATTTTAAAGTAAAAAATCTTTAACAGTAACAAGATATTCTTCCAAAGTTTGAGGTTTTCTACCCAATAAGAATTCGATACCTGGAGTTAAAGTAGCACTAGGATCATCCAAAGTACCTAAATCATAAGCATCTTTAAAAGTAAAGAAAGGGATTTGAAGATATCTTTTAATATTTTCAACAGCAGATAATTGTTGGTAAGTGAAAGGACGATTATATAATTTTTCAAAAATAGCCACACGTTGTTTTGGAGTAACAACATCACCTACTAATTTATAAACGGCTTCATGGCCATGCTTATCAATAGGATCTTGAAACATATTAGATGCCATTTTGCCAATATCATTAATAGAAATCCATTCTTGAGGTCGATCTAAATCAGATATATCCATTATAACCCCATGATCTTTTTGAATGATTGGAGGTTCACGAGTTAAAATATTGGATGTAAAACGGGTAGGTCTTAATACAATAGCATATCTCTTCTTATCCTTTTGATCTTGTTTTTTATTATATTCTTTGACTAAAGAAAAAACAACTTCTTCACCTGATAATTGTAATTCACCATAATTAATAATACGGCGTGGAAAATTTGCTAGAATAGAAGAAATATGAATGATTTGTTGAATTCCAGCTTCCAAGGCTAATTTGGTAATGGTATGTAATTTTTCAATAAATTGCTCGGGATACCCAATCATTAAAAATAATCTTGTATGATTTTTAAAACTTTGTTCTATTTTTTCAATATCTTCATTATCTCCTTCAATCATGGTTAAATATTCATAATTATCTTCCTGGTTAAATAATGATTTGGCTTTTTCCACATTACGTACATAAATGGTAGTAGGGACTTTATTTGCTAAAAGATCTTTCACTAGTGGTTTTCCAATATTACCAGTAGATCCAAAAACAAAAACACGATCAGTAGTAGTCATTTTTTGTTGTTGATTTTTTTTTAATAATAATAAATAAGAGTAATTTGAAAAAGAGTTTTTTAAAAAATATAAAGAAAATAGTTAAGCTCAAGCGAATTTCATTTAAATAAAAAAATGATCGGATAAATCTAACCGAATTACTAATTACTTTATTGTGAAAAAAACATATTTATATACTATTTATATAAATATTCTTTACTTATTCATCATCATAATTATATTTAATATTATTATTACTTTATAAATTAAAATAAATAAATAATTTATATATATATTGTGAGAGAGAAAAAGGGAGGATTTCTTAAAAGGGAAAAAGTATTGCATAATTGATTTTCTTTAAACACTCTAAATGTAAATTACTATGGATGAATTTTACCCATAATTATCTATATAAGGTAATTATTTTTACATCGCCATTTTATTTTTATTTATCATCGAAGAATATATTTCTGTATTAGTTTATAACCTTAAAATCATCAATAATATATATGTACAATTATTTTTAAGTATATACAATTAAATAATAATAATACATAATAATAAAATGTATGTAAAAATAAAATAAAAAAATGGACATAGATGTTTAGATTGGATTAACAAAAAAGTTGAAATTTAATACAGTTCATGTATATAAATAATTATACTAATTAGTATATATTTACCAAGATATGCAATGAAATAAGTATATTTTTACTATATTTTAGATAGATATCAGAACTTATCAATAAATAAAACACACACCGATTTATCATCATTATTACGGTTAAAATAACAGGAAAAAATTATTAATGATATATATATATATGTGTGTGTGTGTGGTTGTTTTTAAACTATTTGTTAAGTCTAAAATGAGAAATAAAAAGTAGATAATGATGATGGATCATTTATTTATTTCATTTCATTTCATTTTTTATAATAAAAAAATAATAATAGTAAAATCAATAAAAGAATAGTTGACTTGATTTATATGTTATTTTTTTTATAACAAATTGAAAAAAAAGAAGAAAATAAAAATACCTAAGTGATATGTATAAATAATAAATTACATAATTAATATTGATGATAAAAAAAAAATAGATTAAAAGTTACAGGTGTAGTAAGACTACATTGAGATCGCACAAAAATTATAAACAATGATTTTTTTTATGTAATTCTAAGAAAAATTCCTACATATAACTGTAAATCCCATTTTTGGGGTTATGTGAAAAAAATAAATAAATCTATCTATTTGATCACACAAAAAAGAAAAAAGAAAAAAGAAAAAAAAAAAAAAAACTTATCTATTTTAATCAAAAATAGCATCCAAATGAATATATAATTCACAGTTTTTTTTTTTAAATATATATACAAAATAATATATTTATATAAAAAGAAAGAAAGAAAAAACATAAAAGAGGATATATATATATATATATATAATATAATGATTTAAAAATAAACAATAAATATACAAATAAATAAATAAATTATATTTCAACCAAGATAAGTAATGACTTCATTTCCATTTGCTCGAATAGGTAAAGGACAACCAATAATAAATAATAAAGTATCATCGTTATTATCATTATGATGATGAAAGAATGAACGTTTTTTTGATTTATTTAATAAAGAAAGAAATGCGTAAGGTAAATGATTATTGGTAGTAGCTGGTGATATTGATCTAGCAGAAGAACGATTTGATTCTGAAGACGAGGAAGAAGATGATAATTGTGATGATGATGTTTTTGAATTCATTAAATGATTTTTTTGTTGTTGACGATGATGCGTATTAACAATTCTATCAATTAATAAAGCAGCACAAGCAGTCGAAGAAGTCATTGATTCTTTTAAATCCATAAAATACCAACGAATAGGATCTAATTGGAAATTTGTTTCAACTAAAACCACTTTATTATTCATTTTATTATTTTCTAAAGAAGGAGAAGAAATCACACTTCGCCAACATAAACCAGGACCAGGAATGTGTAATCCTTCATATTTACAAGGTCCATTATAAAACTTATTAATATGAGTAATGCCTGCCTTTTCCATTAAATTTAATACTTTTTCTTTATTTCCTTGTTGTTTTAATAATCCTTGATAGGCCTCATATAATTGTTCGGCATTATGTTGTGGTATAATATAGTGCTGTAATTGGGTTTTTTTGGTTTTTTGTGATAAATGAACTATTGTACTTTGAAATATTGAATCATTCATTCTTTTTCTTTAATTTTTTTTTTTTTAATCTCTTTTTATATTATCTTTAAACAGTAAATTTATTTATAATAAGTAAATAAAATAAATAAATAAATACACTAAAAAGAAAGAAGTAATAAAGAATGGTCCACTTTTTCTTTTTTTTTAAAAAAATAAAAATAAAATGTATATATACAAGGGTTTATTATAATACTTTACAAGTCAAAAATATTCATTTTATCATATGAACAAATTGAAACATAAAAAAAAAAAATTAAGGGGAGATAATATCGTATTGGTTCAAAAAAAAGTTGGAAAAAAACGTGCGTTATCTTTATATAGTTATTTGCATTCTTTTTTTCCCTTTTCTTTCATCTGTATTAAGCATTAGTAAAACTTAAAATAATATACACTTAAGATATATAAATAAAGTAGTATGTAATTTTTTTTCTTTTTTTTTCTTTTTTTGCATGATTTACCTAATATCTAATAAAATGAAGATACAAAAAAAAATTGACTGATTAGTACTCCGAAGGCTTTTTTTTTTCTTATTTCTTTCTCTCCTTCCTATTTTTGAAAAAAACAATAAATATGTCAAAAAATAATATAGAAAATAATAATAATAATAATAAAAGAATCAATGAACAAATAGAAGACGTAGAAAGTCACTCGAATAATAAAAAGATAAAGAGGAATGAATCAGCAACTATACCTATATACCGTGGAAAGTTTAAACATAAATGGTTAAAAAAACATTCTAGTTTATTAAAACATTCAGAAAGTCTTAAAGGAATCATGATTACCTGTGGTATTCAACAAGAAACAAGAGCTCTTGGTAGTGTTTCCAACTTACTAGACTTATTCACTAAACAATTATTTCCTCAAGCTGAACTTGTACCACCTATTCCTTTAGCTACTTTATTAATGGATATTAAAGATAAAGACCAAGAGGAAGATAAAGAAGAAAAAGAAAAAGAAGAAAAGAACAAAGTTAAATGTTTTGAAGCTATTGATACAGGTTGCTGTGGATTAATTTTTTATCAATTTAATATAAATATAGATCCTACCTTATTTGTTCATACATTGATGGATTATTTAATTCGATTACCTGATGATCAAAAAGAAAAATATAAAACCTTATTAAGATATACTTCAAGATGGATTCCTTTAAATTTTATTTGTCATGTTACAACCGAAAGAATCACGGATTGTGTTCAACATCGCGTTTTACCTTACTTAAATCAACTTGTTCAACAACAACAACAAAATCAAGATCAATGCAATAATAATGATAATGATGATGATGATAAAAAAAATAAGAAAAAGTCATCTGTTGCTATTGTTACTGAATTAAGAAATAATATTCATTTTTCAAAAGAAGATATAATCCAATGTATTGCTCCTCATTTATCCAGTGATCTTTTCATTGTTGATTTAAAGCAACCTGATTATGTCATTTTTGTCACAATCTTTAAAAGTGTTTGTGGAATAAGTATTTTAAAAAATTACTATCCATATAAAAAATATAATATTATTCAATATTTATCATCTTCTTCTTCATAATACATACATATCTTTTTTTATGTAAAAAAATAAGTGTTATTAGTATTATTATTTGTAATTACAAAATTAGATAAATCATTATTATCATTAATTTTTGTTGTTATTGTTGTTTGTTATTCATCATCTTATTTATAATATACATCTAAAATAAATCATTTTTTTTAAACATCATACATTATTATATATATATATATATATATATACTTTATATAAATTAAAAAAAAATAATATTATTATTTGTAATTACAAAATTAGATAAATTATTATGATATCATTAATTTTTTTTTTTTCATTAGTTATTTGTTGTTCATGTAATCCTTTTTCTTTTTTTTTTTTTAATTCATCTATCTATTTTTCATTTTTTTTTTTAAAGAGCAGCAAAAGAAGATTGTAATAAAGCGGCAGTAGATTGAATTTCAGGATGATCTTGATCACTTTCACCATCTTGAATAACGGATTGAATACCTTTTTTAGAAACATCATTAATTTTAGCACCTACCAAGACAACAACATCATTTAAGGATTTCATCATTGTATTTTTAACTTCCATGTCAGTACAAGTACGGATACCAGAAACTAATTCTGTTACTAATGGGTCAACACGTAATTGTAATGGAATCAAAACCTTTAATGCATCAACAGCATGATCACGAATATCTTGTTCAGGTTCTTGTAAGGATTTAATAAAAGTACGTTGTAATTGAGGTAAGAATGGCTTTACATGTAAGGGGACCTTATTTAATAATAATCCTAAAGTATGTAAAATGGCTGATTTTACAGGGGATGGGTAACGATCACCAACAATACGAATTAAAGGACCAGTCATTTGAGTAACAAATGGTTTTAATGCAATATCTGTAGTACGTTCAATTAAATCACCAATGGCTAAAGCAGATTGTTCTCTATGTTCTGTGTTACCATACATTAATCCTTGTAAGAAAATAGGTAAAATGCATCCTAAACCTTTAGGAATATCACAGAACCCACGTACGTTGATACCAGGGGATGACATAATATTGATAGCACGGCGTGTAGAAGGAACATATTCTTCATATAGTTCTTTATCCAAGGATTTCACAATAGCAGTTAATGCGTTCCATGAAGATTGAACCACTTGAAGATTATGATCATTTAATAATAAAATCAATGTATACATCCAATCACCAACTCTTTCGGTAATGATTTCTGATTCTGTTTCTTGGCTTTCACTAAAGAAGTTGGCCACCATATCACAAGCAACAGATCGTCGTTGAGGTGAATCATCTTTAGCAGCTTGTATTAAGTAATCCATTAGAGTGTACAAACCTTCATCATCTTCAATAGATAACATTAAAGCTTCTGATGTTTGTTTTAATTGCTCAACAGTTGCTTCTTTATCTTCTTCACTTAATTCATCATAAGTTTCATTACTTCCAGGGGTTAATAATAAGACACGAGATTCAATTAATGCATCTAAAATACTTGTTAAGCGTTTATTAAGGGTAGGACCAGCTACAGTGACTAAAGAAGCTAAAGCACCAGCATTAAAGGCATTAATAGGAACTTGAATCAAGTTAGGAATTAAGACTGGGAAGACAACATTAGCACGAACAGCCATGATTTCTTTCAATGCAGATAAAGCATAATCAGAAGTTTCATTATTAGCCTTCAATTGATTTAATAAGTAAGGTAAGATATCATCAATTGCTCTTGCACCAACATTTTGATGTAAAGTATCAAAGGCTTGAGCAGCAGCTTCACGTACTTCAGTAGATGAATCACAAAGGGCTTGGCGAATAGCTGGAACAATTTGATCAGCGAAATCAAGAATTTGGACTCTTTCAGCAGCGGCCATGACTTCACTATAAGCAACAGTAACACCTTGACGAATAGCGCTATCGGATGATTGCATACCATCTTGTAAAATAGGTAAAATATCTGGTAAGACACGTTCTCCTAATTTAGTAACTAAATCAGCAATGGTTCTAGCAGCAACAGCACGTTGTTCATAGTGCTCTTCATCACTAGCTAATAATTGAATAATCATGCTCATCATAGTAGGTAAGATATCACGTAATGTACGAGGTGTATTAGATACCAATGCCTTCCATACTTGTAAGGAAGCTTGACGGACCATACCGGATGAATCACGACGTACAATATATAATGCTGATAAAATACGATCACCACGCTCTTTACCAAGTACGTCACGTAATTGATGTTTACGTTGTTGTCCTCCATCTTGTACATCATCCACATCTTCATCTTCTAATAATTCAACATTACCAAGTGCTTGCATAGATTTATTAGGATTATTCATACCAGTAATACGGAATAATAAATCACCAACTAATTGGACAGAACTTTGTCTAATACGCCAGTTCATATCGAATAATCCCTTTTCTAATTCTGGTAATAAAAGATCAACAGCCTTAGTAGCGTAATTAGTAACAATCATACGACCAGCCTTTAAGGAAGCATCACGAACAAATTCACTTTCATCAGCAAGACCCATTAAAATAGGAGGAATGATACGACCAATATAAGGTTGGAAGCGAGGACCATAAGTAGCAGGTAAATAAACCAATAATGAAATAAAACCTTCACGTACATATGGTCTTGGACTATCAGCATTAGCAATAATTTCAGGTAATAACCCATCCAAACGTTCTAAACCAAGACCAGCTAAAATTTCTGCAAGACCTTGTGCTGCACCTTGACGATCAACACTACCGGTATCTGTTTTTAAGGTATCAAATAATTCAATTACTAAACCAGGGAAATTATCTTCACCTAATTTTTCAACTAAACCACCAATAGCTTTAGCAGCTGTACCACGAGCTTCAGGGACTGGGTCAGATAATACTTCTTTAATACGAGGTAAGATGACAGGTAAATAAGGTACTAAATCCTTTTGATCAGTTAAGGAAGCCATGTTACCAACAATTTGAGCAGATTTGGTTTTAATTTCGGTTCCACGTTCACGTAACCCACGTTCTAAAATTGGCATCACAATAGCTAATGATGGTGAATCGATATAATGAACAAAGGATGTTTGTAATAATTTCTTTAATGCAATCATTGTCTTCTTATTAGGATCACTAAGTGCTTCTAAAAGTTCAGGAACCAATTGTTGAATTTCAGGGTTACTGATGACTTCACCAAACATTTGTAATGATCGATTAGCAGCATTTTGAACTTGAGCATGAGTATCAGCAAGTACTTCCGTAATTCTTGGAATAATATTAGGTAAGGAAACAGATAATTGTTTAGGAGCACAATAAGCCATAGCACCTAATAACTCAACAGAAGCTTTCTTGGTACGCCATTGACGTTCATCTAACCCTTCCAAAATAGATGGCAAAATTAATTTCACACAATGACCACTAATCTTACTCATGATCACACGACCTGCATCTGCACTAGCTTCACGGACATCCATATTAGTATCACTAAAACAGACTAATAATAATGGAATGATTTGAATAATATAAGGTTCAAATAATCTACCAAGAGTAGCAGATAAAGTTTCAAAAGCGAAAAGTGCACCTTGACGATATTGATAATTACGTTTATTATCTACAGCATCCTTAAGTGATGTCATAATATTACAATCTTTCAAAGCAGTAATACCACGCCCTTTAACAACACCAGCTAAACCATAAGCAGCACCACGACGCTGAGCATACTTTTCACCGAGATATAATTTCTTTAATAATCCTTCAACAATACTTGGTACATCTTCTTTAATCTTTTTAATCAAGGCTGGTAAACATTCAGCAACAGCACTTTGGACTACTTCGGAAGGTGTATCTAAGGTTTCAATCAAATTATCTACAGCTGCACGAATCTTTGGATCTCCATCCTTAAGATAACCTGCACATCCACCATATAAAATAACAACTGATTGACGGATATCATCATCTTTAGCTGACTTTTCCTTAGCAAGATAAGATTCAAATAATTGTAACATTTGTCGCTGTACATTTTCTTGATCACCATAGGCATTAACAACAGCTAAGCCTGCATCTACCATTTGTTTACGTACTTGTTCGTGACGGTCACCTAAGGCTTGATCATTGATTAAAAATTCACAAAATCCTATTACATTATTCACTTGTAAGTATTGAGCACTCTTTTTAAAAGCAAGTGCAAGCCCACTTCTTGATTGCCATGGATCTTGACGATCTAAAGTTTCAGGAATTACCATACCAAATTTATCATATTCAGGTTCTAAGGAGGCAGATTTTAATTTATAAATAGAATACATTTCTCTTAATGTTTCCATAACAGTTTCAGGATATAATTCCATAGCCTTGGCAATGGCTCCACTAGCTGCTGATCGTACATAACTGCTGTAATCACATGTAACATAACTTAATAATTGTTCACTATAATTATCACCATCTACATCCAAACCATTATCTTCCCATAAGGCATTTGCAAGTGCTGCATTAGCTTCACTTTCATCATCATGACAGGCCAACCATAATTCTGCTGAATAATCAATTTCTGTTAAATCCAAAAGCTAAAAATAAATATTATAAATAAAAAAAAAAGGTATATACATTTAGAATATAATTAATTATTAATATTATTATGATTTTATTTATTCTTTTTCTTATTCTCTTTTTTTCATCTTTTTTATCTTTTTTTTTATCTATTTCAAATCACCTCTAATCCTTGAAGAGCAGCATGTCTTTCAGTAGCTTCATCAGATAAAAGACCGTTGAACAATGCTTGGTATTCATCAGGAGTGACCAAAGTATCAGCCATAGCAGTACATAATTCAATAAGAGTAGATTTAGCAAGTTTACTAAGACCAGGATATTCGCGAACAGTGTATAAGAGAATTTCCAACATTTGTTTTCTACAAGTGAAATTAGAAGTATCATTACCAAGATGAGCATGAGCATGAAGAATATCTAAAGCCAAACTAACTTGTTCGACAGCAGCTTCACCAGTACAAGAAATACCGTTGTTTTTAATCACTTGATAAAGAACAGGGAAACTATAGGAAAAGGCAGCAGCTGTGAGAGGTTGTGATTCTGTCAAGAATTTTAATTTATAAAGAACACGATTGACTAAATCTATTAAAGGTTCATCTAACCATCTTGAAGGTAAGAAATTGACTTGATGACTTCTTAAAGTAGCTAAACCAATAGCATCTACAACTGTATTTTCAACATAAGCTGAATTTGCATTATTAGCAGATTGTAAAGTAGCTCTAGCTAAATGAAGGTAAGTATCTACTAATTCTTCTTGTAATAATAATCCAGCATTTGATTGTGCCATATTTAATAATTTATCCATAGATGATAATAAAATGGAAATGGAAACATCATGAGTTGAAGTAATATCTACATTTGATGTTAAAGCACGAAGAACATTTAATCCTAATGTCATTTGATCATATACTTTTTGTACTTGTTGACGAATATCCTTTTCCTTTTTCATTTGTGCATTGACTAATGCTTGTTCTTCCTTTGTTAATTTTCTTTCAACACCTTTCTTTGCAGCTAATTCAGCACGAAGTTGATCTTCCCAATCTTGATCTTTATTTTTTCTATTACCGCTGGTTTGTTTTGCATCATTCTTTTTCTTTAATACATCAACATAAACCATATCATCAGGTGTTTTCCAAATATTATATTGTAATTCATCAACACCATTCATCAACTTAGGATCTAATTGAAGTTCACTTGCAAAGGTACCAAAGAAAGTAGGTGTATCAATAAAAGATAAAGTAGAAATTACTGATAATCCGGCTTTGTAAAATAATTCTGAATCGTTATTATCTGAAGAAAGTGATTTCCATACAAGTTCCTTTAATCGCTTAGAATGTTGTTGTACTAATTTACCAGGATCTACATTTGCACGTTGAACCAATGTAATCCAGTTGAATTTTTCAGCAGATGAAACTAAATTTTTAAAATAAATAAATAAATAAATAAACAATAAAAATAAAACTTTTTTTCTTTTTTTCTTTTTTTTTTTTTCTCTTTTCTCTTTTCGCTTTTTTCACTTATTATATATATAATATGTATTAATATTTACCAATAGATTGATGATGAGCTAAAAGAACCAATTCTACAAGGATAGAGGATTTAATATCTACATCAATTTGACTGAATGAAGTAATAGCCATTAAAACAGAAGCTAAACGGTATTTTGCAACTAAAGGATCAATATTTGTAGAAGCAGCAGCGGTAGCAGTAAGAGCAGTGACAGCAACAGAACCTTTTGTTTCCTTTTCTAAATCCAATAACCATTGATTTAAACCTTGAATCATAAAATGAGATAACTTTTCGGGTTGTTGATTACTAAGAGAGGAGATTGATTCATAGGCTTGTTGACGTACTTGGTAATGAGGATGGCTAGATAAAATCCAAATCATAATTTGAGCCATAGAAAATCCAATAGTTACATTATTTCCATTATTATTATTGGATGATGATGATGTTGTTGTTTCTAATACTGATTGTTCTGTTTGAGCAAATAAACTGGTGATAGCACGAGTTAACCAAATACCTTCTTCTACTGTTAAAGCTTTCATATAAATACGATCCAATAATAAAAAGCTACTGTTACTGCTTTTATTTTTTCCATCATTATTTCCTAATACTGATTTTGGATAATTTTGCTTCTTTACAAATTCACTAACACCACTGTTTTGTTGATCCTTATTCCAAGTACTTAAAATACGACCTGATAATAATGCAACTAATACATAACCTTCTAAAGGACCATCTTTCCATACTAAAGGTTTATCTTGCATTTTATTAGTAGTAGTGGCAAGTGGTTGTAAATATTTAATGATTTGGTCAGATAATGTAAGACTAGGTTGATCATGAATCCAATAAGTTGTACCAATAGTGTTAGCCCATTGATGACGAACAGTAGCCTTTGTTGAAACAAGTCCATCTGTAATTACTTTAACTACTTTATCCATTAAAGATTTATTTTCTTTACAAAATGTATCATTATAAAGTAAAATAGAAATATGTTTCCCGCAAGCCTTGATTAAATTAACTAAAGCCAATTCATTAGATTCTTTTGTTAACATGGTGAATAAACCACCATCTAATACTTTAGCACTGACAGTAGCATCATGATTGAATGAGAGATTCAAAGCAGCATCATACATGACGATACGATGATCAGGAGTGCTTACTTTATTAGTTGTTAATGGTTTTGTAATAGCATCTGCCACAGAAATCAATTTAGAAATATCATGACATTTTTCACACAAACTACGCCATAAACTTGAAGCACCAAGACGAACAGCTAAAGATGTAGATCTTAAATGATTAGATAAAGGTTCTTTCCATTTAGATTCAAAAATAGTGGATGGATCAAATGAAAAGCATGGAACAATGTTGGCTAAACAAGGAAGAACAACTTCAGGTGATCTTAACATCATTTTTTCCAAGACAGATAAAAATTGCTGTTCAAAGATATCTTGTGTAATCATTTTGGAAATAAAAGCATTTAATGCAATCATAGATGATTGGGGTACAGCTGAACGTGATGAGATGATGTTTTTCAAATAATAATCAATTAATGATGATTGAACTTCAACAACAAAAGGTTTTCCATCTGTATGTTTTAAATGAAAACAAACATCTACAATGGTACCAATTAAAATAGCATTAATATATGTAGGTGTACATGTGGATGCATTGGAGAGTGAGTATTTAAATAATTCAGGAATACGTTTAGGATGATTTCTGATGGCACGTCGTGTATCTGCAATCACACTTTTCCAAATGCTTTGTTTTATAGATGATGATGAGCCTAATGATTCAATTAATATACCTTGTGTGTTAATGATCATTGTTAATAATTTAGCTGTGGTATCATTATCAGTGTCTTTTGTTTCTAATATCAATGATTCAATATGATTAACCCAATTTAATAATACAAATCGACTTGATGTTGCGGTAGAGCATTCCCTATTTTAGAAATCATTAAAATAATACTAGTTAGCTTTCTATTTTTTTTTAAATATTACATACATTTATATATGTATATAATTACCCTGAAGTAGATGAACGTTTACAAACTTTTTCTGTTTCACGGAATAAAAAAGGTACAATGGTTTTTTGAAAATAAATAGCATTCCAATTATTTAATTCTGTAAATACATCTAAAATAGCTTGACGTGAAGCACGGTCTTGATATCTTGTGTAAGTTAACTTTATTAAGGTTAAGAGTGATGGCAAGTCTTCTTCAGGTAAATCTAATGAATAAATATTATTTATTATGTAGAATATTAATATATATAAGTACCAGTTTTATATTTATATGTTTTTTAAACTAATGATACAAAGGAAAAAAAAAAAAAGGAAGAAGAAGAAAAGGAAAAAAGGAAGAAAAAAAAAAAGGGTTTAAGAAAAAAGTAATATACCTTTTCTTCTAAGTCTTAATAAAAGTGAATGATTTAAAAAGTCAAGTCTTTCAGTTACACTTGATAAAGTGATATTAGTAAGAACCTGATTTTTAATATATTCAGACCATGAGAGTTCGCTTGATTCAATAGCATCACTCATTATAAAAAATATTATAAAGAGTAACTTGAAGCTGAATAAGGAATACCAAGTTGAAAAAAAAAGAAGAGAAAAAGAGGAAAAAAAATAGAAAAGCGTGACAAGAAATAAATTCCATATTGAAATTCATCCAAACTCCGCATATTTAGCTGTTTTAACGTTGTGGCTTGTTTTTTCAATGCTACACCGCAGTAAAATAGGTTTAAGGGATTATGAAATATCCGTTCCTTAATTATTTTATTGTGTATAATTCTACTTTTCTTATTATAACTACTATTCTTTGTTAGCTAAAAAAAATAAAATAAAAAAGAAGTCTAATGATATATATAATTTATTTATTTTATGATTGTTCAAATATCAAACTAATCATTTTTTATTTTGCTTTTCTTTTTTTGTATCAAACAAGCGGAGATAGTTTTAAATAATTAATGCAATTATAAACTAAAGAGGTTAATATATTTAAAAGTGATTTTTTATTTCATTTTTAAAATAGTAAAAATAGTACAGCTAAATTAATTGAATATTCATGTATAAAAGAATATAAATATATATATATATATATATATATATATATATATATATATATATATATACTAACTGCTTTTATAATTATAAAAAATAATAATAAGCAATAGAAAGAAAAGTATATATATTTATAAATTTTTAAGAATATCTTCATATTCACAATTAATCACATCAATAGACTTATAATTGAGAGTTATATTCGATGGGTTTACATTTATGTGACCATTTCTTTTTTTGGGAAGTTTTTTTGTAATAAAAGTACTACCGTTAACGGATTCGTTGATAACCAAGTAAAAAGGTTTAAGTGATCATGATTGATGGATACTCCTTTAAGACTTAAGTGATCCAAAGCTAACTGAGAAGCATTCATGCTTATCATACCATTGCTATATTTGTTATTTACATTAGTAAGAATAATATCTTCTAATTTTAACACATATAATGATGGATATGTCTAACATATAGTAAAACCTTTTTTAAGTTTAATTTCATAAAAAGATAAAGCAATATTTTCTAAACTATAATATGATTGTTGTATTTGACTTATAAGCCCAATATATGTTTTGATGTTAGCATCAGTAAGATGAGAATTTTTAATACATAATTTTTTCAAATTTGAAAATGCTGATAACCAAGAGTGCCAATGGAATTAACTTTTACTTTCTTCAAGGAAATAAAGATCATCAGTAAAAATCATACCTAATGAACTAATAGTATAAGATGCATGGTCTCTTCCCCAAGCTTTCACTAGATAATTGTAATTCATCAAAATATCAGCTTCAGATGTCAAATGCAATGCAGTCAAATGATCCAAATAATCATATCGTTTTTCAATCTGCTATTTTCTATTTTTTTTTTTTTTTCATCATTACTATCACGATCACGACCATTACGATAATAATATTGTTTTGAATAATTGATGTTTTCAAGATCCACAGTATAAAAATCAAAATAATATTCCAATAAGGTTAATTGTTTTGGACGACTGATTAATCAATCCATAAATAAAATTACATTCCAATGATACACTTCATCATTCCATTCTAGTTCCAAATTTCCTTCTACTTCTTCAAACTTGACTGATAAAATGGATAAACGTTTTAAACCAGAAATGAATTGATAAGAAATATAAGCATAACCAAATCTATCTGAAGGAGTCATGAATTTTTTATTAACTGAGCAGAGTAATTTAAGTTTCAAATCGATTAATTGTAGTTATTTTTTTAAAAAGATATCCAAAGCAATTGTCTTGTTGCACATAAGTATCAGTTAATACCAATTTTTTCATTTTTTCAATAGAAGATATTTGATATTCTTGTTTTAAATACTAATCTGAAATATTTAAAAATAAATCATTGAGCGATAATGATGTTAATAAAGGATGAGACTTATGAATAGATTCTAATATACCCTCATCCAATTCAAAAATGAATTCTATATTATTTAAACTTTGAGCACAATATTGAGCAAAACTGATATGAAGATATTCTAAAAATTGCCAATTAGATGGGAAAATCATTATTTTACCAAAATGCCAATTACATTTATTAAAAAGCCAGTTGACCACTTGTCGATTTCCTAATCTATCAGCTACATTCATATAATGTCTTTTTCTTTTCTTTTCTTTTCTTTTTACCCACTTCAAATTGAAGAAAATAGAATTGTGATTCATCTACGTAAACATCACCATGAACATATATTTTATATTTTTTGATAAGAAATTCAAGTGAAGTACATTTGTTGTTGTTATTATTAAAACGAAGATGTCAATCATTTTCAAAATAGATTAACCAATATGGAATTTTTGTTAAAAATGGTCAATAATCCAAAAATTCAAAGACTTCAAACTCGCCACCAAAAGATCTAAATCCTTCAATGGAGGTAATATTAGGACAAGCGTCACTTAGTCTTTCCAATTGAATTATTGTGATGTTATGTTCTGAAAATATTCACCGAGTATTAACCGACTTGCTAATTTTTCAATAAGCTTATTGTCTATTTTTAAAGAAGTTATCAGTTTAACAAACTTGTTTAACTGTTGACTATTTGCTAATTGAATGGTTGAATAAAGCTGAGGTTGTCTCGTTAAAGAGTACTACAATTTTCAAACTAAAGAACATTATGCAATGTATCTACGTGATAAACAAGCAAATGCTTGTTCCAATGCTTTATTTGATAATTTCATGTTTCCTTTTTTTTTTAATATTGATAAGAAGAAGAAAAAAAAAAGCGAGAAAAAGAAAAACTGATAACTATAAAAAAGAGAAGATAATTCAAATGTATCGCGTAACTGACTTTTAATCGGATATTGATTTATATATTTTTTGCATTATTATCATTTTTTGAAATGAGAATAGTATAAAATAAAAATAAGCAAATAAACTAACAAATGAATTTAATTATGAACAGTTTCCCAAATATATTGGTAACCTTGACTTTTAACATCTTTTATACCAACTTTAGGTTCTTCAACTGTTTTATGAGCTCTACTATGCCATAACCTGTTCTCTTGATTTCTAAAGTAAACATAAGCAGTATCTTGTTGTCTATTATCAATATAACAATACACACCATCACCAGTGCAACATTTTTGTCCCATATTACAACAAACCTTATTTTCATACATTAACTTTTTTTGATCATAGTCATAAACTTGAATAGTAGAACAATCCGAATGCCATCCACAGAATTTTAAACCTTTCTTACTAGTACATACCCAAACATCTCTTATAGTAATTCTATCCATTAACATTGCTGAAGCACATAATAATAAGCCAAAAAATGTAATTAAAATTAATTTCAACATAATTATTAATGTATATATATATATATATATATATATATATTTATGAAAGTAAAAAAGAAAGAAAAAGAAAAACAATTTATATATATTCATATATATATACCGTTTTACCTTTAAAATAATCTACTTAAATGTTTTTTTTTAACTTACTAAAACGGAAGCATCATGCTAAATTCTCAAGGTTTATATTAAAGAAGTTTATAATAATTACACAATCTAACATTTAAATAATCTCCATTTAGAAATATCAAAAAGTATCAATAAATAGAATTATTTCTATTAGGAAACCATATGAAGTATATTAACTATTGAAATTTTTTTTTTCTCTATCTCTCTTGACACGAGCAAACTCCGAATAATAAGAAAAAAAAATCCAGTGGAAAAATATTTGTACAACTTGTAATTAGATTTTTAAAATGTATACTCTTAAAAATAAGGATTGATCTAATAGTCAATTGTTTCTTTATTCAAAAATAATTTCACAACAATTAAAATTTGTTTCTTTAATTTCCAAATTATGTACATTGATTATTTGATTTTAGATCATGATTTTAAGAGCAAATTAAATATATTTTATTACAAATAAAATAAGAGATTTTTTTTTTATTGTAAATAAAAATATATTAAAATGAATACTACATCAGAATGGTTCTTTATTATTGTGATAATTGCCAGGAACAAAAGAAAAAAAAAAAAGGAAAGTCATAGCAAAAAAAGGTCTATAACGGCTGATTTAATAATAAAAATTAAATCGATCATTATATATTTAGTTCTTTTATAAGCATTGATTTCTTTACATCAAAATATTTTTAATTATCATAAGAAGGTGGATGAACAAAAAAAAAAAAAAAATAGCAAGATTAGGAGAAAATACAAGATTTTTGTTAGCAGTAAGTATATTTTTATATACTTGTAAGCGAGATACATTTTAACCTTTAGATACTTATGAATCCTTCACGCTTACATGTTTCTTATTATTGTAATGATACCCAGAAGCAAAAAAAAAAAAAGAAGAGTCATATACTAAATATATGCTTCTAAATATAATTTTAATTATAAAGCGAATTTTTCATTTTCTCTGTAATTATTAAGCCGACTTTTGGTTATTTTTTTTACCTCAAAATGTTCCATATTATTATTAAGAAATGAAAAAACTAAAATAAACATGATCACAATAAAATAGTTTACTTTTATTATATGTATGTGTTTATATACATAAATTTAAGTTAAATGCAAGTTAACCTTTAAATTTTTATAAATCATTTACAGCAATATGTCCCTTATTAATATACAAAAACGGATCCATAAAAATAAAAATAAATAATCATATAGCAAAATATTTTTATAACGACCGGTTTAAAAATAAAAATGAATATATCATTGTCTCTTAAAGTTCTAAATAAAAAAGAAAAAGGAAAAAAATATAGTATTGATTAATATTTATTAAATAATATATAAAATAAAATCAACATGCAATCTTATAGAATCAAAACTTAATAGTTAAACTATTTAATATCTAAAAAAAAAGAAATGACACCTTTTCAACATCGTAAATTCGATCGTATATTTTATAAAATAAACTTAATCCAATTATTTATTGTATTAAATACTTAACATAAATTTTTTAATAAATAAAAACTATTTTTATTTATTAATATTGTAACATGATCCATCATTTTTAAGGTGCTAGTTGATTAATAACGATTCAGTTCCAAAAAGGAAGGAAAGCAAAAGTTAAATTTAAACTCAGATTTCATTTTTATATTTATGGAACATAAAATTTTTTATTCAAGCTTTTTCATCTTTCTTTCCTGTTCTCTCTTTTTATTTATTTATTATTAATACATAACACTATTTTATTAAATAAAATAAATAGATAAAAAAAAATGGGATCAGTATTAAAAAATGTATTCAATGGCCTTGTAACAACAGATATTAATTATATTCAATATGCAATTTATTTACCACCTAATAAATCAACACAGGCTCAATTAGATCAAACTAGATCATCGATTTTATCTTTTATTAAACCTTTTTTAAAAGATTATCTTTGGCAAAAAGATGGATTTCAGCTATCTATTACTCACAATAATAAAAAAGGTAAAATATCTTTAATAGTAATATAATAATAATAATAATAATAATAATAATATCCAATATAGTCTTATATATATAAATACTTGTACTTATACACGTACCTATTATAGATCCACTTTATCCATTTTTATTTGGCGTAACAAGATTTGGAGATTGTCTTCATGATGAATGGTTTATTATTTATTTATTATATGAAATATCTAAACAGTTTTCTGAAGTTATTATTACAGTATCAGATAATGATGGCGATGTATTATTAATCGAAGCAGCTTTAGAATTACCTTCATGGTTAGATCCTTCCAATAGTGAAAATCGTGTTTATATTTATCAAGGACAATTGCATATTATACCATTACCCAAATCACCCACTGATATATTTAATATGATACCATCTATCAATAAATCATTATCACGTGAACAAGGATTAGATTATATTCGTCAAAATAATAATAATAAATCATCTTCATCTTCATCAATAGCATCTACTTCTATTCAGCAAGTCATTCATCAAAGAATAAAAGACTATCCAGATCCACAATTACATTATGCTCGTACTTATTTTCATTCATTAAAAGCAGCTTGGGTTTTATTAAATGAGCCTCAACTTTTAACGTTAGCAATAGAAAGTTTTTATTTAAGAGATCCTATTTCTTTAAAACATTGTATTACTATGTCAACTTTTCTACCATCCAATAAAAATAATCATAGTAATAACAAGATGATGAATGAACAACAACAAAAACCAATTGATGTTATTATACCATGGACAAGAACTACTTTTGCACAAACACTTCATCAATCATTTTATCCACCAAAATCATTTCCATCTTTTAATAAAGACGATCCTGATTTTATGATGAAAGATATTGGTATGAAATTAACTTGTGGGTTAGAAATGTTATATCATCAATTAAAACAACAAAAGGAAAAAGGCAAATTAAATGATAATGATGATCATGACGATGATGATGATGATGATTTAGTAACAAGGGATGATTTATTTAAACAAGTGAAATTACAAAATGGAGGAATGACGCCTTTGGAAAGAATAGATCAATTATTAAATGATTATTCCATTGATAAATTAAATCAATTACTATCCACTATGAAGAAAAGAGAAAAAGAAGATGGATTGGATTGGTTATATGTTTATCCAGATGAGTTAGAATCAATATTAAATAATAAAATGGATCGTGAAGAAGAAGTAGATGAAAGAAAAGGAAACGAAAGAGGACAAGATCCAAATATGCCTATTGATTTAGAAGAAATGATGAAAAAATTTGAATTCTTTTTGGAAAAAAATCAAAGTGATGTTAATGGTGTTTTATTACCAGAGTAAGAAAAAAAAAAAATAGAATGATAATAATAATAAAAGAGAAAGGAAAAATAAATTTAATTATATGTATATTTATATAAATATTTTTTTAAAAAAAAGGGAACAAGAAGACGATCATGATGATAATGATAATGATGAATTGGATAGTGAAAATGGATCTCAAGAATATAATGAAGATATAGAAGAAGATCTAGACCAACAAATATCATTCGATTTCAATTATTTTATGAAAATATTAAATCAAGGCATAAATGGTAAGATTGTTATTTATTTTAAAAAAAGAATGACGTTGTTACTATAAAAAGTAAAGAGAAAATCATGGAACTCATCTATTTTTCTTTTATTTTATTTTTAAATATATATATATATATATATATATATAGATGATAATACTCTAAATGATACTAATGTAGAAAAGATTGAAGTATTGGATGATATGATGAAACAGATGGATAAAGAAATAAGTGAATACGATAAAATCAGCGGATCTTTTAAAAGAGAAGAAGAAGATGAAGATAAGCCAGTTAACATTGAATTAAATTTGATCGAGAATGTATTACAAAGTTTTAAAGGGCAGCAAGGTTTACCAGGGCCAGCTGGAAATTTATTAAAACAATTCGGCATTACTTTACCGGTTGATTTTGAAGATGAAGACAATGATGTAACCACTGATATTAAAAATAAATAAATAAATAAAAATATCCCAACAATGTAAATAATGTTTAGAAAAAAAAAATGTATAATATAATAAATTCAACTTATTTTATTCTCTCTCACACTATAAAATTATATTTTTAAAACAATGATGGCAAAATTGTATTTCAATATTAACAACAATGCAGTATATACTTAATTTTTAACTTTCTTTTTTTGTAATCATCTGTTAACATTTCTTCATTCACTTAAATAGGTGAAGAACGGTATTATCTATAATAGTAAAATTTACTTTAATTTAAATTTTTGTAAAACACAAAAAAAAAAAAAAAAAAAACATTTTCAGTAAAATAAAAAATGATTAACATAAATGGAAAAGTCAACACGATCTCCTCTTTCACCTATTTCAGTAAATTTTAAACCTATCATGTCAGAACGTTAAAATTAAAAAAAGGAAAAGAAATATAATTTTTATAAATTATTATAATTTAACTCTTGAAATTCATTATACGTACATAAAAGTAAAAGAAAAAAAAAAAAGATTAATAATCAATTATCATTACTATTATCATTTCTTAAAAAAAAAAAAAAAGTTTATTTATGTACTCCTTTGAGCCAATTTTTTTTTTTTCTTTTTTTCAAGTAGTACAATCAAAATTGGAAATATAAAGATGAATGAATTCAAATTTGAAGGTATTAAAAAAAAAATATACAAAATGTTTATTTGAAACATTTTTTATTATTAGTATATTTATATTAGTTATATACTAAAATTATTATTATCATTATTATTTTATATTACAAATAGACCTTGTCAATATTACCCTATTTTATTATATGAGCAGTGGATAATTACAAAATAGGAATAAGTACTTCGCCCGTTGTACTACCTCAATTATAAAGTAAAGTTGATCATTTAACCATATGGTATAACTTACCTTCTCTTTACTCTTTTTTTTTTTCTTTTTCTCATTTTATTTTATTTTTCTTCTTTATTATAATTACTAGTTTTATTAAAATACACATATATATAGCTACAATGTTAGCAGTAGCAAGTATTGGTGGTATTACTACAATTTTAACTGCACTAGTAATTATTTGGTGGAATATACCTTTACATGATGTAGCTATAGATACTAATCCTCTTAATAATGGTACCATAAAATCAGTGAAAGATCCTCTCAACCCAGTCAGTTTAACTAGAAGTATAGTTGGTCAATTATTTTTAATCATGGCATCATTTTCTTATGCTTATTTTTCAACCACAGTTATATCATGTATTATATGGTATCATTGGTATTCAAAACAAAAAAAAATATTAAATTCATCTACGCTCTTAAAAATTGTATCTGGTTTTAACCCTATCACTTGGATTATATCATTAAAAGTGTTAGGATGGATGGCTTTGTTTCATGGAATAGCTATTATTTTAACTATCATTGCACCTGTGTTACTTCATACTTGCGTTGGGTATACGCAAAGTAAAATCACAATGAATCATACAGCCATTGCAGTCGTTCCAGATGCTCCATTTAAAGGATTACCTGCTACTTTACACCCTTATATGGGTGATTTAAATGGATCAAGTATTCAAATACAAGCAGTTAGTGAAATGGTTAATTCTATTTTCATTGGTTATAACACTGATCTTGATTTTTTTGCTAAACTCACCGTAAGCCCTTATATACAGCAATATATAAATGGTCAAGAACATGATTATAATTTTTTTACAACCATTCCGGTGGTGAATTCCATTAATGGTTATTTTGCTTTGCATACAAACTCAACTTATGAAATACTTAATACAACTCATATTCAATATAATATCAATACAGATGATGGTCCATTTTGTTCCATTGTTAGGCCAATACCAACCGTAATCCCAGTATGGCCATGGATAGGATGTACAACTGATGATAATGCAAATCACATATTTAACGTTAAACCACCAAAAACATTACCAGTACCACAATCAGGTTATTTAGATATTACAGATGGCTCAGGAAACCTTACAACCTTAGGAATCACTTATAATATTAAATATAGATGTTATGCAGTATCAAATTCTCCACCAGCCACTTATTGTGAGGACCCGGCATTATCTACTAATTCTACTTTAGCTTTTACTGATACTTTAACACCCATTTTGAATGTCCTAAATTCAGCTACTTACAATCCTAATCTTACATCAAGTGTACCTCTTGCTTTTATCGGTGCTTTACATATTAATAGTTCAGCTACAACAATAGAGTGGGATGAAAAATATACAAATGCTGGAAACTTATTTTTAACTTATATCTTATGGGCCATTAATTATACTGGATATAATGGTGATGATAGTCAAATAGTTACACCTTACAGATATGAATATTATACAGTGGGAAAAGTGGGTAATCTATGGTTCCTTATTTGTCTTATACCTATCTTTATTACTTCCATCTCTTGCTATGCTATTCGCAAGGCACCAAAAAAAGTGGTAACAGAAATTGTTACTTCTTATTGGTTACTTAATGTCATTTTACAAGGTTCTAAATCTCATAAATTAATAGAAGATGGTAAAGCTAGTGATGAATATTGGACTTCAGAAGATTTTCTCTTTGTAAACGACAGCAACAACTACAATAATATTAATAATATTAATCTTAATGTAGAAGATGAAAAACTTTTAGAGAGAGAATTATGAAAAAAAGAAAATGCAAAAAGAGCTAATATAGACTTGTATATATTTATCATTCTCCACCATTTTTATTTATTTATTTATTTATTTATTTTAACAATATTATATCCATCAACACTATATTTTTTAAAACATTTATGTAATAATAAAAATGATCAACTAATAGGGAATTGTTTGGTAAACACTATGAGCAATATATATATATATATATATATATATTTTTTGCAATGAAAATTAATTCATAAAAAAAAAGAAACAAATTCTTCTTAATCATCTATTAAAAATACAAAGATTAAAATGCACCTAACTTATTTATTTGTATACTATTATATATATAAATATGTAAATCTATTTTTTTTATGTTTAATGTGTAATATGTAATATTTTTAATGGCATAGTAGATTTAAAAAATGATTAGAATCGATATAAACCAAAAAATAAAAGAAAAATAAAAATGATGAAAAATTGGATGATTTTTTAAGTTTAATCCTCTTACAAAAAATTCAAAAACAGGTCTTTTACTTTTTTGCTATTTTTATTTTTTATTGTAACGTTTTATGTAAAAAAAAATAGTAAAACGGAAAAAAAAAAGTAAAGTAAAGAAAAGTGAGAGGAAAAAAACTCAAAAAATTCTGTATACATAGTTGCTTTTTCAGTGTGTAACCTAAAAAATCTACATCTATAAAAAATAAAACGGCCATTTTTTTTTTTTACTTATTACTTATTCTCATTTATTCTTATTTTTCTTATTTTTCTTATTTTTCTTCTTTTTCTTCTTCTTCTTTGTTAATTAATTAATATTTAACTATCCATTGTAAGTATAATAGCTATTTTTTATTATATCATATTTTGTTTATTTCTTTAAAGGAAAAAAAAAAAAAAAGAATAGAGGTAAGGTGAATATGCTATTATTGCAATTTGCATGAATATTTTTTTAAGAATCATATGAAAATAAACAATTCAAAGTATATTTATTCTTTATTGTTTTATATTTCATATTACGTAACTATTTTATATTATCATTTCTTTTATTTTATTATATTTTCATTTTATAACCATTGTTACTTTTCATTATTCGCATTGTAAACTTATTAGTTTCAATTACCGCAAAAAAATGCTCTTATAAAGTGGTTGTTTTTTAAAAAAAAGAGAAATTGAGTATAATAATAATAATAACAATAGTAACAATAGCATTCATTGGGAATACCAAGTAAAAAAGTGTATTTATAAATAGGTAATCGTTAAGTGTAGGATATGAACAATTCATATAAAAAAAGAAACTATTTTTTTCTAATTAAAATATAAAGAATTGTGCTGATGTAAAATGATCCATAAATACTTTAAAGGTTAAAGTACTATTGGTTTTATAAACTTGCATGGATTACTAAAAATAGTTTTTTATTATAATTAATATTATTATTATTGTCAATTTATTATAATTATGGCTACTGTTTTATTCATTTATCTTCTGGTGATAATAAGTAACACGTTGATGTAATAGATCCATAAAAGTTTAAAGATTAAGGAACAACTTTACTCATTTTTTTTATATAAATATGCATTATAATATATATATACATATAGACATATTATTCATTTTTATATAAAAGAAGATCATCTACAAAATTTATATATGTCTACAGCATGACGTTTTATTTTTATTTTTATTTTTAATGTAGGCATATGGATTTCCATTAAATCAAATTTATTATAAATCATATTTTATATATGTTTTCTAGAGTATGACTTGTCTAACCAATAATAATGCTCAAAAATTCTGAGTTTAAACATCTGAGTTTAAAAACGATCAATCGTATAAAATTGGCAAAAAAAAAGTATTATTCCCTTTTTCTTTTTCCTTTTTCCTTAGAAATATAGATATTTATTTATTTTTTATAAGATGGGTAATGATGGTGGTTCAATTCCAAGACGTATAGAACTTGTTAAAGAAAAAAAAAAAGAAGTAAAACAAAATCCTAATGTACAAAGAGAAGCAGCTTGGTTTTATTGTGCATTATCTAAAGTAAAATAAACAAAAAAACAAAATAGAATAAAAGTAATAATAATAATAATAAATTGACTAATCAATTTTTTCTTTTCACATATATATATATATAGTTACCATTAAATCCACCTATTGTAGCAGATAGACTGGGGAAACTATATAATCAAGATGTTATTATAGAATATATATTAGATAAATCAGCTTATGGAGATGGAGATAAGATCTGTCCTTATATAAAATCAATGAAAGATACCATCAAGTTAAACTTAACACCTAATCCTTCTAATAAAGATAATGCTAATGATAATAATAATAATGGATCAGATAATAATGGATCATCCACAACCTTAGTAGGAAGTTTAGAAAAAGAATTAAAAAGTCAATTTATATGTCCTATTAGTATGAAAGAAATGAATGGTAAACATCGATTTGTTTATTTAGATACTTGTGGATGTGTCTTTGCAGAACAAACTTTAAAAGAAGTCAATTCAAAAGAATGTTTATCTTGTGGAAAACCTTTTGATTCTTCTACAAATAGTATTACTATTAATCCAACAAATCAAACTGAAATTGATGCTATGACTAAAGCAATGGAAGAAAAAAAGAGTAAACAAAAGGATAAGGTAAGACAATAAAAAAAAAAAAGATAGTGAGAAGCTGGGATATATAAATATATAAGGAACAATCACTTATGTATCTTTATGTTTATATTTATTTATTTTTTTAAAAAAATGAAATAGAAAAAAAAGAAGCGACAACTTGAAGAAAAAGAAAAAGATAACAATAATGTTATTAATAAAAAGAAAAAAACAGAATCAGCAATATCATCATCTACTGCAGCTTCAATTGTCATGGATAAAGTAAAAAAGGAATTGGCAGAAAAGGAAAAAAATAAAAGAGAATCAAGCGCAATTAAAAGTTTGTACTCTGATAAAAATCAACCCACTAAAGTAAAGGGAAATTATCTTACAATGGGTACTTTTAATAGATATTGTTAAAATTCATATCCAATCAACACTTTCATTTTATTTTATTTTTTTTCAAATCACCAATCATTATCAATCATCAATCATTATCCAACGTTTTTTTTTGTTTTATAATAGTTTATAAGTTTTATCCATTTATTATATTGCTTAATAAGCACATCTTCATTTAATTGATATCAGCACAATAAACAATGATCTTCACTTTAAAATTTCATCATCACTGTATATCATCTCTATACATTGAATCCAATTATTATTACTGTTATTACATTTATCATAATCCACAGCAATTTAACTCTTATTAATATATCAATAATCAGTATATATATATATATATATAATATTGATCTATATATATAATGGAATTTTTTTATTATTAACATATTTCAACATAATTACAAATAAATATTTTCATTTCATTATGCCCAACTATCATTATAAAATAAAATAAAAATTTATGTATCAAAACATTATGAGACTTATATATACACATATTTATAATATTTATATATTTATATATATATATATATATATAATATAATATAATTTTTTTTTTACCTTGATAATAAATCAGAAGATGGATTAATAGATAAAATAATTGCTACAGTTCCTAAACCTACAGCACCAATCATCATCCATAATGGCATACCATTTGTTGTTGATGATAATAATGAATGTTTTGAACTTTGTTTTACCATATCAATAGATCGATTTCTTTCTATAGGATCCATAGCTAATATATCACAAGCTTGTTGGATCCATTTTTCTACTTTATTTTCTTCTATCAATAACATTGAATCCTGATCATCATATTGATCCTTTTCCGACTGTTCAATAGTAGTGGTAGTAGTAGTAACGGTAGTAGTGGTAGATGAATAAAATAAATAATGTTGATGAAAAGTATTAAAAGATGATACTTGAGATAGACCAAATTCTGCATGATGCTGTAATTCCAAAGGTGAATAAGTGGTATATAATTGAATAGCATATTGTAATATAGGTTCCCATTCTAAATTGGGTTGATATGGTAATTTACATAAATGATGATGTAATAAACTTGGATCTAAATCATCTTCATTATCATCAAGATCTTCAGGTTTATATTTTAATAATACAAGACTTGCTGTTATATATAATGGCATCATTGGATGTGTAGATAAAATTAAATCAAATATTCTATAAATATCCTCTAAATCTGATAAATCATGACTAAACCATGTAATGATCCAACTAAGGCAATAATACGGTAATATCCCCATGCTAATATATATATATATATATATACATATATATAAACAATATATCAAAATAAAGCTGTTTTTTTTTATCATATGATAATATTTAAATCCTTATTTGTTTTACCTTTGAAAATGATTATATAACTTTTCGTTTTTTAATCTATATAAAGTATTTAATAATTCAATTTCTTTCAAGATTGGTTCTAAGGAATCTAACATCGCATCTGTATTGAAAATAAAATAAATAAAAAATAATCATATAAAGGGTTAAGGATATAAATGATCATGATTTTTCTATTGTTATTATAAGGAAAATAAAAAAAAGGATATCTTAAGTAAAATAGAGCAACATGTGAAATTAATTGAATTGCATTTGATTGTCCAAATAAAAGTAAAAAGACTGTACATATATCATGGAATCCCTTTTTTTTAATAATAGTATAAATATGGATTTAAATTACTATTAATCAATATTTATCTTATTAATATATTATATTATATATTACCTGATAATAATGTAATTTTGGAAAATTTCTTAATACTTGAACAATAACTTGATTTAATTCAAGTTGTAATACTTTTTTTCTTCTTTCATCAAGATCTATATATATATATTAATAATCAAATGATTATTATTAATTATATATAAATCTTTTTTGTGCATCTATTTTTATTTTGTATATATATTATTCTTATTTTACACCTACCTTTTGGAAAAGTATTAAAAGATCTTTTTATATCTAAAAAGACTTGCTCTTCATCCTTATGTTTTCCTTTTTTATGATAAAAATAAATAAATTTAAAATTAGCCTGTCTATCCATCCCATTCTAATTTTATAATATAAATGTGCTTTTTCTTTCATACTTGATTTATAAGTTGTTATTTTGTTTTTTTTATTAGTGAGAGAGCAATGTAATAAGAGTGGCCTATTAATAAACATAAATATATAAAAGCTGTTATTATTGCTATTTTAATAAACGTGTTTTTTTATTATTTTATATTTACCAAGCTTTTTTTCTCAAATTATTATGAATAAAACCGTAGTCTTTACCAAGTTGCCTTAATTTATCAATATTTTTTTCTTTTATTGTCGTTAATATAGCTTGTTTTTTCACTTCTTCATTTTCAATATGATATTTTTGTTTTTCAGTTTGTTGAATATCCTGTATTATTTTTGAAGTATGAGGTCGACGATACTTTATTTGTGATTTACGTTTCCTAGTCATTTATGTATATATATATTATATGATAAAAGATAAAAGATATAAAATAAAATAAAAAAGGAATGGAAAAAGGGGTGGGTATATATATATATATATATATATATTATTGTTATTTATTATAATAATAAAAAGAAAAGAAAGAAGAGAAGACCAAAAAAAAATTAAATCACCTAATTTTATATTTATAAGAAAAAAAAAACTCAGATCACAATTTTTTGTATCATATGAAGTTTAAAGAAATATATAAATTAAATCATGTAACTGGAAATTACATATATAATAGGTTAATTATTTTTAATATACCTTTTTTTTGTTTAATTCATACCATTTTTCATAAATTCTTCATATTAATAGTATCTTCTAATACTATATGCTTTTCTCTTACTGGTCTTTTTTTTATTAATTTCTGATTGGTCAAATTTTTTTCAATATGCTATTTTCTGCATTTATGTATACATTTTCTCTCCAAACCAAATAAAAAAACCATGTCATTCTTCATTTTAATTTAAAAGAATAAAATATGATATTTATTAATACATATATAAATAAATAAATAAAAACATAACTATATGTTAATAAAAAAGATGGGGAGGGATGGATGGGTAGATGAGGAGGAAGGGTTTATATTTATTCACCACCACCCATAGTACCAACAAATTGAGGAACCATACCAACGACTTCAAAAACTCTAGCCCAATTAACACCATCAGCATGTAAGAAAGTACAAGCCTTTTTACCATGATCATTACAGCATTGTTCCATAGCAGTATTTAAATTATAAGTAGTTCTCCATTTACGATCAGTGATAGCATCACCACCAGTAACATAATATTTATAACCAGAACTTTGACCACAGACATAAGTAGGGTATTGAGCACCATTAACACAATTATCAGAACAATAATTGTATCTCCATGTTTCAGCACCAAAGACAGTAAGTGTTAATTGTAATAAGACAAGAATACATAAAACAGCCTTCATTTTTTTAATTTTAATTATTTTAATAAAGAAAAGAAAGAAAGAAATAAAATGGAATCATCAAGTTAATATTTATATTAAAAAATAGTGGTTACTCAAAGAACTATAATGATGTATATCAATCATCATATATTACTTACGATCAATTACTATATTTTTACTTTTTGAACAAATATGGATGTTTTTTAAAAATGAAGTATTGCAGATTTATGCTATTTTAGGAATAGTAAAATTTAAATTCACCTTTTAAAGATAAAAAAAAAGCACAGCCTCATAAAATGACAATTTTTTTTTTAATTTTATACAAGTCAGAAAAAATTAAATAGATCATTAAGATATATACGTGTATATATAGTTATATAATAAAAATAATAATAAACCAGATGAAACTTCCCAAAAATTAAAATTTACAAGAGGCTGTGTAAAAAAAAATCATATTTCTTTAAAATACAAGACCAATAGAATGGAATCAGAGAAGTAATCATTATAAATATATTATTATTTCTATTATTAAACAAATTGATAATTTTATATATTATATTTATATATTAATCAATTTATTCATAGATTTGCTTTCGATCTTATTTATTTAACTTTTTTACTATAAAATGAAAACTCTTTATATATATTTAAAAAAAGAAGTAGAAAAAAGAAAATCACGATCAAATTGAAAAGAGAAAATTTCATAGTATATTATCTTTTTTGACATCTGTTAAAAATAAATGGTAATACAAATATATGTATATATATATATATATATATGTGTGTGTGTGTGTGTGTGTGTGTAAAAAAAAAGGTTAAATATATAAATCTATTTGTTAAAAGGCATATTATTACTAATAATAGTGTTGTACAGAAATATGAATATACAAATATATATACATATATATGTATTATTATTATTGTTCATTTTATTTTATTTTAATAGATTCTTTTATAAAAAAAATTGAACAGCTACATAATAATTACTTTTGAGAATGATTTTAATAATATATTTTTTTTCTTCTTTGAACAATGGAATTAAATATATATATTTATATATATATATCTGTGGTATTAAACATTTAGCTTCTCATATGATCAACATACCAAGGATCTTCAGTAACATAAGGACAAGTACTTTATATAAAAATAAAAATAAAATAATTAGTTAATATATATATTGTTAGTGTTTTTTTAAAAATCATTATTATTACTAGTATAATTAATAGGTAATATTATTATTATTATTTACTGGATATTATGATTATCTGGATGTCCACATTTACAAGTAAATTCTTTTGGAATGAAAGGACGAGGACGAAAAAAGAAGCAGCACATAGTAAGAATATATTTCTTATAATTAGATTCGGTTTTATTATAAAAAGAGAGAGAAAGAGAGAGAAAAAGAAGGAAAGAAAAGAAAAACAGAAAAAACAGTAAATAATATATAATAAATATTTATATTATTTATTTGACAACTTTTATTATTATTATAATTATTGACGTTAATATTAAGTGATTCATTATTAAAAATTCTTTTATTTTATAAAAAATGTGTTTATATATATATTTGGTAATATTCACAATTTAACCTCAGACTTCACACATTTTCCTTTTTTTCTTATTATTTATTTATTTACTTATTTCTAATTGTCATTTTACTTCTTTTTATTTTTTTAAATATAAATAAATGGCCCATTATTTATTAAAATGCTACAAGAAATACATTTGGTCATTCACCATAAAAACATATGATGTAATATATTTTCTTCAACTACCTATATATAAAAAAAGCATATTCTCTCATATCTTCCCTTTTTATGTATATAAAAAAATTAATCAATTGCATAATAAACTTATTTCCATATAAATGAAAGTAAATAGAAAAAAATTATTTATTTATTTATACTCCTATTTCTTTGTTATTATCAATTATTCATATTTACTAATATAGCATAATAAAACTAAACATCATATATATATGATAATATATTTATATAAATATATATTTGGAATACATCAAAACTTTCATTCGTATAGGATGGATATATATAGTAAGAAAGGATCTTCAACAACTATAGAATAAGAATATACATTATATAAAAAATAAAATAAAATAAAATAAAACGATCAGTTGATAGAAATGTTCAAGATTTTATCGTTATCATAATAATAATATATAAAGCATATATAATATTTACTTAGAAATGAAAATGAGGAGGTCGATGATCACAATTACAGTTGTTGAAGTATCTATCCAAAGTATCGAGACTATAAGTACGACGGAAAGGGAAACAGCACATGGTTTATATATATTTCTTGTTTACTTAGAATCAATTAAATTTTTTTTTATTACAATATTTATAAAATAATAAAAATAAAATGAAAGAAAATAAAAGAAAAAAGAGCATCTTTATATAATAAATTTTTATACTATTTGACAACTTATATCATAACTATCACTATTATTATTACTATCATTGTTTAATATTTTTATTAAGAGGTTCATTGTTGGGTTTTTTTATAGTAAAGATACATTTTTTATATATATACAATGTCCAATAACTTAAGCTCAGATCACACGTCAAAACAAAAGAGCTTTTCTTTTTTTTTTTTTTTACTTTATTTATTTAGCATCAACTATTATTACCATTATCATTATTATTATTAAGAATAGAATGACAACTTATTTATTAATATGTATTTATAATAATAGGTATCTTCTTAAACTTTTCCTTTTGTATCACTACTTGATAGCAATTAATAAAGTAAAAAATTCAATTATAGCAAAATACAAATAATAAATAATAAAAATATTGATCATTATTTTTTAACAACTTTTTTACAAATGAAAAAGAAAAGAGAAATGAAGTAGACTTTTATTAAATCTTTAATCCATAAATGTATTGATTTTATCATAGATAAATAAACGGACCACTCACGTGTTTAAAAACAATTTTGGGTTACAATGATTAACCATCGTATTACGACATATAACTATTTACATTATTTTTAATTTTAAATCCTTTTTTTTTTAAGTCTGTATTACATTATATTGGACTTTTTTTTTAAGCTATCACACATGTTTGGGTGTGCATAAGCTAAATTATTCTAGTAATCCTCCTATTAAAGTTGGCACAGCCTCATACTTGTATTTTTTCCTACTTTTTAAAGTTTTGTATGTATATATTTTACATTTATCCGCGGTTCATTAATACTTTTTTTTTTTTTCTTACTCATCTCTGTTTACAATTCATTTTTTTTTCACGTTCTTTATTATTATTATTTTTTCTTAATCCCAGTTTTTTATTGACTTTTAAAAATTTAATTTGTGCTATATGAGTGATGCTTTGTATGCATAATAGTAGTTGAGCAGTATTATCCTTTACTTTATTTTACTTTTTTTCTGTGCCTGTATTTGACGACTGATTCTCCAGTTTTTAATCTAACATGGTTATTGTCTATATTTAAGAGCCTTGTTAAAAAGGTGCTTTCCCTACATTACTTAAATAATAATTACATAACCTTAATTTGATTTGTATATAAGGAGTTAAAAATTGTTTGTTAATATATCAATAAATATATATATATATAAGTTCAATGGTCTCATATTGTTTATCGGTTACAAGTAATAGTTGAATGTGCATTTGATAAATATTTGGATATAGTAAACAAATTTTTTTTTCTAATACTGTGACGTATATTTTCCATTTTTCTTGCATAAAAGAGCGGATTGTTTCTATTTTAATTCTACTTTTTTTTTTTTTTGTAAAACTCTTTATTAAAAATTGCTAATCATTTTCAGTAAAAAGTAATATTATTTCTTGTCCATCATAAGATTTATCAGCTAAAACAAGACTTTTAGATTGATCTGTATCCATTTTTTTTACTTTTTAAGCTATGGTATAAGTTTTAATATAAATTCCATGCTTTCTTTTAAAAAATTTCTGATTGTTCTTGTATACTAAAAAATAAAAAAGTAAAATGAATATATATATATATATATATATATATATATATGGTTTCTCATTTATATTTTAAATGTTGGATGATTTTAGTACTTAGTAAATCACTAGATTGTTGGATCACTGGTTTCTTGGTCACGAATCGTACAAGAATCAATATTATTAACATTCAAATATAATCTTCCCCTTATTTACATTACTAGCGCAGATTAACAACTATAAGTTTATCATTTTCTTTACAAAACTGTTAAACTTGCACTTGTGGGACTATGCTGCTACAGTAAATAAGATATTTTTTTCTTCTTCTTTTTTCATTTTTTTCTTTCTTCCTTTATTGGATTAAAGTTTTCAATTAAGTTTACTCTCTTATTCCCATTAGAGAATCTGTTGAGGTTAGCAAACAGGTCATGCCTTGTAGGGATTGTAAGTAAATAAAATAATATTCAAGTACACAAGTTGCTAACTCTCTTTTCCTTATTTTTCATTTTTGTATATTACTATTTTGGATCCTGCTGACTTGTATTATTATTAGTTTTTATAATATAATCAATATTATTATTTTATTATTTTATATTATACTTTACTTTATTTCTATTATTTTATATTAGTTTATGGCTTCTTTTTTTTGGCGCATAAAGTTACTCTACTATACGCATAATTGAATTATTTTTTTTATGGTGTAAACCAATATAAAAAAATATTATAGTTTTAATTCAAAATTAGAATAAAGAACTTATTAATTATAAGTGTCATCATAATATAAAGTAAACATGATATATAAAAATACCAGAGTGAGAGAAAAATAAATAACAAAATAAAACGCAATAAATACTTGTACTGTTCTTTACTGAAACAGGTGTTTTTTTTATAAACCAGGAAATGACAAATATTTTAGACTCAGATGTTACATCCAGTTGTTTTTTTTTCCCAATTTTCATTTATTGATTTCTCTTGTTATTTAATATCCTTTCTTCTTTTTCTTTTAGTTATTGTTTATAAATATATATAGATGTATATTATTGAAATAGGTGATATATTTATATATTTATTACAAAAATATTTAGTTGCTTGAAAACTTATAAAGGATAAATGAAGCAAACTTTTGACCTTCCTTTTATTCCTTTATTTTTTTATACAATTATTTTTAATACTTTACACAACAGATAAAAAAAAGATAGAAATAAATGATTATATAAAATAAAACTGGATATTTATTAATGAAATATAGAAGGATATGATATAATAGATATAATATATTTTTATTTTTATTTTTATTTTTAACTAATAATCTATTTGATTATTATTAAAAGTACAATTTTAAATCATTATTATTATATGATAATAATAATATGTTTATCCACGAATAACACCAGCAGCTTCAATACCAAGGCTAGTAACTTCATAAACTTGAGCCCAATCAACACCATCAGCATGTAAGAAAGTACAGGCCTTCTTTCCGTGTTTGTTACAGCATTTTTGCAAAGCAGTATTTAAACCGCGAGTGGTTCTCCATTTACGATCAGTGATAGCATCACCACCAGTAACGTAATATTTATAGCCAGAGCTTTTACCACAGTCATAGGTAGGGTATTGAGAGCCATTGCTACATTTGTTGGAACAATAATTGTATCTCCAGGTAGTTTTACCAAAGACGCAAAGGGCTAATTGTAATAATACAAGAGCAAATAAGACAGCCTTCATTATTATTATTGTTTTAATGAATTGATGATAATAATAAAAAAAAGAAAAAGAAAGAAAGAAATTGAAATCAAATGGTTTATTTATATTAAAAAAAATTGGTGATCCATCATATATAATATGACCTTATACTATATTTTTCATTTTAAAAAGTTGTACTAAACTTTATTATTTCCATATTAGGAATGGTGGAAATTAGATTATCCCGGTTAATAAAAATTTTTATGTTTTTTATTATACACAGCCTCATGTAATTTTTTGTTGGATTTATAGCGTTCATTTTTTTTTACCACTAGTAGGAAAAAAAAAAAAAAAAAAAGGAATGCCATTATTAACATTTTTTGTTTATTTACTTATTTAAAAATGTATATATATACATACAATATGTTTATATTGATAATAAATATATATATAATTTATTATATATAAAAATTATCTTATTTTGGTTATTTTTTTGTATATGTTGATCTTTATTTTTAATAACGATTTGTGTTCCAAAAATATAAGGTTATTATTTTAATCAATATATATATATAAATATAGTTAAAATTGACAATTGTAATGTTTGAATGAATATATAAACCTGATTAATAATAAAAATATTTGATGACTTTTACTTGATTCCACTGGATTAATACATTTTTAATTTTTTAATTTTTATTTTTAGATCAAACTAATAAATGTAAATGTGAACTTTGGTTGTATAAAATATTTTTACATAATATTTTCATATTAATCCTTTATCGTTCACTTTTAACCATATTTATCGATCAAACTTTAAAATAGAGTAACACAAATATATTATTATACATTTTACAACATATGTCATACAAAAAGTCTAGAATATAATTAGTTTAAGTAAATATAGAATTGTATATTGCGGATATAATAAAGAAAAAATAAAAGATAAAAAAATAATACTAATCACAAAATCATTATATTTATTTTATTTCATATTGCATTATCCATAAAAGACTACTTGTTTACATATATATATATATTTAATAACCAAAAAATCATATCTGCGATTAATAACATCAATCCATTTAAAATTAAAAATGACGTTAAATTGTTTTCTCTTATTCTTATTTTTTTATTTTTCTTTTGTAGTTGTTGGTAATCGCTATAAATAATATCAAGGGATTTATTATTGCTAGATTCAAAAATGCAGATGATGGTTTGCAAAGATGAATAGGAATCCAAATTTACATGATTTCAACGCAAGCTTTTAATCCATAGTTCATCCAAAGCTAGATGAGGTGAATCCATAAGAATGACTTGATTTCATCATCATTATTATCATTATCATTATCATCATCACCTTTGCCATCTCCATCAATAAGATGAACATTATTTAATCTTAATATATGTAAAAACGGACAAGAATCATCAGTAGCTGTTAAAGCATGTTTTAGTTTAATTTTACAATAATATAAATCAAGTACTGCTAAACCATAAGGAGGATTTTGAATTTATTTATCAGGAATAAATTGATAATGATTCATGGTATCGTCATACGTAATAGCAACATTAGAAATAAATAATTGTTTTAAATTGGTAAAAGAAGATAACCATGAAAGGAAATGAACTAAATCAGTACTTTCATCCATCATTAAAAAGTTATTCACCTTATTGATATGTTCACTATGCTCACTATGATAATAATCACTATAATCATAATAAAAATCATAATCATGAAGGAGATCAAATTCACCAATAAATTTCAACAGTATGTAAAAATTGGAAAAGCAATTTTTCAACCCTTTTATTTCAACCTAGATATTTATTTTAAACTGCAATTTTTTACAAAAAAATGTTCAGAGTAAAAGTAAAAGAAAAAAATGATAAATCCATAGGCCATTATGTTAAACGTTTAAATTTTTATTATATATGTGAACTATTAAAAAAATAATATGATGGTTTTATTATCGCTTTCAAATCTTCTGTATATATTGGTGGATCAAATAGCAATCGTTCTGTACAAATTAAATGCAAACTTTTTTTTCTTCAACTCAACCAATCAACTTCCTTTTCTCCTATTGATATATTATTAATAAACAATGGATAGATAAATTTGAATAATAAAAAATAATTTAAACTCACTTTAAATTAATGCCACAAAGTGTTTTTTTAATTTTATGCCACAACAACTATCTGAAATTATTCATATAAAATATATAGGATGGGAAATCAGAAGAAGAGACGGAAAAATTCAAATTCAAATTCAAACATTCCTATTAAAATACTAAAGTTACCAGCGTCACTAATAAATTTTTGCATGAATATATCTAACAATGGTGAATATCATAATAATAATAATAATAATATTAACAATATACAACTCCACCATTGACAATAATTAATAATATTTATATTCATCAATATTATATAAAAGAAATAATAATATTAAAGTATAAATTAGTATAGACTTATATTTTATATATCTATAAATATAGAAACCATGAATTTTATTTTAAATAAATAAATAAAAAATACAAAGGATTATTTTTTTTAAATAATAATAATAATAATACAATACATTGATCATTAAATCATGAATGATATGAAGTTAATAAATTTATTTTCCACCACGGATAACACCAGCAGCTTGAATACCAAGGCTAGTAACTTCATAAACTTGAGCCCAATCAACACCAGTGGAATGTAAGAAAGTACAAGCCTTCTTTCCGTGTTTGTTGCAGCATTTTTGCATCTTGGTATTTAAACCGCGAGTGGTTCTCCATTTACGATCAGTGATAGCATCACCACCAGTAACGTAATATTTATAACCAGAGCTTTTACCACAGTCATAGGTAGGGTATTGAGAGCCATTGCTACATTTGTTGGAACAATAGTTGAATCTCCAGGTAGTTTTACCAAAGACGCAAAGGGCTAATTGTAATAATACAAGAGCAAATAAGACAGCCTTCATTATTATTATTGTTTTAATGAATTGATGATAATAAAAAAAAAAGAAAAACAAAAAGAAAGAAATTGAAATCAGATTTTATTTATATTAAAAAAATGATTGTTTTAGTGTCACTTAACTTGATCAAGTTTTGGTTTACTTTCTAGTTTAATAAAATTGTGTTACAATATTTAAACTTTTTTGGAAAGTAATAAAATGTGTTTTTAACCAGGATAATACAAAATTTTTTAAATTCATTTTCCTCTTTATTTTTTTTTTACTTTTTTCCTCCTCTCTTTTTCTACTTTTACTTCTATTACCTCATCTATTTTAGTATTAAATATCAAAACTTTTTTTAATATACATGTATAAAAAAAGCAGCACATTGAAATGATCAGAAAAAAAGTTGTTCCAATATTTAATATAACTTTCTGTCATTTTTTTTCTGTATTAAATAAGGGTGAACGCCACAAATAATAAAGATTTACTTGCAACACAGCCTCAAAATATGATTAAATTTAGACTATTGGTTTGTAATACAAAATTTTTTTCTAAAAAAAAAAGTAATGACCATGAGTGTCATCTTCATTATTATCGTTGATGTGTGTATCTGAACCTTCTTTTTATTCTATTTTCTTTTAAGAAAAAATTTTTAAAACAAAAGGATAAAAAGGGAAAGTATATGATGATATACGCGGAATTATTCTTCAATAAATAGTTTGTAATAAAATTAAATGATATTATAAAATTTTTTGCTACATCCATAAAATGATTATTTCAACTTTGCTTATAAAAATAAATATAAAAATAAAAAGACATCTTCATCTACTGTGGTGATTTATATAAAGAAATGGAGTGTTGATAACCAATATATGAAATTGTTTTATTATATATATTAATAATTTAAAGCTTGTCATTAAATTTGTCCAAACTAGGAACATTTTCTGAAAGACCTTTTCGTAAACGAGTTTCACGAACAATATCATAAACTATTAAATAAATAAATAAATAAGGTTAATAAATGGAAAATAAATGATTATGGCTACTTATATATATATATATAATGTGTGTTTACCTTTATTCCCTGGTTCTAAAGGATTTCCATCAAGTGAATTCCAATGATCAAATACAAATTGACAAGTTGCTTGATTTAAAGTGGCCACTTGAAGATCAAGATCAAAACCAAAATATTCACTAACAGGTATATGAGCCCTTATTATCATAGACTCATTATTTTTACTACTATTATTATGATTATCATGAATATAATAATTCTTGTATTTATCATTTTCTTTTTCGTAAAGAATTATACCACGATGTTGTTGAAGGATATGACGAACATTATTAAGTGTATGTTTTGAACATTTGATATCAGCAAGATAAATAGGTTCTTGAAGCGTAGGTTGAGCAGTTAATAATGAAGCTATCATAACACGACGAACTGCAGGAATAGTTTGGCCACCACCTCGATGGATAGCCGATCCTGTAAATGTAACATCTAAAATATTAAATCTACATCCACGTAAATTTTCTTCAACTAAAGGTCCTTCCTTAGTACTCCACTGAAATCCTAAACTTGCTGATCTTTGTATTTCGTTTATATATTGTACACTTCTTGCTTCATTGACCAACTAAAATTATTATTATTAAAAAATAGGCATTAAAAATGCATTAACTGACTTATAAAAAAGATGAACTATTTAATCTTTTTATTTTTTCTCAACAAAAATACATAAAATTAACCTACCAAATTGGGACCCATATAATCAGGACCAAAACACCAAATATTTTTGGCATGATTAAGATCCCAACGAAACTGATCATTTAATTGATGTGCACGTATATTTTTACCACTATCAGTAAGAATTTGATCATTTTCAATAGCAGAGATTAAATCTTGATCTAAAGGAGAAGCACGCATAAAGATTCGATTTCTTTTATTTGGTGATGTTGCCATACAAGTAATAGATGAATCTTCTCTTATAGTTTCACGATAAGTCACCCATGGATGACTGCGATTCTCTTGAGATCTTGTTTTTAAAGGAACTTGAGAAAACTTTTCTTCCAATTCCTTGATACAATTCTTTAAATGAAGTTCACCATTTCCATTAATAATATGCTCCCCTGTATCAGCTTCATGTATATATGTTGAATCTGTTAATACTAGTTGATTTAATCCTTTTATTAATTTTGGTAAGTCAGAAGGTTTCTGTACATCAATATGCATTTGTACTAGAGGTACCACATTGAATGTTTTCACTTCTTTTATTGTATATGAAGCAGCTGTAGTTATTGTACCAGATTTAAATAAAAATGGATCTTTACAAGTCAGAGCTATTAAATTACCTGCTGTTATTGGTGTTGCTGCTGTTGCCGCTGAATATCCATCATTATCAGTATCTTGGTCCTCATTTTTTTCATCATTATCAACATTATCATTGTTTAGTTTCATTATTGATCTACCCATGATCATGAATGTATGTTGAATAGTTGTTTTATATTTCATATTTTCATATCTACCATCCACAACTGGTTGATAACTTGGACCAAGGAAACAAATATCAGTTCCATTATATACAGAGCCAGAAAAGACACGACCAAGAGCATAGAATTTGGTTTCTTCATCTTTTGAAAATTTTGGAATGATTTTCGATACGTAAATCATCAATGGACCATTAGGGTCACATTTTTTCATGCCAATAGCACAGGAATCATTCATAGGACCTTGATATAAATTCTGAGTTCTATAATCTTGTGTTGTTTTTGGTGATGGTAAATGAATACAGATGGTTTGTAAAATTGCTTCATCACATGGCAAAAACCTTTTCATAATCAACTTAAGTAAAGGTTTGCCTTCTAATTCCAAATCATCTGTTGTTAATTGAATTTTTAACTTTGATAAAAGATCAAGAATATATTCCTTTTTATTATTCATCACATAATCAAAAATTCTATAAATGGGATCCAATACAAATAAATTGAATGCACGTTGTAATGAATTATCACTACCATCATCTTCATCTATTATCTTTTTAGTTGTCCATTTTTTAGTTTTTGGATTATAATAATGTTCACCCCAAAGCCTTCTCAGCATTTTTTCTTTATCTACGCCAAATTTTTTGGAATATCTGTTTGCAAACTGCTCTAAGGTAAATCCCCATCCATGTAAACCTGATGTAAATATCACAGTACCTTTATTAGGGTATACTTGTAAATCTCCAAGACTTTTATCTCCATAAGTCGATATAATTGTGTTAATAGATCCAACTGTATTGCTGAAAGACTATATATATAGATTTATATTTAAAACGCATTATTATTATTAATATTCTTTTTTTTGTTTTATTTTATTTTGTTATTACTTGATAGAGTTCTTCTTTTTTAAGTTGTAATTTTAATAAAGCTTGATCCAATTTATTAATAACTAGTACAGGTTTAATATGATCGTATAAAGCTTGACGTAATACATTTTCTGTTTGAAGACCAACTCCATCTAAACATTCCACTACAATCAAAGTACCATCTGATATTCGCAAAGAAGCTGTTACTTCAGGAGTGAAATCAACATGACCAGGTGTATCCATTATATTAATCAAGAATTTATTACATTCTAATTGCTGACACTTTTTAATTTCTTCCTCCAAATCATTATTATCATTATTATTATTATTATTAAGAGAATAATACATAGATTCAACTGTTGATTTGATTGTCATATTATGACCAGATGGATTACTTACATAAATCTTATTTTTATCATTCTTATTAGATGAAATAATCCCTGCTTTGATATTTAAAATATCAGCCAACGTTGATTTACCATGATTTAATTGACCAATAATGGATATATTACGTATATTAGTTGAACAATTCTAAAGAATATATATATATAAAGTTATTATTATTATAATTATTTAACAATATTACATATTTTTATTTTATTTATTTATTTTTCCAGTAGCACCATATCAGAAAAGACTTTTATTTATTTATTTACTTACCATTAAACCGTGTAGTTCTTCATTTGTAAGTGACTAATAAATTTAACGTAATTTAATTACGATAGAAATAATAATAATATTAGCATTTTTGTTTTTATTCAAAACTTTATATTTTTATCTAAGATTGAGATTTGTTTATTAATATTTAATTTGACTATGACTATTTTATTAAATGAGAAAACTAGGTTAAGCTTACCACTGTTAAACATGGTTAAATATATGTTTGTTAGTTTTATAATGATAATAAAAAAAAAAAAAAGAAAAAGGAAAATGAGAAAGGGGAAAAAAATAAGCTTTTAATAAAAACGAAAAGGATTAAAACTCCGATATTTTTTCATTTCATGCATTTATTACCCATATTTATTTTAGCTTGATATATACTGGATTAACAATAATATTAATATTGTTTAAAAAAAGAAGAAGAAAAATTAAACCAGATTTATTTATTAAAAAAAAATTACGTGGCTGTGCATAAAAAACGTTTTATTCTATTAACAAGAACAAAAAAAAAATACATACCGCAGTTATGCTAGTATTTCTTTTAAATACATATGAAGATTTTCTATTACCGCAGTTGAAACTATTTTAAACATTTTAATATCTAAAGTACAATTTCATGTTATATTTACTTTAATCGAGAACATTAATCAAATTTATTAAATACTCTATCATCGTTTGATATTAATTATAATTAAATGATAATAACATTAGTAATAATAATATATGCCTAGATTTACAATAAATATAATTTTTTTTTTTTGTATTAACAATAAATATAAATAATTACAGTGAATGAAAATGTATATGTATATTATTAAAAAGTAATAACCTACGTAAATAATATAAATAATAATCAAATATAATTAATAGAATATATGCAAGCATAAATAATATCATAAAATAAGTTTTTGTTTTTGCTGAAGTCGATTTTTTTCTTCTACTTTCTTTTACTCTTTTTTAACAACAACAACAGCAACAACAATAATAATAATAATAGTAGTAGTAGAATATGTATATATATTGATATTTTAGTAAGTAGGCCGAATAGCTACCAAAAGATAACAAAATTAGATTGGTTGACACTTATTAATGACGTGTAAGGTAAATGTACGAAATAATAATAACAGTCATAATAAATAGATCCTCACTCCAATATTATATAGTATTTTTTTTACACATTTTTATTTTTATAAAGTAGTTTTATGAGTTTTGGTAAAAATTTACTTACAGTTAATAAAGTTGTTGCAAGATTAAGTAACCTTAGTTAATGAATTGTTGCCAATTTAAATGGTAAGTATGTATTATGTAAACTAATAAGTACACAAATATACCATTTGTTTTTTTTATTTTATTATTTACTGTTACAAATATATTTATTAATATGTATTTATATAATAGACTTATATTTTACTTTTTCTTAACTAAACTTTTCGAGACGTCATAGTAGGTACAAGTGCTTGTTTAATAAATAATAGTAATAATAATAATAACATGAAATAACAATCTTTGTTGGTTCTTTTATGCATAAGAGATAGATGATCATGAAAAAAAGATGGTGTATATGAAGATATGATACAGTTATATATATGACCAAATGATGAATATTATTATTTTCCTGGTTCGATAAAATACTTGATATAATGCTTGGCGCTATAATGTTTAAGTTATGTATCTACTTTAAGTAATAAAAATATATTTAATACTACTAATGAAATAAAAATAAAAATAAAAAATAAAGCAAGATATATACTATACCCCAAAAAATTGTTCTCATATTATTTATTACTTGATAATAGCCTACTACTCTGTACATATAATTAATAAAGTATGAAGTATATATATTTAGCATTAGTGTGCTCTATAGTTATTGTAGTAATAATCTATCCTTAATAGAACTATTAAGAAATCAAAAATTACGTTTGCAAAAATAACATTTTTACTACTTTTAAATTAACAAGTTAAATAAAAATAAAAGCTCCAATATAGCTATTTTTATTGGGATAGCACCATTTAGCTAACAGCAATTATATAATGTGTTAAAATAAAAAATAATTAAACATTTGCAAAGAAAGATGAAAATTGATCATATTTACGGTAATCAGATTAAAAATTTGGAAAAAAAAAAAAAGAAATATATATGCACACATCTTATTTTTAAGTAGAAAAGAGATAAATTATTTAACAGCCATATATCGTTATATTATAATTACATTAACAACATATAGTTTTGTTACAATATTAGTGATTAAAAAATATCATTTCTCAAAGTAATTAATCCCATTGTCAATTGTAATATTAAAAAAGAAAAAAAGTACCATTTATTGGTTAACTTCTCTTTTTTTATGTAAAAAAAGCCTTATAATTTATAGTTGATTATCAAAGTAAAACATACCGATTTTTTAAATCATTCGTATGAGTACTCAACTAAGTATATCTAACGTGATCATATGATAAAACTGTTTTTTTCAAATATCTTTGATCAGATCATCAGTGTAGTTTATGCAAATTCTTTCCTATCAAAAGAAGAAAATAAAATCATCAATATAAATCTAGCAACAAATTATTCTCGGTATCAAACAAATAATAATAATCATTATTATTATAAATTAACTAATTAAATATTCTTTAAATACAATTTTATTTCTATCTAAATATAATCATCTTTTAAGTTTTCAATAAATTAAAAAGATTCGCATCTAATTTTTTTTGTAATTTTGTTTATATGGCTATTGAAAGAAAAACGGAGTTTAAATTCATATTTTTTATATAAAAAAAATATCTATCGCGTTCATTCTATTTTTTTTTCTTTTTTCATTTCCTTATTCTTTCTTTTATTAGTATTGATAATCATATAATAAATGAAAATACCATATACCTATTCTATTTATTTTTATTTATTAATATTATGTAATAAAGTGACAGCTATAGATGAATATTTTAATGAACAATTAGACCTAACACCTTTACCTGATGGAAAATTATTAGCTCACTTTGACTTTATCACTCATATGGAAGCGCCAACAGTTCATGATCAATATCAAACAGAAACAGCTTGTAAATAAATATATATAAATACATATATATATATATATATATATATATATATATACATATATTTATATTATAATGAAACATTAAAAGATAATTTATTTGTATCATTTATTTATATGTTTATCCTTTTCTTTATCATTATTATTATTAACAAAAACAAAAAAGTATTGGACTATGGTTTATTTCCTAAAGTTATCGGACAAGTCTTACAACAATATCAAGTTAATACTTTAGATTTAGTTTTTACACAAGGAAGATGGAATTATGATGAATGGGGAAATCCCCTTTCTTCTTCATCGGGTACGGGTGTAGAATTATGGGCTTGGATGAAATCAGGACCAAAGTAAACTAAAAATAATAAAAACGAAAAAAAGTGAATGTATATATATAAAAAGAAAAAAAAATAATTTTTGCTATTATGATTATTATTACAGTGTTGATCAGCGTTGGAAATCATTAACCAATGTATTATCAGGATTGTTTTGTGCTTCTTTAAATTTTATTGATGATACTTTAACAACCGAACCAAGATTATCCTTTCAAACAAGTACAGGATCTTTAAGGTATGGTGCTTTACCTCATGAAAATGTTTGCACAGAAAATTTAACACCATGGATTAAATTATTACCATGTAAATCTAAGGTAAAAAATTAAGATATATATATATATATATCTTAAATATTAAATATATGACTATTACTATATTATTATTTATTGTAGTATTAAATATATACATATATACTCATTTTATGTTATTTGATTTTTTTATATTGAAGTCAGGGTTAGCTATATTATTAAATCCACATAGAATATATAATTCTCATTTTCACAGTATGTCCATCCATGCATCATCTAAATGTATTGATTTAGCATGTACAAAACATATATTAGAATTAAAACAAACAGTAACATCTGTCATGGATCCTGTAAGAGAAACAAGTCGTAGAGATTGGTCATTATCAAGTATTTTTGAAAGACAATTAATAGGCGCTTGTCCAATGGCTACTAAAAGTCAAATTCTAGTTCATCATTTAGATAAAAACTATCAACAATTAAAACCTATTCCAACTTTTACAAATGATTCATTATCTATTTTCGATCTTCATAAAGGTAAAAAAAAAAAAAAAAAAAAAAGAGAGTATAATGTATATCACTCTGATACTTATATATTTACTTTGTTTTTAGTGACTGATTATTATCCTTTGGATATAAGTATGAATTGGGATGACAGTATGTTTATTTATCGTAAGTTAATAATAATAAAGGGATGAGGATGATTAAAAAAAAAAGAGCAAACAAGAGAGAGAACTATAATAGTAATTTCTATTTTGATTATTATTATAATTTTTTAAGCTGCTAAACTTAATCGACCTATGGTATATGCAAATCGATATTTTACTGGATATGGGCAAGAACACGGAGGATTAAGAATCACTTTACATAATGATCATCCAACAGATAGTATATCTGTTATTTATTTAGATACCATACCATGGTTTTTAAAATTATATTTACATACATTTAATATTCAAGTCATATCCACTTCATCATCGTCATCATCATCATCATCAGCGTCATTATCTAATGATAATTCGTCCACTATTTTACAAAACATGATATATCAGCCTGGTATTGATCGCTCACGACCAAATATGTTGGAATGTTTATTGAACGTACCACCTTCAAGTATCATTACTATGACTATTGATTTTGATAAAACCTTTTTAAAATATACTGAACATCGACCAGATGCTAATCGAGGATTTGATGTTGGGTAAATGGAAGATGATCATTTATTATTTATTTATTTATTTATTTATTATTAAATAATTGTATTTTTTTTAAAAAAAAAATAGATCTGCTGTTTTTACTATCAATTCAACCTCTAGAATTTATACAGATACTTTATTAGTCAGTTTACCTACACCAGATTTCAGTATGCCTTATAATGTAATCACTTTAACATGTACTATTATAGCATTGTTCTTTGGATCCATCTTTAATTTATTAATTAGATCATTCCATACTATTGAACCAGAAAAAGAGGATGATAAGGAAAAGGAAAATGTGGAAAAGGAAAATAAATAAGTTCTATTAATTTATTCTATATATATATATATATATTTATAAATAAAAAATAAATGAATAAATTTTCGTCATGAAAAAAAAAAATAAGCAATGAAAAATAGATGAATGAGTATTTATTAGTATGGGCTTTGTTTTTTATTTTTATTTTTTTTACTATTACATATATTGATAATAATAATAATAAAATGAAATTAAAAATGAAATATAAATTAAAATAGAATGAAATGTGTGTAAATAAGTAAATAATAGATGATAATCTATATTACAGTAACAGTACTTCCAGCCTTCTTAGCAGCAGCTATACCAATTTGCTTATTGTCCATATCAAAAACAAGATAAAGACTTCTTAAAATAGTATCACCAATGATATGCATCTGGCTATCGTAAGATTCATCGAACTCAACTTCATCATTAGGAACAATACCAAAAGCACAAACATCATCTTCAAGTTGAAGAATTAAATTAGATACGGGTACCTTAATAGAAACCAATTTAATTGGTTTTGGTTTTGATTTTGATATTGAAGGTAAAGGTAAATCCAATTGAATAAACAAATCAGATGATTTAAATTGACAATCGATTCTATAAGCACCACCAACATTACCAATAGTATCATGATTTCCTTTGCCTGGAAGAATATCTTTAATGATGTTATCAACAATATCTTTAGGAAAATAAGTAAAACTAGTACCAGTATCAAAAACAAAAAGAGATTTTTTATCAAAAGAATATTTTTTTTTAATAGTAGGCTGATGATGATTCGTTTTAATGGTAGAAACAGATTGACCATGAAGAACCCAATGAGCAAAGATAGCTTCACCTTTGTCTTTAGTTCGATATTTTTGTAATGGTACTACGGGTAAATAAGTTAATCCATCTTTATATTTTGAATGATCAATACCACCAAAAAGAATTTCTCCTGCATAACCTAAAACATCCTTTTGATTTAAATAAATGGAAAATAATTGTTTTTGAATTAATTTTTGATCATACATGGTTTTCATAATAGGTGTATTAGTAGATTGTTGTTGTTGATCATCGTCATCATTATTGGATTCTGATGATGATGATACTAATGCTGGAAACCCTAAACCTAATATACCATTTAAACTTGGTGCATTCTTATCAGTGGATGATTCAGGGATTAAATCAATATTAGTGATATTATTTACAATACTAATTTGTTGATGTTGGATTTGAATATCTCCTATGATTACTGTTTCTTTAATATAATTACCTTCAGCTGTACCCCTAGCTAATAATTTTAATAATAATAATAATAAAAAGAAAAAGTTTATTTTTAAAAATTGATTTATTCTACCTTTTTATTTTTAGTATTTTTTCATAAATTACCATATTCAATTTCAAATGGTTCATTTAATGGTTCAAAAGTATCAGATTTACTAGCATCGTAAGTATTTAATTGACATTTATTTTTAGGACATTTAGATGAAGGGATCCATGTATCAGCACTGTTAATTATATATATATGGATATTAATTAATTTTATAGAAAAAAAAAATGTAGAATCTATAAAAAAATATTATTACCTTCCAGTATCTAAACCAACAGTAAATTGTTGAGTGTTTTTTGTTCCAATTCCAATATCAATAAGATAAATAAAAGCGTTATCATTATAAAGTTTAGATGATGATGATTTATTTTCTCTTCTTCCTCTTTTGATTAATTTTTTATTATTCAAAGATGACGATGAAGTTAATTGTTTTTTAACAATTGATGCTCTTATAGTAGATGGTAATGATGATCGATCAGGAATAGTCAACCCATTAGTAAAAAGAATAAAATTAAATAAAATAAATAAATAAAAGGAATGAATATACTTCATACAATGTATATAGAAAAAAAAATGAAATAATGGAAAGAAAAAGAGAAAAAAAAAAAAAAATGAAATCAAATGAAATGTGGAGATAAAAATATATATTATAAAAAAAAAACATGTTTGCTGAAATGGATAATCTCCTTATTAAAAAAAGATTTCTGTATAACGTAAAAAATAAACCACTACTACCTAATATTAGCAGTACTTTTTTTTAAGGCACTAAGGTAGGTGTTTATATATATACATATATAAAAGGAGTTAAAAATAATATATTTTGATTATCTTTTTTTCCCTTTATCTTTTTCCTTTGTCTTTTTTTATTTTCTTATTGTTTTTCTTTATTTTCATAAAATCATTAATAATAAGATTATGAACTTTTAAAAGAAATAAAGAATATGAAATAATAATTTTTATTTGGAACTATAATATGTAATTCATATAATAAAATATATAAAAATGTCATAGTCTATAGTTTTAGTTTTACCTTGATTGGTTAGGGAGGTTTATAGCTGGAAAAAAAAAAACACGTTCTCTTTCCCCGAAATATAAAAATAATAATAAGAAATATCTTAAGTTTGCTGAGGTCAATAATTAGAACTCAAACAAAAAAAGATCAGCATATAAAAAAATCTACTCTTTTTTTTTTTTATCCATTTAGAAAAATGGCCTTTCCTAATTATTTTCCATTTTTCTTTTTTCTTTACTTTACTTTTTTTTTTCCTTTGATATTTTAATTTATTTATTTAGTATTTTTTTATATTATTACACTTATTAATTTTATATATTTCAATAATAAAATAAAAAAGTTAAATCATATTAGTAAAATAATAATAATAATCAACCTCTTTTAAATGGATAAACGGTTAGATTGATTGGAATTCCGTTATATATTTTACAACCTTTTTTAGAAAACCAAAGAACTGTTTATCAATTAACATCTTTTAATGAAATTCTTTTTTTTTGGATTTTTTTCTATTTTTAATACCATTTTCAAATTATATGATTTATTATTATATAAAAGTATATATATATATATATTTTAAAAATGAATAAAATAAGTATTAAATAAAATATAAAAATAACTAAAACAAATTAAATAACAACTTCAACAACAGATTTCTTTCCATATGAATAATAAATATATATATTAATCTTATTATTTTTTTTTTGTTTCTATTTTTTTTTTTTTTTCAAAGATAAATTTTATATATATGCTTATTTCACAGTGGCAGTATTACCATGGTAATTATTAGCAGCAGCCACGCCAATTGTTTTTTCACCAAAATTAAATACAAGATAAAGACTTCTTAAAATGGTGTCACCAAAGACATACATATTACCATTATACAAGGAATCCTTAGCAGATTGTTCATCCATAGGTTGAAAACCAAAAGTACAAATATTTTTATTAGAAAGGATAGGATCATCTGTAATTAAAGTATCAGCGAAAGGGATAGTGATAGTTATTGGATTACCACCGTTTGTTTGAGGTAAAGATAACTCAATAACATTAGTTTTATCATGAGCAAAACTACAATCAGCAGCATAAATTTGAGTTGTTTTATCATAATAAATTGTTTTTCCTTTTCTTTTAAGTTGTTGAAGAATGGATTTAAATATATCTTTAGGAATATAACTAAGAGAACTACCAGTATCAAAAATGAAAACATCTTGTTCATTCAATTTATAAACGTGATCATTTAATTTGATATGATTTACATGGAAGGCCCAATGAGCATATTCATTATTATTAACACTAGGAACAACAGGGATATACTTTAAATCACCTTTATATTTATCATGATCAATACCACCAAAAATGATTTCTCCAGAATAATTATCATGTTCATCTCTTCCATTCAAAAAGATGGAAAATAATGGACTTTTGATTAAATGTTGTTCAAACATATTGATCATAATGGGGTTATAATGCTTTATTGTGGATCCAGTTAATCCAGGAAAACCTAAACCTAATAAACCATTTAAGCTAGGTTGGTTTCCAGGTTGTGGTCGTAATTTGAAAGCTTGCACATCTGCTACAGCCCCAAATTGTTGATTGGATACTTGAAAACCTCCAACAGTAACGGTATCTTTAAAATATTCTCCATTAATTTGACCACTACCTTTTTTTAAGAAAAAATAATAATAATAATAATAAAATGAATAAATAATATAGTAAATAATGAGTATACAAAAAATGAATGACTATATATATTACCATATAAAACTGAAAATTGTTCCTTCAAATCATTATTTGGATCTGCTTTAGAAAGATCATATTTTTCTAATGCACAATTTCTTTCAGGACATTTGCTGGAAGGTACCCAAGTATCAGCGCTATTATATGGATGGATTAAAAATATTAAAACTCAGCGTCGATCCTTTTTTTTTACTTTTAAATTTTTTTTTACCTTCCAGTATCAATAGCAACAGTAAATTTTTGATTAGGTCCAATACCAATTTCAACTAAATAAAGAAAAGAATGGTCATTATATAAACTAGAAGGTGATGGTGAAGATGTTTTTCTAAATGCAGAATCAGTATTTTTGAAGTTTGTATTTGGTGTTCTTGTAAAAGGTAATGCAAGTAGTGGATTAGGAATAATGAAAGCATGAATGGATAATATCACATTGAATAACACTAATAAATAAAATGCTGTTAAATACATCTTACAAATTAAATAAAATAAATAAATAAAATAATTTAGAGAAAAGAGAAAAGGAATAAATGAATAAATAAAAAAAAATAACAGTTTATTTCTATTTTTATTTGTAAAAAAAAAGAAATATATCCCTTAAAAGATAATAAGGTAAACTGACAATTATTATTTTACTATATGGTAGTTAAAAATAATAATAGTAATAAATAAATAGGAGTCAAAGGGCAAATAAAGAAAAAAGATGGATCTTTTATACTTTATTTATTAAAAAGCCTAATCTAAAAAAAGTAATCAAACATCCTTTTTATTATGCGTGCTGTATTATAATATTTATATATTATTTTGCATTATTATATATTTATATATATATATATATATATATATAAATTCTATTAAAGATGAAAATCCCATTTTCTGATGTTATAATATTATAACAGTTAAAGGATGATAATTAAGGAGGAGAGGGAGGGGGGGAGGGTATTCATCTTTAAAAACCAGCTTTAAATTATTTTCAACTCAGAATTTAATCGAGGAGCTTCCTTTAAGAAAATTAGCAGCATAAATAATTATTAACTAAAATTTTCAAGTATATAAAATAGTTTAAAACATGTTTTTTATTCTTTTAAAAAAGAAAGATTAGAAAGAAAGATAGACAAAAAAAAGGAGAATAAGTGGCTAATAGCCACCCAGAAAAAAAAAAAAAACTAGCCACCAAAGTTTTATAAATAAAATAAAAATGCGTGTATTTTAACTATTAAGAAAATAAAAAAGTATATATAGCATTAAATGATATATAATTAATACACAAAAAGGTAAAGGATTTAAATGATATTATATAATTTATTTAAATATAATCACGAATTTAAAAAGTGGACATTAAGAAATACAATGATAGATTTAGTTTGTCATTATAGAAATTGATATATTTTTTTTCCCCTTCTTTCCTATTATTCTCCTTTTTTTAAATAATCTTTTAATTCTTTTTTTTTCTTTTCTATTTTACAATTGGTTTTGTGTTATATAATTGGTTTTTTTTTTTGTTTTTTAAGTAGAAAAATCAATATACAAATTATTAATTACATGGTATAAATTACTTGTTTTAACTTCTTTTATATAAATGAAATATATATAAAAGTGTCAAAAATAAAAATAAAAACCTGAAATAGGGAAAAAGATTAAATCTGATTTATTCTTGTTCTCTTTTTTTTTAAGACAAGTGTGACTATTGATATAGTTTATTAATATATATATATATATATATATGCCATGATAATTAGTAAAAAAATGTCAAAATGTTTGATAAAATTGGTATTACAAGTATTTTTGTATACAAAAACAATACTTTTAAAAATCAAATGTACATATTTAAATTAAACCTTTAAAAGGTCAACTTTTGAGCTAAATTTATATATGATCTTCTTTTCTTTTCTTTTTCTTTTTCTTTTTTTATATAAAGAATGATTCTTTTGTAACTAAAAAAAAAAAAGAAGAGTATTTGAAAACTCATACTTTCTTATGATTGAGTATTTTTAGGCTTTTTTTTGGTACAAAAAGTTACCAATAATCTAAAAAAGGAAATCGGAGTTGAATGGTCTTTTTTATTCCCCACTTTTTAATTGTAAATCAAGGGTATCAAAGGTATAAATCAAACATTATTTTTTTTTTATTGAATATATATAAATACAAATTATTCTCATTACGTATATAATTCATGCTAATTCATAGAAGTAAAATAATATATATATTATATTTATAAACCATGAGATATATGATACCTTTTACATTATTTAATATTATAATAATTAATATTTTTTTTTACAAATCAGAATCATTCCGAATACTCCCATATATTTTTATTTGTTAAATATATAAATACTTCTTTAAAAAAAAAAGGTTAATATATATATTTATCTAAATATAGTTGATGTTCTGTCAAATTTGTATATCATCAACTGATTTTAATAGAAATAAAGAAAGGATTTAAAAAAAAGGAAGAAAAAAAAAGTAAAGGAGGATTTGTTTTTTTTTTTTTTACTTGAGCTTATGAGTGCAGAAAACAAATGAAAGGTAAAAATATTTAATGAGGATATTTTAATAGTTTCGGTTGATTCATTTTTTGGACGTGGGAAATTTAAAAATATAGCTAATAACTTGAGTCCTATTTCTGATTATATAATTATTGGTAAGGGTAAGTATATTTAAATATGTACCCTTTTTATTTTTTATTTTTATTTAGAAAAATACACAAATATATATATGTATATAGTTGTTTAGAATGGTTATATATAATTATGATTATTTATTTATATTTATTCATTTTCAATATATAAAAAAAAAGATAAAGAATAAAAAATATACGCATGATTGTTTATATACAAGTATATTTAAACAATAAAAAAAAAAAATCCATTGCAAAATCTTTAAATATTATTACGACTTCAAACTTATTTTGAGTGGTTACTTTGATTTTTAAACTCAATCCCATTTGATAAATAAAAAAAAATAAAAAAAATTTTCTTTTTATATAATTCAGGTTCAAATTAGAGTTTTAAATCAAAAAAAAAAATAAAAAAAAATAAAAATTCATATTCCACTGGTTCCATTTTTTTTCTTTCACTTTTTCTTTCTCTCTTTATCAATTATTTTTCTTTTTTCTTTTCTTTTCTTTTTTTTTTGAAAAAAAGGAAGAATTTTTACAGTATGGGATTACCAACACATCAACAAAAAACCCCATCAATTAATGATGAAAATAATACCTATACCTATACTGAAAAAGAAGAATATTATGGATCGGAAGCCATCACTACCGATTATCATCAAAAAGATGAATTATCAAAAGCCGATATAGCTGAATATAATTATGATATTAATAATAAAGAAAAAACAAGTATTAAGGATATAATCCATGATGATGATAATAATAATGACGATGAAGACCCAAGTAAATTCGGTCTTTTTTATAATAAATATCGTAAATTCTTTTTGTAAGTAATTTTTATTTTATTTTTATCTTTTTTACAGAAATAAAAAGGAAAATTAAGGTTTATTTATTTATTTATTTTTATAGAATTATCATGTGGTTAATATTTACTGGATTTTTATCAGCAGCATATGCTTTACAAGTACCTAAAGGATATAATCAAGAAAATTTGATTTTAGGATTAATATATGCCTGGCATTCTATTTATGTGTTTTTCTGTTTTGCCCCAACTACTATTGTAACAAAACCATGGAATTATTTAATGAAATTATTATATACCCCTATTAGTGGTTTGAGTCACCGTGTTCGTTCATTAATATTGGCTTCTTTAGTTATTATTGTTATTGTCGTTACTGTCTTTTCTTTACCTGAAACTCCCGAATCTACTCGTATTCAACGTTTGATTTCTTTATTTGGTTTATTTGTCTTTTTAGGTGGTACTTTTGCTGCTTCTAATGTAAAAAGAAAAAAAAAAAAAGAAAAAAAAAATGATAATGGTGAACGCAGTGATTTTTATTTATTTTTTTTATTTATTTTTCTCTTTTTTTTTTTATTATAAAAATATAGAATCATAAAGCTGTCAATTTCAACACAGTTAGTGGAGCCATTTTAATTCAATTTTTATTAGCTTTATTTGTATTTCGATCCCAAGCAGGAAATGATATTTTCAATTGGTTAAGTAATTTTTGTAAAGGTTATTTATCTAAAGCTCAAGAAGCTGCTGCTTTCTTGATTGGTGATAAAATCGTTTCTATGAATCTTGTAGCTGTCAGTGTTTTCCCTGCTGTTATTTTCTTTGCTGCTACTGTTCAAATTCTTTACTATGTTGGTGCTATCCAATGGATTTTAAAAAAAAGTGCCGTTATTTTTGTTAAATTATTAAATATCTCTGGCTGTGAAGCTGTTGTAGCTGTGGCTAGTCCCTTTTTAGGTCAATCCGAAAATGCTTTATTAATTAAACCTTTCTTACCCCATTTAACTAAATCTGAATTTCATCAAGTCATGACTTCTGGTTTTGCTACTATTTCTGGGTAATTAATATTTTATAAAAAAAAAAAAAAAAAAGAAATAAAAAAAAATTCAAATGATCGATTAATTATATATCTTTTATATTTAGATCTGTTTTATATGGTTACATTTCACTTGGTGTTGATCCTACAGCTTTACTTACTTCTTGCGTCATGTCTATCCCATGTAGCGTTGCTATTTCTAAACTTAGGTAAATAAAGAAAATATACATATAAGAATCATCTTTTATATATATATATAAGATTATGACTATTAATCAATATGATATATACCATATATATAAATAGATACCCTGAAACTGAAGAACCACTTACTAAAGGTGAAGTTAGAGTACCAAAAAGAATTGAAAAGTTGGAAGGTGTGATACATGCTGCTGGTGTCGGTAAGATTTTTTTAAAAAAAAAACTAAAAATAAATGAAATGATTTATTAGATTAAACTTTTTTTTACTTATTTGCTTCTTTTTTTTTTTTTTTTTTTTACTAAAAATAAAACAAAATAGGTGCTGCTACTGGTATTCAAATTGTATTATTAATTGCTGCTAATCTTATTGCATTATTGGCTTTACTATATGCTGTCAATACTGGATTAACATGGATTGGTAATTTCTTAACCATTGAAAATTTAACACTTGAACTAATCACTGGTTATATTCTTGTTCCCGTTGCTTGGTTAATTGGTTGTGATAATAAAGATCTTGTTACTGTTGGTCAATTGATTGCTACTAAAATTTGGGCTAATGAATTTGTTGCTTATATGAAAGTATGTTTTTTTAAAAAAAAATCATAAATGTAGATATATATACTTATCTTTTTTTTTTTTTGTTTGTTATTGTTAGCTTACATCCCTTCCTCCTGGTACTTTATCACCCCGTACTATCGCTGTAACAACTTACGCTTTATGTGGCTTTGCTAATTTAGGTAGTATTGGTATTCAAGTAGGTGTCTTATCTGCCATTGCTCCTAATAAAAATAGTGAAATTGCTAGAACAGCTGTTTCTGCCATGATCTGTGGTGCTATTAGTACCTTTGTAAGTGCCTCTATGGCTGGTATGTTAAATAATTAATTATTTTTTTTTTATTGTTGTACTTTTAGAAATTTTTAAAAAAATAATAATCATTATTTAAAATATAGATATAAATACACATATACTATTTAATATTTTTTTTAATTTATCATACTATTATATTACTACTATTTTTTTTAATGTATTACTATTATTATTATCATCCCTTTTCCTATATATATGTCTAATAAAATAAAAGTAAATAGAATAGAATGGAATATGATTTTGATTATGATCATTATTATTTTGATTAGTATTATTGTTGGTGATTGTCATTAAAAAGCATATATGTAATAATAAAAAATTTTCATATACATTATTCTATTTCTTTTTCCTTTTTTTCAATAGTAATCATATACAAATAAATAAAAAAAACACCATTTAAAACATCCCATTAATATATATATATACCCATTCTTATTCTTTTTTTTTTCTTTTAATAATACCAATAATATAAAAATATCATTTAAAACATCCTCTTAACACATATACTCTTTTTCTTTTTTTTTTTCCTTTTTTTTAAAATTATTATTTTATTCTATAATAAAAAGGATATATAATTAAATATATATATATATATAAAATTAAGCTAAACGTTTAGGAAGACCTTGATCATTTAATAAAGATTCATCTTGAGATAAAACACGAGGACCATCATGAACCTTAGTATGTAATAAACGACTAACACTACCTTTAGGATAAACAGGGATAACCTTTTCATTGAAAGATTCAGAGGAAAGGAGAGAAGAAGCAGTGATTTGACCATTATTATCAGAGAATAAAGAATAAGGATCAGTAAATTGAGCATCAGGGAAATAATGATTAATTAATTGAATAATTTCTTTCATGTCTTTTTCAAGAGCATAAATGACAGCATTTGGTCCAGCATCATAGGTATAAGCAGCTTTATAACCATCGCCTTTAGATTTATTATATTCGTGAATTAATTGAATAATACCACGAGAAGTATCATTTAAATAAAAGATAGGAGGGAAAGTGTCCAAACAAACGGAGTGGAATTGATTGGAATCACGCATGGTTAATTCAGCAAATTGATTAAAATCTTTATTTTGAATAGCTTGAATCATTTCTTTCATACGTTTAGGTACAACTTGATTAATACGTTCATCCATAAGAGTACTGGATTGAATAGTTTGTTGCATACCAGCAGTAGAAGAGGTACCCTTTTTAGCATCAGAGACAACACAAATTAAAGCTTGTAATTCTGGCCAATGATGTTCATCAGCAATTTGAACAGCTTTTGAATCACTACCGTCATCTTTTTCTCCCTTTTCCCATGCAACAAATCCACCAAATAAGGAACGACAAGCACTACCACTACCTTGACGAGCAATCTTTGATAATTCAGACATATCCATAGGTAATTGATATAATTTAGCTAAAGTGAAAACTAAAGCAGCTAAACCTGAAGCAGAAGAAGCTAATCCAGCAGCTGTAGGGAAATTGTTTTCACTACATACATGAACTTTATAGGTGGATAAAGGTGGTAAACTAGAATCTTGATCTTCTAATTGTTTTCTTAATAATCGAGTTTCTCTAAAACAATTGTGCATACGTTTATTTTTGGTAATATCTTCTTCTTTTCCATTAAGCCATAAACGATCTTGAGTAAAATCAGGTGAACAACTAATACTGGTCTTGGAATGTAAAATATCTTGTGACAAAGTTACGGATAAGGAATCATTGGTAGGTAAAATTAATTCTGTGTCGCGTTTTCCCCAATATTTGATGACCTGTTATATATGTATATATTATCATTATTTCCTTTAGTTTATATATAAATATAAATATATCACCTATCAAACCTTTTTTTTATTATTACTTTTCTCTGAATCTCTTTCTTTTTTTTCTTCCTTCTTCCTTTTTTATTCTTCTAATTATTTATTTAACCTACAGCAATATTAACAGGAGCGGTACAAGTAACAGAAGCCATTATATTAAGTAAAGGATGATGAGTTATAAAAAAAAAAAGATGAATGAAAAAGAAGAGAAAGAGAAAATAAAGAAACGGGTTTTCAAATCATCTTTATTATAAAAAATCAAAACACAATGAATTTATATTTAAATCTCAGAATTTATGATGCCTTTAAAAAAAAGTAAAAAAAGGAGAAAATAACCTACTTTTATTTCTTCTTTCAAAAATAAATAAACTGGTTTTATTTGTTTATTTGTTTATATACGCATTTTTTTTTTTTTTTTACATAGAACAAGAAAATACTTTATTTTTTTCTTTTACATTATTTTATTTATTTAGAGTAAAATAAATACATACTTCATTTTTAAAAGACAGATAGTTATGTTAGAAATTAATGAGAGGTATTCAAAAAAACTTTAAATGAGTGTAACCTCTTTTCACCTATATAAATCTAACACTATCTGACATTTTGTTGATTTTAGGTAAAATATATATATATCAATTTATTTTTTTAAGCGTGTTCTTTTTTAAAAAGAAAAAGGTACAAAAACACGTAGATCCTTATCTTTTTTTTTTTTTTTTTTTTTACTTTACTATTATATAAACATTGTAATTAATATATTATATTATTATTATAAAATTCAAGTAATCTTTCTACTTTCATCAATAATAATAAACTAAAATAGTTAAAAAAAATAATAATTCGAATCTTACAAAAATGCAATCCATGTTTGTTTTTTATAAATTTAAATGATTATAAACAGTGAATGATTGCATTAAATGATTTTGAAACAGTATATATTTTTTTTTAATTTTAATTAAATGATCACGTGATCACAATATTTGGCTGTTGATGATTTTTATTTTTAATAGCATTGCTAATTCCAGTTATTATCATTAATCTGATCATCTACTGTTTGTATGTATAGAGCGATATATAAAAATCATAGGCAATTTTCAATCTTATATATAATCGTTGGTAATGGGTTCATATATTTATATATATAATCGTTTAATGATGATGTCAATTATAACGATATATTACTTTTTTTTTAGTTGTTCTCGTGATCTACTTATTAAACCATCTTTTCATTTTTAATGAATTACCTTTTCATTTTCCTAATATAGTTTTTAACATGGTTATGTATAACAAACTAAAACTAAGAGTGAAAAAAAAAAAACTCATATTGGTTGAGTTTTAAAAAATCGCATAAAACTAAAAATAAATAAAAAAAAAATAAAGGTAGATCCATTTATATATAAAATAGAAAAATAATAATAATAAGGAAAAACGTTTATGTTTGTTGTACATTTTTATTAATATAAGAGAAGGAGAGAGAAAAAAAAATGGTTTTATAAATAAGATAAGATCAATTGAAAGATAATATCAACAAAATTTAAAAAAAGTACCATCCAAAACACCAATCATAAAAAAAAATTTATAGAATATTTAAATCCAGAGCCTGAAACAGCAGGCTTAAATTGTCGGAAAAAGGAAATTTTTTTATTCTGTCTTTTATCTCCTTTTATCTTTTTTAATTGAAAATCCTTTTCTTCTTTTTTCTTTTTTTCTTTTTTCTCTGTTTCCCTTTTTTTTTTTCTTCTTCTTCTTTATTCTCATTTAAATAAAAAATATATATATATATATAAAATATATAACCATCGATTATCATGTTAACTAATATAATAAGTAAGGAACAAGAAAATCCACACCCTTTAACCACTGAAGAACCAATTCATCATGATCAACTAATAGATTTTATTCAACACCTGAATCAAATTGAGCCTGCTATTGTATCTCCCGCTACTTTGGAAGAAAAACAAGAACCTAATAAATTTTTTACCCATGATTTATCTAATCTTTCAAAAGATTCATTGCAACGCCATTTAGAAGAAGTAGGAGACGATACAAGTGAATCAAGTAAAGATTCTACTTCGGAAGAAGAAAGAGAAGAAGAAGAGGAAGACGATGATCCTCAATTATTATTAACTACTGAAAAAAATAGAAATATACCCTTATATGATAACAATGATTATGACCATGATGCTATTCTTCATTTAAAAAAAAGAATGGCTTCCATTAAAAAAAAAAAAAAATATGATCTATTAGTCTTTGCAGAAAATCCTATTATAGAACATCGTTGTGATCGTTATGTTGTAACTCATATTTATGGCGCCGGACCTAATGGAAATCAATATTTAGAAGAGGAAGAAAAAAATGATGATGATGATGATGATGAAAAAGATAATAATAATACTAATTTTGAACTTCATGTTAAAACAACTGTTGGAAGACCTATATTGACAAAAAGAAAATCTCGTTCTTATATGGTAGCTTGTGATTTTAGTAAAGAAAGTTATTATGCCATGGAATGGGTCATGGGAACAATGATGCGTGATGGTGATGAACTTCATGTTGTAGCTGCAGTTAATCGTGAAGATAATCCTGATGTTGTTAAAAAAACTGGTCTTTCTTTAAAATCTGAGGTAATATATATATATATATATATATATATATATATATATATATATATTATTAATTAATTATATCTTTATATATCAATGTAAAAAATTAAGTCAATATTATTTTTTTTTCTTTTTTTTTTTAGTTACAAATGGGTTCAAATAAAATTACTCAAGCTGCTAAGGATGCTTTAAATCAAATGTTATTATATAATATTAAATTGGTCACTCATACAATTGCCGGTAGAATTAAATCGGTTTTATATCAAATGATTAAAGAAAATTCTTTTAATTTAGTTGTATGTGGTAGTAGAGGAAGAAATTCTGTAAAAGGGTAAAGTATATTATATGTAGAAAAAAGTAAATTTGTATATATATGGAATAGTTTTTTAATTATTATTTTTTTTATCTTAAAAAAAAGATTATTTATGGGTTCTATCTCCTCTTATCTTGTACATAAATCACCTGTTCCTGTTAGCGTTATTCAAATGGAGAAAAAGAAAAAGGAAAAGAAAAAACCAACTAAAAAAGTTAAAAACCCAACTCCATTAAGTGAAAGTAAGTTTTTCTTTACTATCATTATAATTTATTTTTTATTTTTTTAATTACTCTTTTTATTAATCTGTATTGATTTATTTATTTATTTATTTATTATTTTTAATTAGGTGTTAAAACCGGAAAACTTACTGTAGATGAATTAAGTTTACAAAAAAAGAAATAGAGCAGCAGCAAACAACAACAAAAAAAATTTTTTTTTCATCATTTATTACTATTATTTATTTTATTCATATTTATCAATTAATATCAGCATTCCCATTCCATTATACATACATTACATTCATTTTTTTTTCTTCTTCTCTTTTTCTTTTTTTTAAAGAAGAAGAAAAGTTTTAATCATCAATTGGAACATCCATATCTTCATCAAAACTTTGATTATTATTACCACCATTTGCACAAAGTACCATGTACTATATCATTTTTCATAAATAAAAAAGACATATTAAAAAAAAAGGACACATACACATGTATATATATATATATATATATATAATCCTAATTAATTATATTATTATTATTATTATTATTATTTTACCTTGCTTTGAAAATCTTTATTAAGACCTTCTAATTTATCCATCTCAGCTAATCGATCATTAATAATAGAAATCTGGTGAATTTGTTCTTGTAAATCAACTTGTTGAACCAATTGTGAGTCATCTTTTGCCCATTGATGAAATTCAATCATATTAATACCATTAAAACATGATAATGTAGCATTCACTTCCCTTTTTTGAATCATATCCATCATGATATTTATTAATTGTCGTTCATTTAATGTTTTAAATTGTTGTACCATATCACTGATTTTGATTTTAATATATACTTTAGTATAATCTTTAATTTTTTTTCGATAAGCTGCTTGAAGTAATTGTTTTATTAATCCCATTAAATTGTCCTTTTTTTTAAATATATATAAATGAATAAATGAATAAAAAAATACCATTCTATTTTATTTTATTTTTTTAAATATTTATTATATATGTATATATATTTATTAAAGTTACCTTTTCAAAAACAGATTTATATTTTTGTATAATTGATTCTAATTCTTCAATACTATCATCGAATACATTGATTAGTGCAAAATAGGCAGGGTTTCTTTTTTTACAAGTCTTCTCTATTAAATTTGATACATATTTTGGTAGTGGTATCATCTATATATACATATATAAAAATAAATAAATATCTATATATGTAATAATAAAAAAACCATTTCATTTCGTTTTTTTTTTTAACTTAAATCTTTCGTCTTCTTTTTTTCCTTACTCCCTTCTTCTTTATTAATCATCTATTTCTCTTTTTTTTTTCTTTTTTTTACCTCTCCATAATGAATAAATGATACAAGAATATATCTTTTATAAGCTTCTAATTGAATAGCACTAACTGCTTTTTGAATAGGAGCTGTTAATACGATAGATAAGAAATCAAAAGCCTTTTCATATTGTTTGTTGCCAATATAAATCAAAGATCCATAATAAAAGTATTCCAAATAATTTTGAATATTAATCAAATTTGCATTAACTTGAGTGATTTCCTTATTTAATAACTTGAGTGGTAACTTGTACATTTTATTTAATAAACATTGTTGAAGGAAATAAGGATGTAATAAAGTGATTTCATTAAGTGATAATTGTTCAAGTATTGAATAAATTGGTTGAAGAGATAGTTGTTCCTATATATATTTTTAATGTTATTTGTTTATAATTGATTATAGATATTTTCATTATTAATCATATATATATATATCCTACCTTTTTTAATACTTTTGACAGGTTTTCTAAAGCAGATATTAATCTATTCACTAATAAATAAATTTGAAATATTAGTATCTATTTATATATATATATATATATATTTATATTTATATGCACTATTTCTCACTTTGAGGTAATACAAGTTCAAGTTGTTCGTTATTGATGCCTTTAATAAATTGACATAAAGTTGAATATAATGGTAAACTATTTTCTTCATTAGCGACTTGACAATTAGCACAACTATATATATGTAAATAATATAAAGAGAAATGTTATCATATTATTTTCTTTTCGTTCCATATTTTTTTTTTCTTTTTCTTTTCTTTTCAATGACGCGTATATATATGTATATATTTACATAAAATAAAAATAACCCACAGCATGTAAAGAAGGATTTAAAATAGTGAGAGCATCTGTATCCGTAGTTAATAACTCTTCAGGTTTAAAATTATTGAGACTGGGTATAATGTTATTATTTAAACTTTCTAATGTAGCTACTGGATCATCTTGATTTAATGATAATAGTAATCCAAGAATTTCATCAACAGTTTGTTCTTGTTGTTGACTAGATGCCATGCTTCTTTTTATTATTTAATTATGAATCTTCTTTTTTTTAAAAAAATTATCTTATTTTTTATATTTATATAGTTAATAAAAATATACACATATATATATCTATGTATATATTAAAAAGATAGAAAATCTAAGTATATATATTAGAGAAGAGTAAAAGAGAATATAGAAAGAAATACGAAAAAAAAAAATAAGCGTGAAAATAAAAGACAGCTATCGGTGTTTAAAACCATTTTCTTTGTACTTTTTGATCAATATATCTTTATCTAGTGTATAAAACGTTTAAAATATAAAATAATAAACAATAAAAACTATACTGCATTGATTATAAATACATACTTATATAGAAAAGAATATTTTTTTTTACTCTTACTATTTTACTGTTTTTAAAAAAGCTTATTACGCTATTCTTACTAAAAACTTTGGGAAGGTTGACCAAAAATGGATTAAGGGTACATTTATTAAAACTCCGTATTTGATCATTTTTTGTTTTATTTCACCAAAAAGGTACCCCTTTCTTTTTTTCGCTTTTCTCTTTCCTTTTTCCGTCGACCTTTTTATTGTTATTATTATATTAAATAATGTTACCTACTACTTTACTACATTTTAAAAGTAAAACTACTATTACTAATTTTAATGATGGTTATCTTTCTAAAATAAATGGAGTAGAAGATTTATTAAGGGCTTTAGTGCTTGTTTTACCTGGTAAAAAGAAAAAAAAAAAGGGAAAAGCGTGAATATGATATTTAATATTACTAACACTTTTTTATATTTTATTAGGTAGAGTGAATGATGGTGACTTGTGTTCACAAGCAAGTAAGTTGACTTTCTTTTTTTTTATATATAATTATTGTTTTGTTTATTACTATTGTTTATTATTATTATATATATTATTAACTTGCTTTTATTATTATGTAAACTAGTATTAACTATTTTAAACTTAGTTTCACTTACAAATACAAACTTATTATACAAGTCGGCCAATAAAAAAAAATTATTTGCAACAGCACTTAAACAGCATAATAAAGACCTTAAAGAAAAAAATCAACTACAACAAGGAGAAGAAGTAGAGGAAGAAGAAGAAGAGAAAGAAAGTTTTTTATTTAATCAAAGTTTACATTTACAATCACGTACTAATAAACTATATAGATATTCAGCTACTTTATTAAGTATAGTATCTTATTCTGAAATATTATTAGAAATGATAATAGCAAGAAAATGGAATACAAAAAAGAAATGGCAATTTATATCTTGTATAGAAGGTTTTAAGTAAGTATGAAATCAGTCAATAAATAAATAAAAGGAATATGTTGTATATGTAAAAAAATAATAGTAACAGCATATATATATTTATATATATTTAATAGAATGCTATTAAGATTAATATTATTTTATACAAATAATAAAAAAATGATCCTTCATCCTACACATTATATTCGAAATATTAACCCCGAAAATCTTGAATTTGATAACGAAGAAAAATTTGAATTAACTCATCTTGATCCTCGTATTGGTTTACCTTCTTCAGCAAATGAAACTCTTTATGAAAATCATCATCAAGATCATACTGATTCATCATCTTCTATATTAACACCAACTTTAAAAAAAATAAGTCAATTAGCTGAACTATTATGGATTATAAGACCTTTTATTTACGGTAAAGCCTAATAAATAAATAAAAAAAGAATGCATATATACACACACACACACATATATATATATATATATATATATATATATAAAGGCAATGATGATTAATTTTTTACTCATTATTTCTTTTTTCATCATAGTTATATTATTAAAACGAGCACAAAATACAAAAGAAATTTCAGAGGATGATAAAGAAAATGCTAATATCAAAGAAGATGATAATGATGATGATAAGAAAAATGATGATGATGATGATGGAGATAACGAACTAGAAGAAAAAGATGAAGAAAATTATTGGCAACCTTGGATTATCTCCTTTATAATAGATATATCATCATTTATTATGAAATCTATTTCACTTGATGGGCCATTAGAAAAAGAAGAACATAAAAGAAGATTTTATTTATTATTATATTATTTCTTTAGAGGTCCTTTATATTCTCGATATACAAGGTAAAATAACATAAATAGCTAAATATATAAAAAAAGAAATAAAGTGGTAATCTTTTTTTTTTTTTTGAGTAGTAAATTATTAGACTGGATTTGTAATGCTACTGAACATCGACCACTTATATCCATCCTTACAAGTAAAATAAAATTTTATATATTTAAAAGAAAAAGAAAAAGAAAAAGGAAGAAAGAAAGAAAGAAAGAAAGAAAGAAAAAAGATTTACTTATTTATTTATTTATTTATTAGCTGCTATTAATGATTATAAACCCTTTTGGCAACAATGTTACTTTTACACATCTGGATCATAAATTTATGATTTAACTATATAGATTAATATAATAATAATACTAATAATAATGATAATTATGTATAATAAAATATTCACAGTTTAATACTTTCTAATATATAAATATAATTAAACATAAAAACATGCATATTTTAAGGTAAGTAATAGATTTATTTTATTATGATCACACACCTTTCTTTCTTACCTTATACATTAAAAATATTCATAATGATCACATGAACATTTGTATATAAAGTAAATGCACCATATTTGTAAATTTGTGTGATCTAATCTTCATTCTATAAAAAGAATTTGTAATTCCCTTTTTTACTTCAGTTTTTTTCCTTTTTACGTTTTTTTTTTAAGGAGAGTAGTTTATATACAAATAACTCTTTTAAGCTATTTTAACTGTAGAATCACTATATATAGTTCCATTGAAACAAACATTAAATAAACTACAATCATTTAAACAAACTATTTTAAGTAATTAAAAAATAATATATATATATAAAGCAGAATTTGAATGAAGTAAAATTATCGTAGATAGTATATTTTATATTTGATCTATAGTATATTATTATTATTATTTTAATTAGGATAAACATTTATATATATATATATATATATAATAGATAATTATGTTTATAAACATATCCTTTATTTTAAATTTTATTTTGAATATATATGTAAATAGAAATATATTTATGAGTATTTTTAAAAAACTAAGCTACTTTGAAATTCTAAATATAATAAAAACATAATTACATAAATACATTTTTGTACACCATTTCCCAGGTATTTTGAAGAAAGCCTTTTTTTATTTCTTTTTTTGAAATGACTAGATGCATAAAAATTATTATTTTATAATGCAAAATATACAAATCAACATTAGCGGTGAATTAACTTTTATAAATAAAACTTTTCTTCTTCTAATCCTGGAAAGATAGTAAAATAAAGTAAAAAAAGGAAAAGAAAAAACTAAAAATACCTAAATGGTTAAAATATAAAAACTAAATATATTAAATAATATATATATATCAGAATGTAAACATATAAATAGTTTCAAAAAAAATCATAAATATCAAATAAAATTTTATCTTTCTTTCTCTTTTTAAGTTATATTTTAAAAGAAACAAACAAACAAAAATGAAGTTCTTTTACTTGCTTGCTTTATTGGCTTTGATTAAATTAGCTACCTGTGACAGTTACCTTTTCATGTATGATTCTGATGAAATTGCCAGTCAATGTCGTGGTAAAAATTACCAATACATAAACAAGGTTGCTAAAGTAAGTGTAGTCCTTGGTCCAGTTATGTATTTGAATTTGAAGGGTAATTGCAGTGATGTTCAAGATAGTATTGCCGATGAAATGTATGCTCTTTGTGGTGGTAACAAGTACGAAAGATGTTTCCAAGGTTAAATTAAAATTTAAAAAGGTTATTTTTTTTAAATAAACAAAATATTTGAATCTACATATATATTATACGATATAAAAATTTTTTTATCATATATAAAACTTTTTATAAACTTTTATTTTGTTATGTGTTATTATTGCTGGTATGTTGTATAGTATAAAAGTTTTTTTTTTTTTCTTAAGTGAACACTAAATTTTTATTTTTAATTTTTATTACCAATTTAAAAAAGCTACTTTTTTTTCGGAAATTCTTTGTATACTGTATCAGAATATAAGAGTTTTTCCAAAATTTTTATGAGTAGGTTTAGCTGTATTGTTAGTTATATTATTGAAGATAACAAATATTCTGAGTGACATTATTTTATAACTAAATATCATCATCATTTAATATTTTTTATTATGTATATTAAAAAAAAAGATTTAGTAAGAATAAAAAATTACTGGTGCCCATACTTAGAATAAGAATTGAGCCTATTCAAACTCAGATTCAAGGCAAATCAACAAATGATCATGTAGATAAAATAAAAAAAGATCTTGGCATAAAAATTATATGATTTTATTCTTTTATAACCAAAAACCATCATAATGTATTTGTTTTTTTATTAAATATGCGAAAAAAAAAAGATTTATTAAAAAAATAAAGAAACTACCAGTGCCTATAATTAAGCATTTGAGTTTAAATAATATTTTATAATAAAATCAATTTTATGTAAGAAACCTTGCCTTTATATAAAAATGACTTTTTCATTATCTTTATATTTCATTATTCAATTCTTCGTTTTTTTTTATCTATTTAAACTCTTTGAATACTAATAATCATGTTTATCCAAAAAAATTGAAATTTTTCACTTTCCAAAAAAAAAAAAGAAATAATAAGTAGAGTTTATTCCCATTTATTATACTTGTATATATTTAAGATACTAAGAAATATATATATAAATAAGGTAATTCTTTTTTATCCAATATATGAAAATATAAAAATCTTCTTACATATAATTATATGTAGTATTACTTTTATATTTCATAAGTTTTAATCATAATTCGTAATAAAATAAATCTCTCATTATATCTTTAAATACTTTATAGATTTTGATTTTTTTGCATTGAATTTTTTTTTTCTTATTTTCATCCGATGAATAAGCTAAAAAATAAACATGATTATAAGAAAATGAAATACTTTTATTGGATGTTCATGTTTATATACATATTTTTAAGTCAAATGCATGCTAATCTTTAGATATTTATAGATTGTTTTCACTGATATTTTTCTCACTACCTTATCAAGATAGATTAATTAAAAAATATGAAAAGTCATAAAGTAAAATATTTTTTATAACAGCCCCATTTAGTAATAAAAATCAATCTGTTATTATTACCTTAGATTCTTTATGGATTTTTGATTCATCCTATCATCATCCTGCCATTGTCATCATCATTGTCATAATAATAATAATAATAATAATATGTAATAAAGATAATAAGTAATAAAAATAAACTTTTTTCTTATCTTGGTAAATACAAACAAATTAATATAATTATTTGTGTGTGTGAAATGATTGTTTTTTTTAAAAAAATTAAATTTTTTTTGTTGATCCAATGGAATTATCTATATATTTCCATTTTTTTTTTTTTACATACATTTTATTACTATATATGATTATTATTTTTTATATGTATATGCTTAAAAATACTTGAATATATATATATATATATTATTGATGATTAATCTTAGGATTATAAATCAATACATACATGTATTCTATTATGATGAATAAAACTAAAATACTGATGTGAAAATGATTACCTTATATAGGTGATGGATAAAATCCATCCGTAATATTTTACATTTAGAGCGTTTAAAGAAAATCACTTATGCAATACTTTTTCCTTTTTGAGAATTTCTCTCTTTTTCTCTAGCATTCTATTTTTTTCGGTATATTTATATACTATTTATTTATTTATTTATTTTTAAATTATAACATAATAATAATATTAAATAGAATCATAATCGATAAATAAAAAAATACCTATATATTTATATATGCTTTTTAAAAAAATAAAGTAATCAAGGACCTTGACTTTTAGCACAGCCTTTTTTTTTTTTTGTCATTCGGTAAAATTTATCCGATTATTTTTTTTTATTTAAATGTAATGCATTTGAGCTTAGTTTTTTCTATTTTTCTTTTTTTTTTAATTCTTTATTAAATACTTTTTTTTTAAACAAAAATACTTCTTTAAGTTACTCTTATTTACTACTATTAAAAAAAATCAACAATAACAAAAAATGACTAATACTGATCGTGTTTTTGTTTTTGGATCTACTGGTAATGTTGGAACTCCTTTAGTGAAAGATCTTTTAGCCAATAAAGTCCCTACTACCGTTTATGTACGTAATGTGGAAAAAGCCAAATCATTATTTAATCAAGATGGAAATAATAATGAATATTTAACCATTATTGAAGGAGACAATGAAGATATTGAAAAATTGGAAAAAAGTTTTAAAAATCATACAAGATTATTTTTAATGATTGGGTATCCTGATCAATTTGTTGAAAAATTACATACCATTACCAAATTAGCCTTTGAAGCTGGTATTCAACAAATCGTTCATATTTCTTCTGTTTTTGCAAGTTACCCACGTCGTATTATTAATTTTGGTGAAGTACAATCTTCTGGTGAAGAAGTTGTTTTTTCTTTAGTCAAAGAATATAATAAAAAGCAAGATCAAAAGGATAAGAAGAGATATGCTATTGTATTAAGACCTACCCGTTTTACATCCAATATTTTAAATGTCGATCGTCCAACCATTCAGCAAGATCATGGGATTTTGAAGGATACAGCAAATTTAAATCAAGTTCAGGAATGGATTTCTATTAATGATATTGGCAAAGTGGCATCTAATATATTTCAAGATCCTATTGATAAACATGGTCATGAAGCCGTTTATGAATTAGTTGGTGATTTAGTTACACCAGAACAGCGTGTGGCTATTTTTGAAAGATTATATAATCGACCTTTCACTTATCAACAAATCTCTACTGTTGATAAAATTAAAAAATATCTTCAATTCCCTCATTTTTCTTTCAAAGATGCTTATGACTTAGGTAGTCTTAAAGAACCTAACCCTTCTTTAACTCCAGGTATCGAACTCTTATTAGGTAGAAAACCTCAAACATTAGAAGAATATCTTGTTACTGTTAAAGATTCTTTACTTTAAAATATATATATATATATTAATTTTTTTATTTGATCTATTGTACTAGTTAATTATTTCTTATTAATATTAAAAATAAAATAAAAATGAAGTTTAATTGATGAAAAGGCTTTTTTTTTTTCTTTTTTTTTATTGTGAAAGTGTAAGTGTGTAAAGAATTTATTTTTTTAAAGTTATCATTGAAGGAGTAACAATAATAATAATAATAATAATAATAATTCAAAATTAGATTCATTTATGTTTACAACTTTTTTTTTTTCTTTCGTTTCATTTCATTTTAATCTATGTATTTACTTTCTCAAATAATCGCTATTTACTATTCATTAATTTTTAATAAACTTTATATAATACATTTTGTTGTATTATAAACTATATTTTTAACCTAAAAATCATTGATCATTTCTAAAAAAAATTATACATATATACGATCCTATTTTCATTATTACAATTTTCCTAATAGTTATATCTAATAGTCTTAAAAAAAGCAGTATCTAATGCACATATAGTAACTTGTTACATGTGTTATGAACTAATGGACGGTTATATATATATATATATGTAATTTTAGCATTGATGATTAAATATAATTTATTTATTTATTTATTTTTGTTATCCTAGCTATATAAACTATTAGATAAAAACCTTTACACCGATGTATGTTTATTATTATGATCATATAATCTTTCATTTTTATTTTATACAGTAAAAAATAATCATTATGATCACATGACCATATGTATATATAAAGTAAAATTTTGCCAAATTCGTAACAGAATGTGTAACCTTATCTTCAATGTAATTTATAAATCTTCGTTTTATATTAATTTTTTGTTTACCTTTTTACGTTTTTTTAAGAATTGTACATTAAACGATACAATTGAACTCTTTCAAACTATTTTCATTATAATAAATTATATATAACTCAATTGAAGCAAACAGTAAATGAATTATAGTCATTTAAACAAATTATTTTAAATGATTAAAAATAGTATTTATATATTAGAAAAGGGAAATTAGAATGAAGTATTATCATCGCGGAAAGTATAATTTTTATTTGGGGTCTAGAGTGCTTAAATTTTTTAATTTGGATTAATATCTATCTATATATATATATACCATTTCTGGAATTAGATGAATCTTTTTAAGAAAATTATTACATCGCTATGCTGAATGTTTTTATGTATATTTTGTAATATAAAATATTAATTTTACTTCATATCATTTCGAAAAAAGCTTCATCTAAATCAGGAAATAGTGTATTTAATGTAAAAAAAAAAAAAACAAACTAAATAAAATATATAACAATGAATAAATTTTTATAAATATACCCCTTTATTTAAAATTTTTATTTATTTTGGATATAGGTAAATATGTATAAATATATATTTATTATGAGAATTTTAAATTATTAATCATTATGAATTTTTAGAAATTTTATTTTATTTTATTTTTTTTGAAATTCTGAATAAAAAATAAAATTTATCAATATATTTTGTACACCATTTCCCCGATATTTAGATGGTCTTTTTTTTAGAAACAAAAAAATTAACATTAGTGGTAAACTAATATTCATAATTAAGGTTGTTTCTCTTCATCTATAATCCAAGAAATGAAGTAAAATAAAGCAAAAATGGAAAAGAAGGTCAATTTATAACTCAAAATATGGCAAAAAAGAAAATACTAAAAATATCAAAATTGTAAAAAATAGTACATAATATATTAACTAAAAATAATTAAAAAAAAAAAAAAGGAATCGGGATGTGAACGTGTAAAAGTATATAAATGCTTTCAAAAAATCTTCAAAAAAAACATTATTTCTCTTTCTTTTTTACTTATATATATATATATATTTTAAAAAAACAAATAAAAATGAAATTCTTTTACTTAGTTGCTTTATTGGCTTTTATTCAATTAGTTACCTGTGATAGTTACCTCTTCCAATTCAAGAGTCATAAAGATGCCGTTGCATGCATGGATAAAAATTACTTATACATTAACAAGGTTACTAATGAAAATGTAGTTCTTGGTCCAGTTATTTATATGAATTTGAAGAATAATTGCTCTGATAGTATTGGTGAAAATATGAAAGCTGTATGTGGTCCCCAAAAGTACCAACATTGTTTCCAAGGTTAAAATTAAAAACATTATATGGTTAAAACTATTTTCAAATACTTATTATTGTATTTTAAATAAACTTATCGGTATGTTGTAAAAACATACGTAGAACTTATATATTAATTAATATATTTATTATATATTTTTTTAATTGAATACCAAATGTTTATTTTTAGTTTTTATTATCAATTTGAAATAAGCTTTTTTTTTTTCTTTTTTTCAAATTCCTTGTAATTACTATAAAAATCATTTAAACACTATTTTAATTTCAGAAATTATAATATATAGGATATATTTTTAAAAATCTTACCATCTAAAATATTATATGTAATATCATTATTATTAAAAATAGATTCATATATATTATTATAAAAAAAGAAAGTTTTAAAAATGGACCGTAGCTTAAAGTACTTGAGGTAGATAATTTTACATTGTACAAACTACTAATATCTTAACCAAGAATTTAATATATTCGAGTATTTTTAACTAAAAGAAAAAGAAAAGGGTAAAAATAAAAAAAATAAAAAATAACTCATTATAAAACGCGTTTTTAATTTATTTAATCCTGTACTTTTTGATAGTAAAGATGATATGAAGAATACAAAAAAAATCATCTGTATTAAAAAAGAGTATGTATTCTAATCGATGGGATGAATTTAATGAACAACAATTAAATAAAAATGCCTAGTTATTCTTCTCATATGTGTTATTTTGTTTGATTTAAATCATTTTATTATAATATTATGTATCAATATTATACACGAACCTGATTTTTTTTTAAAAAAAATACGTACTCTAAGTAGAGGATGAATTCACAAAAAAATCTGGCGATAGCAATGAATATAACATACATATTTTATTATATTATATTAATATATATATATTAGCTATCATTTTATCATAAAATTACTTCAATTATATAAATATAGATATCAAGGAAATAAATGATGATTAAAATTAAATAAATAGCATTATTTAAAAAAAAAATATTTAATTACTTATAATGGTGAAAATAATGTGGACCAATGGTATTGTATTATACTATTCCAAACATTTGATTTTAAATGCCGATATTGTTTGACTAAAAAAAAGTTCCCAAGTTTGATTTATTTGTTTTTCTTTTCTTTAACTCATTTTTTTTTTATTTTCCTCCTTTTTTTCCTTATTTACTTTTCTTTTCTTTTTACATATATATATTTATATATTCAACTTGTAAGTGTCAATTCATCTTTTGCTATTTCAAGTCTTCAATAATAATGCTGTGATTATATACAATATATATTTTAATATTGGATTGGAAAAAAAAGATTGGTGATGTATATAAAAAGGATTTAAAAAAGTACTTTTGTTTACTTTTTTTTTTTTATCATCTGGGGTGGAATATTATTAATGAATAATATTTACAAGATGATATGACAACATAAATGAATATACACATACATATATATATATATATATATATATACCATATACAACAGTGTGGCTTTTTATTATATATATTATTACAATATTATTATTGATGACAAATATATATTATAATAGATATAAATATTAACAAATATAATAATAATAATAACTAAAAAAAAAGACTGGAATCGTAACCACAACCTTTTTTTCTTTCTCTTTTTTTTTCTTTCTATATTTTTATCAACCTAATACAACTTCACCATATATAAAACAGCAGTTCAATTTCTTTTCAACTTACATACAACAACAATAAAAAAAATGGCCCCTTTCAATCGTAGACGTAATGTTGCTAGTAATAATAGAGGTGACCGTGTTATTACTGTTGGTGGTATGGGTGGTGGCGGTTTAAATGAAAGGTAAATATAATACATAATAAATAAATAGTTGATTATTAATAGTAACGAAAACAATGAATTTTAATGAATGTATATTTTTATATTCCTATGAATTATGAAAATATAGATTTGGTCGTTTAGATCAACAACAATCAAGACCTACTGAAAGAAATAGAAATAATAATAATAATAACAGTGTATTTAATCGATTACGTGGTAATAATCAAAATAAAAGTAATATTCAAAGCCGTCTTGGTCAAGTATCCATTCAAAGTCGACTTGGTGTTCAAAAAAAGCACGGAAATAGACAAGCTGCGGTAACTAAAAAATCAGCCCCAACTAACAAATTTATTAATAAAAAATCATCATCATCTTTTGGTAAAAATAATAAAAGTCATAATCAACAACAACAAAAGAGTAAATTAATCCAAAAAGGTGGTAAAAATAGTCAAAATAAAAAGAATTTAAAACAACAAAAGGGCAAGAAACCTGTAACAGCAGAATCTTTGGATAAGGCTTTAGATAGTTATATGATGAAAGATCCTAAAACTGCTCAAGCTAAATTGGATGCTGAATTAAATTCTTATATGGATGATGCTCCTGTTGATGATGAATTAATTGGTTTATCTTAAATTTGAAATCATCTATCTATCTATCTATCTATCTTCCCCCTCGCCATTTATATATATTCTTCATTTTATTTTTATTTTCTTATTTAATTATATATATATCTTTCTTTCCTTTCACATTTTTTTTAATATATATATATATATATATTTACATTAATAAATACTTATTTTCTATTTAGTTTTTTTTTTTTTTACATGTTAATATCAATAAAGCTAAAAAAAAGTTCATATTTATGCACTTTGTTATCACCTAATAAATAATAAAATCAACCAAAAATAAAAAACCATTTTTCATTTTTTTTTTACATTTTTTATTATTCATCATGATTATATTAGAGATTAACATCATTATAAATATATATATATATATATATATACTATTTATTTATTATTTTCTTTTGTTTTTTAATTTTTTTATGAACTAGATGAAGCTAAAGGTTTTTTCTTCTTTTCAGCTTCTTCTTCTTTTTCTTTTTCAATTTCTTGAACAACAGCTTCTACTTGTTCCAATTCCAAATGATTGACTTGACCTTGATCATTCATGACAGCAATTTCAATATTTTTAGCACCAGTTTGTACGACTTCCAAAAGAGATTTTACGGTTAATTTAATAGCATCAGCTTCTGAAAGATCATCTTGCCAATTCTTTTCTAAGAATTCCAATACAGTTTTTGAACTTCTACCAATAGCATTGGCTCTCCAAGCTGTATAAATACCTGAAGGTTCTGTCATATATAATTTAGGTTCTTTATGATCAAATCCAATAATTAATGTTGAAATACCGAAAGGACGAACACCACCACTTTGGGTATATTTTTGTTGTACTTGAGCAATATATCGGGTAATATATTCTACACTAGCTGGATCTTCCACTGTTAAACGATGACTTTGACATTCTGTACGTGCTTTATTGATTAATACACGAGCATCAGCAGTTAAACCTAAAATAAAAAAATAATTAATTAATTAAATATATATTTATTGATGTATAAAAGAAAGAAAGTAAAAAAAAAAAAAAGGTACGTAACAATATCTAAGTAATATTCTTTTATATCTTATCTATTTCACTCTTATATTATTACTATTATCACACATTATATATATAATGATTTATTATTTATTTTTTTGTTTTACCTGCAGAAGCCATACAAATATGATCATCTAACATTGCAATTTTACGAATGGTTCTAGGATCTTGAAGTTTTAAAGCGGATTTTTTTTCAACACCTAATACAACTGAGTTTTTTCCACGTACACCTACCTATTATTTTTTCATAAAAATACCATATTATAAATTAGTGTTCCATATTCCACTTTAATAAATATCTTTTATTTATATAAAAAAGTATCAATATATATATATATATATAAATATGTATTTTACAATAGAGTATTATTAAAAAGTGTATCTATATATTTATTTTATATATGTATCTATTTTACCGCACAAGTCCCTTTACGAACAGCTTCAGATGCATATTCTACTTGAAATAAATGTCCATCAGGTGAAAAGACTGTTAAGGCACGATCGTAACCAGACATATTTTTATAGAGTTAATAATTTATTAATATATTTATATGTATTAAACAAAAAAAAAAGAAAAGAAGAAAAGGAAAAAAGAAAGGTGTAATAAAACGAAAAGAGAGAGAGAGAAACGTAATACGCGGTTCTTTTATTTTTTAACGTCACATAAGTAAAAAAATAACGGAGTTTAAATTTGATTTATCTTTTTTTTCCAATTTAACCTTTGCTTTTTTTTTGATCACCTCTCCTCTATTCTTTCAAGCATAATTTTTTTGAGCATGTTTCTTTTTTCTTCAACTTCCAAAACTTATAACAGTGATTTTTATTTATCACTTTTTTTCTCTTCTGTTTTTTTGAAGAAAGATTTATTTCAATGATGTTTAGGTTTCTACGAATAAGATTTTTTGTTAATGATTTACTTTTTGAAGACACCAATTATGTAGGTAGATATATCCAAGTAAAATAAAAAAGAAAAAACCAACCAATCAGCATTTCTTTTTTCTATTTCTTTAATCATTTTATTATTATTGTTATTATTATTATTTTAAAATAAAAAGAAATGAAAAACAGTTGTTCATCATCTTTCTTATTTTATACTTATTCTTTATAGGTATTGTTTTATTATTGATTCAGTGTTTTATTTATATCTAATTTTTTTAATTAGATTGTGAAATAAATTTCATTTTTCTTTGTCTAAAAAAAAAATTAAATTGCTGATCCATCCAATATTAAAAAACTAATAACAAACATAGCGTAATATTACATATATATAAAAAGAAGCCGTATTTATTTCTTAGAAATATATTTAATATCTTCGTTTTCGATAATAATCATCTTCGTCATCACTATACCTTGATCTATGTCTTCTACGTCTATCATCATCGTGATCATCATGTCTTGATTTATATTTTCTTTCCCTATCATCGTCATCATACCTTGATCTATATTTTCTATCCCTGTCATTGTCATCATCGTTATCTTTTTTATATCTTGATTTGTATTCTCTTGATTTATCATAATCATCATCAACATCATCATCATCACTGTGTTTTCTTTTTCTTTTTTTATCCTTTCTATCATCCTTATCATCATTATTATTATCATCACCATCATCATCGTCATGGTCCTTTTTCTTTTTTTTAGATTTCTTTTTAGATTTCTTTAATTTTTTATTTTTAAAGTAAGCTGCCATAGGATCTTCATCATCATAATCATTTGTTCCATTATTTTTATCTTGATCATCTTCTTTATCTGACACTATATATACACATATATGAATAAATGAATTAAAAAAACGAAATAAATTATTATTATTAATATATGTATTTATACATATATATATATATATATTTACCTTCTAATATAGGAGGAGCAGCGTTATAAGTTGGTTGTGAATAATCCTCTTCTTCTTCTTCTTCATCACCATCTTTCTTCTTTTTCTTTTTTGGTCCATAAGAATGATCTACTCTTATTGTACGTGATAACACCTTTAATTTGTATAATGATAATATATAAGATAAAGGTTTAATTCATTTATTATATTTATCTTTCATTTCTTTTTTTTTTTTTTTTTTTACTTTTCATTTTTATTAAACTTACTTTACTACCATTTAAATTATCTACAGCTAAAATAGTACTTCTTTGATCTTCATATTGTAAAAAAGCAAATCCTTTTGATTTTCCAGTTTTTTGATCACGTGCCATTTCTATATTTAATATTTCTCCATACCTTTTTTTCATAGGGAAAAAAATAAAAAAATAAAATAAAAAAATAAAATAAAAAAAGAGTTAGTATTATTATTAATGTATATACACACATATATATAAAAACTTTACTGTGAAAATATACAAATAATATCTCCTTCAGTTAAACCGAAATCAAGATTAGCAGCAAATATCCAACTTGTATCTTTATATTGATTATGCCACGAACTAGTTTCTGACCATTCTCCTACTGTTGCTTCTTTTAAATTAATACGTTGAATTTCTTTTACTACACTAAAAAAATAAATAATAAAGTATATATATGAGTAAAACAAATAAACATGTTGGTTTTTATATTATTTTATTTATATATAAAATGAATATATATGTATTTATATATAGTTACTTCATAATTGAGTTATAAAATAGTTTATATAGTAAAAAGGGAAAAAAAAATGAGGTAGAGAGAAAAAAAATTAAAGCTCCCATTTTTATTTTTTTATAGTACACCAATAAAAATAAGCCGTCACTTTATCATTTTTAATGCAAATATATAATCTTATTTTTACTTATCAATTATGGAAATATAAAAAAATGAAAATGATATATATATATATATATATATATATATATACATATACATATATATAGTTTTATTTTTTATTTACGCATTAAAGTAAAAAGAGTATTTATATATATATATATAATATAATTTATTTGATTTGTTTGTTGTAATTTTCGACAGCTTCTTTATAAGCTTCTTGTCTCTTCTTGGCTTCGCTTTCATATTGCTATATTCCAAAATAGATAATGGATCATCAATCTTTAGTTTTCTATTTTTTTTTTTTCAAAGAAAAATAAAACTCATATTCCTTTTTTTCTTTTTTCCCTTTCATGAATCAATGATCATAATTGATTTGTCGTTTCGTTTCGTTTCCTTTCTTTCTTTCTCTCTTTCTCTCTTCCCCCTTCTTTTTTTTTATCTATCATTTATTTATTTATTTTTACCTGTTTATCAGATGGATTTAAAGCTTTATAAGCCTTAGCAGCTTTATGAGCTTGTTCAGCGACTGTTAAATTACGATAATCATCGGTATTACGAAGAGATTCTAAATAATACATATAAGCATTCATTGGTCTTTTTGGTTTTTTTGGATCTTTTAAAAGTGGTAAATTGTATTTCTTTCTTAAAATATTTTCATCATGAATCACTTGAGGTGTGGCCTTTTGTAAAGCTTCTTCATATTTTTCTTTATGAAGTGTATATTCTTTTTTATAAATATCATTGAATATCTATTATAGAATGAAAAGAGATTTTAATTAAAAAAAAAAAAAGATATATATATATATATATACACGTTTATTAATCCATTATTTATTTATTTTCCTTTATTCTACTACACTATTCTTAAGTATTTTTTATATCTTACCTTTTTTTCTTCTTCAGGAAGAGCTTTCCATTTAGGACTAAGTTCTTTTGTTAAATGTTGAACTTTAGTTGATCCATTATTTTTTTGTTTTTCAATTTCTTCACGTACATAAATTTGCCAACCGGATCGAGGACAAGGTGGTACTTCAGAAAGAACTAAAAAAAAGTAAATAATAATAATAATGATGTAAATAAATCAACAAATAACAATTACATCCAAACACGTGTAGTTTTGTATATAAATTAACATCCATATATATACTTACTACTCTTAAATTTTTTAGGTCGAAGAGTTTTAGTAGAAATAGAACGAATAGAAGCTACTTTAGGAGATAATAAAGTGAAGGATTTATTTAACAACATTATATTTATTAAAAAAGAAAAGAAAGACGTAAAAGAAAGTAGAAAAAGAAGAAAAAGGAAAATTAAAAAACAACAATGAAGGGATTTTTTTCTCATATTTTTACTAATTTGAATTTTTGATGAGATCATTGGTTAAAAATTTAAACTCCATCTTTTTTTTCTAATGTTTTTAAACACGTAAAATCATGCTGAGTGAGAGAGTACGAAATGGGAAAAATACAAAAATTAGGGAGAAAATTGTTTACCTCTTTTTCTTTATTTCCTTTCCTTTTCTTTTTTTTCTTCTTTTATCTTTACTTCTTTATATAATAAAATATCATATATATTAAAATAAAAATGGATAGTAATCCTTTTCGTACGAATTCCGTTTATCAGCAGCAACCTCAACAACCTCCTCAGCAGCAACAACAACAACAGTATTCATATACACAAGCAACTCCAATGTATGGTATGACGATTCATCAACAGCAACAAGCTTTACAACAACAGCAACAACAACAACCTTATAATAATAATACTATGACTACTACTACAACAGGTTATTATAATTCTATACCTACTACTACTCAACAACAACCTTCTTTATTAGATTTACCTTTACCTTCTACAACAACTGTAAATACAACTTTGACTTCACCTACTTCTTATTATCCTAATAATAATAATAATACTTTTAATACACAACCGCAACAACAACAATATACACAAACTTCTTTTCCACAACCACAACTACCTCAACAACAACAACAATTTTATTCTAATAATAATAATAATAATGCTCCACTTGGATTTGTTTTACCTCAACAACAACAACAATATAATACTTCTTTACAAGGAGGTTATAATAATAATAATAATTATCCATTATCATCTTATCCACAACAACAGCAATATCAACAATATATGCCAGCAGGATATCAATCTATTCCAAATAATTTTGGTCTAACAAATAATAATCAATATCATCACACAAATCGACCTACTATAGATGCTTCTACATTATTAAAAACAGATAAAATAAGAAAAGTGGAATGTCCTGTTTGTCATAAAACTATTGAAGGAGATGATGTTGCTATTAATTATCATGTAAATGATCATTATACTTAATACATATATATATATATATATACATATAGTTTAAATTGTGTGTTTTTTTTATATCTATTTTATCCTTTATCTTTATTAATAATAATAGTAATAAATTATACTTTGTGATTTTTTAATTTTAAATTTTTATCTAAGTAATTTTTTTAATTTCAATTCTCTCTTTTTTTTAAACTACTTGGTATAATGCTTAATCATCATTTGCCAAGAATTGGAAACCTCATTTGTAGCGCGGAGTTTATCTTATTGTTAAGGAAAAACTTTTATTTATTTATTTATTTTATATTAATAAAGAGTTAAATAAATTAATAGAATACTATATAATAGCACTATATATATACATACATATATATAAATGTTTGTTTTGTATTTTTTTTTATTATTTTTTTATAAGTTTATATATATATATATATAAATATTTTAAAAATCAAAGATAAAAAATATAAAGTATATAATAAAGAACGGAATAAATAAAAAGACAAAGAGAGAGAAAAAAAAAGCGGGGGAGAGAGAAGGGTTACTATTTTTTTTTTTTTTTCATTTTCCATTTTTCATTTTTTTTTCCTTTTTTTTTTTGTAAGTACTTATGTAAAAAAAATAATATAATCATAATCATAATATATAATGTATATATATACAAAGTAATAATACTAATAAAAATTAAGTATAGTAATAATGCACACTATTTATATATATATATATATATAAATAAATAATTTTTTTAAAGACCCATTTCCTTTAAATCATGAATAATTTCATTTAATTGTTCAGGATTTTGATGACGATCTTGATTTAATAATTTAAATTTCTTTTCTATAACATTGGATAATTGATTATATTTTTGTATATAGGCTTTTTCTTTCCAACCAATTAATAATCGATCCTTGTTCTTTCTCTTATTATTATTATTATCTATTTCAATATCGTCATATCCATCATCATCATTTTCTGATAATATTTCACTATCATTATCGCCTTCATCCACTATATCATCTTCATTAAGATGGTTATTTATAGTTTCTTCTATTATTTTTTTTCTTTTTTCATGTAAATGTTTTTTTGATAATACTGGTATACGGGATTTTTGTATATTTGAAGGATTAAATATTCTTAAATAACCTCTTGCTTGTGATTGTTGTGCTGATGAAGATGATGATTGTTGTTGCGTATGCTTATTGTTATTATTAGATAATGATGATGTTGATAAATGATGATGATGATGATTAGTAATTGATGATGATTTTTTTGTTGATGATGTTGATGCAGTTGTTATAAAAGATGTTTTATAAGGTTTTTTAATTCTAGATGAGGAACATACTTTTCTTAGTAATAAATCTAATTGAAAAGGATCTACTCCTTTATGATGATTAATAATTGATGATGATAATCTTCTTGTTGTTGTTTTTATATGATTATTATGATTATTTGTATTTATAAAAGGTATAGAATTATTATTATTATTATTATGATTATGGTTGGTTGTATTTGAAAGTAAGGTAGTTGAAGAGGAAGTGCTTGTTAATTGTTCACTTAATTTAGCAGATAAATGCTGACTAAATATAGAAGCATCTAAAGGACAAGGATCTTGAGGTGAAGGAGGTGGGGCGGCAGTGATTGTAAAAAAATCAGTATTTGTAGTATTATTGTTAGTAGCATCCATCATAATATCGTCATGATAATTCATACAATCCGTAGTATTATTAGTTGAACTAGATCCTGTCCAAGTATTAATATCTTGTGGTGTAGAAGAAAGTGTTGTCAGCATAGTGGTAGTAGTAGTATTGGTAGTTGTGTTATTATTATTATTAGAAGAATCGCTTATAGATGTTAAATATAACAATGGACTACAAGTGTTCATCCAAAAAAGAAAGTGTTTAAAAGATAAAGTGTATTAATATTATTTTAATATATATATATATATATAGATATATAAATATAATAAATAGAATTTTTTTTTACTTCTTATTAAAATAACTTTTATAAAAAGAAAAAACTATTTAATGTATATATAAATATATATATATATATATGATTATTTTAATAATACAAAAAAAAAAAAAAAGAAAGAAAAGAAAGAAAAAGAGAGAAAGAAAAGAAAAAAAAAGAAAAGTGTGAGAAGTTGAAAATAAAAAAAAAAAATTAAGAGCAGAAAGAGAAAAAAAAATACCATGTGATTGGCTAATTTCACTGCCAGACCACATTGCCTTTTTTTATTTTATTTTATTTTATTAATAAAAGGTCGTTTATGTAATCTTTTTATTATATAAAATGTCAATCAAAAAAAATTCACCATTTAGAGTAATCGATGACGTAAATGATTATAGTTTTATATAATTATAAAAATAAAAGAAAAGAAGTTTGATAGATTAGAACAATAATATACTAATTAAAATATTTCATCCATTTATTTATACTACATAATATAAATATAAATAAAAGAATACATTACTATAAACTATACATACATAATATAAAAAAGGTTGAGATTAGCCAATGAAAGATCAAGAATGAAGGATATACGTTTCTCCGACGTTTATATATCTGTTTATTATTATTTTATTCAAAAATTTTATAATCCCTTAAATTCTCCCTTTATTTTATATTTTTTTCTATGTGATCTTGATTTATTTATGTTTCATTATGATAGGGTTTTTTTTTTTTTTGGAGCCATTTGATTGCCACGTGTTATTGAATCATTTAATATTATAGATTCCGCACTTTTTTTTTTATTTTCTAACAAAAGGAATGCTTTTTGTGATCTTTATATTTTTTTGCATAAATAAAAGTAGCATTTTTATATATAAATAAAATTTTCGTTTTCCTTCCTTTTATATATTTAAAGTTAAGGGTTTCGACATTTTGTTATTTATTTATTTATTTGTTTTTTTAATATATACTTAGAAAACTTAACGAATATATATATATGTATTTCATTATAATTATGTATTTTTTTGTTATTATATATAGCTCAATTACGCCATTTTTGTACTTTTAATAAATAAATAACCTGTTTTCATTATTTTATTTTCTAGTATCTTTGTTCTTTTTTTTTTTTTTTTTTATTTCTTTTTCTTTTTCTTTTTTTTCATATATCTTGTATTTTTTTTTTTTTTCATGTTATTATTATTATTATTAAATCATTTATTTATTATTTGTATATATTTTATATCACCTATTTATAGTATATTTAATTCTTCAGATGATTTTTCGGAATCTTATTCACATTCTTATTTTATTACTTTAAAAAGTCCAAGTTTATGTGGAGGAACCATTATTTATAACCCAACTTTATTATCATCATCATCATCATCATCCTATCTATGGATTTTAACAGCAGCTCATTGTTTTCATAATAATAATAATAATAATAATGATATAGGAATATTATCGATAAATGATCAATCATCGTCACTATCTGAATCAATTTCTTTTTCCATTTCTAATCAAGTTTATCAGCATCCTAATTTTACATCAATAACATTAGATCCATTAATTTCCCTATTTGATTTAGCACTTGTTAAAATTCCTTTATCTGATATACCTAAAAATTTCATTAATAAATATATCCATATACCTATATCATCATATTCATCATCACTTGAATCATCATCATCATCTTCTGTATTAGAATGTATGGGAAAAGGATCAACAATAATAAATGAATCATCTATTGATAATGATGTAGGTCAAATTTTACATACTACAGAATGTTATTCTTTATCATCATCATCATCATCATCATCATCGTTATCATCATCTATACCATTAAATCATCAAGCTAATTATTTATCTGGTGTATTTACTGATTCTATAAAAAAAAATCAAACTATATTAACAACTACTTTTCCATTAAATAATGATGACAATAGTAATAATGATATATCATTATGTCATGGGGATTCTGGTTCACCATTAATTCTACATCATGATCATGAGGATCAGCCTTATTTTATTGGTGTATTAAGTAGAATTTTATATGCTATGGAGAATGGTAATCATTCTCTGATTTGTCCAGAATCATCATCATCATCATCCAATAATAATAATAATAATAATAATAATAATTTGCCTATGGTGAATGTTTATGCACAACCTTATTTCCATCTTGATTGGATTTCTACCATTACAAAAATTCCCATTTCTTTTTTTACTACAACAAAAAATAATCAATTAAATAATAGTCAAAGTATTAATATGAATCATGCTAATTATCTTTACCCCCAACTTGATTTCAATTTCATCTTTTTTATTTTTACTTTTCTATTTATTTCTTTTAATTTATAAAATAAGTCATTTTTTAAGTTTAATTTTTCTATTTTTTACCCTTTATTTATTTTTTAATATATCCTTTGCCCCTATGTACCTAAACCTTATTTTTTTGTTTAACCCATAATATATATATTACTTACCATTAATAGATAAATTATTATTAATATGTGATGATCATGCTACCTTTAATAAATACGCTGTATGATATAATGACTAACTTTTTTTTTATCCTAAAATAAATAAATCAAGACCATTTATTGTTATTTTTCTTTTTGTTTTTATTTGATTATAGATGAACCAATTTTACCATCCCATATTCTTTAGTTATTTGCTTATTTTTATTTTTCCGTTTGGTTGTTTGCTTTTTTTTTTGTTTTATTTTGTTTCTAAATGGTGAAGATTATTTTCTTTCCTTTTTTCTTTTCATTTTATAGTATAACTCATATTTTCCTATGGAACCATCCATCTTCATAGTATATTTTTTTAGCATGATTGATAATAATTCATTTGATTGGATTTAGTTACATATTCATAATTTTGTCTTTGTTCTAGTAAGATATTCTCAAAAAAGGAAAAAAGAAAAATTAAATATATAGTGAAATGTATCAAATCTTAATTGAGTTTAAACATAAAAAATGATATAACAACATATTTTTGTATTTGAAAACTGTTGGAATTGTATACATAGTTATATTTCCTTATTGAATTCTGTATTTGCTGTTGGTTCCTACTTCTTTCAATTCTTCACGATCCCCAAGATCAAATTATATACAGTAGGGAAAGGAGGTTTGTGTAAACTTTCTTGAATCGTTATTAACTCTTATTTATTGATTGGCTTGTATTGGTCTTTGTATTTGATGGTAAACAAATACCATTAGACTATAATAATAATTTGAATATATATTGAATCGGAAATGAAAAAGAATACACATATTAATATAATAATCCATCGATATTAAATATATATATATATTAAGTACTGCACGAATCATTTTTCTTTATCTTTACTTTTTCTATTAAAATTATACTATTTAACCAGAGAAAAATATAAGTAGTTAATCTGATTAAATTTTTTTATTTTAGAATCTCAATATTGGTAATACTATATAAAGTAGTGATCAATCTTTTAAAATTACCTGCTTAGTTTTTTATATTTTCATTTCTTAATATATATTGAAAAAGTAAGTTTTTAAGCAAGATATATAAATAGAAGAATTGTAAATATGATAATACTCACTCTTTAATATTATGTATTTATTTTTAATCCACTTACCAACTAAATAAATACCAAATGCAGTTCACATTGGGAAAGTTTCTATATAGAGGTAAAAAACATTTTAGGGTTATATCTACAGTTTGATATTAATATATATATATATATATATTAATATTAAACTACCTTTATATTTACCATCATTATCAAATAGTTTTTGAGGTGAATTATATTTCATTATATGATAGTTTATCATTATATTTATATAGTAAAATTTCACTGGTACAAGCAAAATATATATTGTTTTATTTCAGTTGTATACCTTATTAAATTGTGTTCATTATAATCCTGATATCACTTATTCTTATAATAATGTTGCATTTATCAATTTCATTATTTCCATCCATACCCACTATGTATTTTAAATAATCCATTATGCTGTTTTTTTAATGGTAATGCCAAGACTTTTTCATATATCTAAAATGAGATAAATACACATTTTAGATATTGATTACTTACTAAAACTGGACAATAATATTTTGATACACTAGTTATACATCGAGTATACCTTGTTTTTCTCATACTTCATCCATAATTTTTTATATAATATTATTCCATATGATATTTTGTAAATGATAATGTCGTCCAGAGATAATATTGATTTTTTTTATGGTGATGGCTATATTTATCCCATAATGATAAAAAAAATATCATAAAGCCCATCTTTATTTTTAACTCTTCTTGAATTTAAAATCATATCCAAATAGATCATATCGAGCTAATTATTTTTTTGTAAGTTGTTAAAATAATCTTTTTATTTTTATTTTTATTTTTTATTTTTATTTTTACTGCTGCTGTAATTACCATTTAATTTTGTATCTGATTTTTTTTAATCTTCAAAAGTATACGTAAAAAAAGTCATAAAGTTTCTGCTTTTAACAATTTCTGAAAGTATTGAATAAAGCATATATTTCATAAGTGTATCATGATGAATTTACATTTGTATTGCAATATTATGTTCATTAATTATCCAAGCGCGTTCAGATAAAGATTTTTATAATTAATGCTAAATATTGAAGAACCAAATCTATCAGAATCTCTTTTTTTTATATATATAAACATATATATATATATAAGTGCGTATGTATGTATATATTTATATTATATTTATATTATATATATATATATTAGTTCCCATACTGGTAGCCCATTTAGCTTTTTATTATTATTATTACCTCCGCCATAAAATATAATTTTATAAATAATTTCCTGATGATATTGTATTAAATGAAAAAATTGACAATTTGCGTAATACTTCTATTAAGAGCCAATATTTAAATTAGGAATTGCCAAAATATAAGTTTATATATGTATGGTATTTTTAAAATAATTACTTTTTTTTCTTTCACAATATAGTTAATTAATGGAAATAACATCCATTAATAGATAAGGTGTTTATAAATCAGGACTATTGTCATTTAGGATCATAAAGAATATATTATTTACTTGGATTAAATGAAGGGATACATACGTCCTAATTTGGTATTTGTGTTAGTTTTTCTCCTAGTTTTAGCCTATTGATAATTTGTTTCTATAAATTTGAAATATTTATCATATGTATACTTTTTGACACGTACCATATTATAGTTGTTTGAGTTAATATTTTTTTGGAGTGGCATTTTTTAGATTCTTCAATATTAACAAGAAGGAGAATGAATGTTGAACCTATTATAAAAAATGATATGAAAAGAAAAAAATAGAAGGAATGATATTAAATATTATACTATATTTTACTTATTATTTATTCACTTCTGTTTGTTGTTGCTGCTGTAGTTGCACTTTACGTGTTTTCTTTCATTTAACGGTATATACAATTGTTTTTAATGGGGATATTATATTATATTTTTTTTTTTTTTTATTTACTTTATTTTGTTAATTCAATTTATTTGTTTCAAGTGTTAATATAATATATAAAGATATTAAAAGAAATCAATATAAATAATATAAGAAAAGCAAGTAAATAAAATAGTAGACTGAGAAAGAAAGAAAGAAAAAAAAAAGAAAAGGTTTAAGAAAAGAAAAGGAAATGGTTTTAAGATAAAAGGGAGAAAATAGCTTAAAGATAGCTGAGTTTTAAATTTTAATATAAGCAAAAAATAAAATAAAATAGATCGCTCAATCCTATTTTTAATTACACAAAATATTTATGATCTAACCTAAAAATATTTCTTTTTTATTTGTATTTTTTAGACACGACTGAAAGAGTATATATATACAATATTATTTCTAATAAATAACTAATAAATAGGATGCAAGTTATTAATTACGCATATTTTTTTAATACATCGTGATAAAAAAAATAACCCTTGTTATAAACTATTCTTAAAACAATTAACAACAGTCAAAACTATGTACTAAATAAAAAAAGGTAAATATATATTTGTATGCGAATAAAAGAAATATCATATTAAAAATAAATATAAAAATATGTATTGTCATTTGTTTTTCCTTATTTTTAAAGGCAAGTTTAATTTCATGAGTGCCATTATGAATATCATATTATTATCCACCTTATATTCATCTTACTTCATTTAATAATACTTTCTATGTAAATGCTAGATAATAAAGTTTTAAATTATAATGTTCTTTTATTAAAATCAATAATAATAATAATAATAATAATAATAATAATAATAATAATAATAATAATAATAATAATAATAATAATAATAATAATAATAATAATAAAAGTAAAAATAAAAATAAAAATAAAAATAAAAATAAAAGTAATAATAATACTCAGGATTATGACAATGATGATAACAATGATTATAGGTCACATTGAATTTTAAATATGATTGTGTTATGAATTCTGTTTTATAACGTAATTAAACTTGGTGATTTGTGTAATTTTGATTCTTACTGTATTTATTTAACATTACTATTGTGATGATTTGGTTTTAATTTTAATGATTGATGTAAGTTTTTGATTTTGAGAATATGACCGTTAATCTTGGTAATGAGAACAAAAGTAGTTATAATAATAATACTATTGATATTATATTTGATAAGCATTATTTTGTTTATAATAATGATAATAATTTATGTGGTTTTGATGATGGTAATATTTTGTCAGCAATAACATTGATATAATAATAATAAATATAATGATTTTAATCATAGTAATGTTAATGTTCACCAAGGCATTGATAATGAATTTGATGATTTTAATTAATGTAATCTTGATGCTGAGTATGATATTCATAATTAGTTTGATGTTTTTTATTATAATAATGTTAACATTTAGTATAGTATTGATATTAATTTATACGACTTTGATGAGAGTAACATTTTGTAGGTGACGAAATTGATATTATGATAATAAATTTGGTAATACCAATGATAGTAATGGAGGTCATCCAATTATCAATATTCATTTTCTGAGTTTTTGTTTTACAAAAAATCTTGAAAACGACTTAAACTTAATGTGCATTTTAAGCTAGTAATATAGTATAAATTAATAGAGTGGTTGTGAATATTTAGACCCGTGGCTTTCTTCACCACCCCTTTTTCTTGATAATTGCTATTAAATTATAAGTTATATTTTGCACAAATAATCTTGATTTGACCAACTAATTTTATCTGGCTGCCAATGTAATTGTTCATCAAGATATTGAAAATAAGTTTGATAATTTTGAAGTCGACGATATTAGTATACACCACGATATTGATTATAATAATATTTTTGACATTATAATATGATGATTATATTATAATAAAAACAGTTTTGTTAATGTTCATTATGTTTTTGATGATAGTGTGATACTAATGTTTATGATCGTGGTATAGTAATGATAATTTTGATAATTTTCATTATGTTGATGTTGTTGTAGTAGTAGATAATGAGAATGATATCGAGAATAATGACACTGATAGTAACATTGATGTTGATATTTATATTCATAATAGGGATTCGTATTGGGAATTTATATTTTCTTTTTCTTTTTTTTCATTTTTTTAATATTTGCTTTGTTTTATGCTTTTCTTTTATGAATTTTTTTTCTTTTATAATTCATGATGGGAAATTTATAATAGGGGTTTCGTAATGGAAGATTATTAACAGAAAGTTTATGTTTTCATTTTTTTCTTTTATGTTTCTTTGTTTTTTATTCTTTAATTTTTTCAGTATTTTTTTCATATTTTTTTTGTTTTCTTTTTATTTTTTTGTTTGTTTTTCAATTTAAATTTCAGAAATATTTTGTGTTATTCCTTGGTAATTTTGTTACATTGGTTGCTTTTCTTGAGTAGTTAACATTCCACTTTTTGATATTCTGACTTGTTAATTTATGTAGTACTTTTTGATTTGATGATTTTTCTTTAATGTTTCCTTTTCTTTATATTTTCATTTGTCTTTACTAGTTACATTGACAACAATTGCTTGATTAATTATTTTTGGTTTTTTGAACTTATTCTTTAACCATTTTTTTACTTTATAATAGAGTATGTTTCATGAAGCCCTGACTTTATATCATGTATTGAACAAGTAGTTCACCAGTGGTAATTCCAAGTCTTTTAAAATAATGCAGAGTATAAATATTTAATAGTATATGATTAAAAGAATATTATTCTTCTGGATAGATTCATCTGTGTTAGACAAATGGTAATTTCATGAAGATACATAAAGATTTGTGTTGAATAATTGGTATAATACCAGTTGAATGACCGGTGGCGTGATCAGTAATTAGCAAGTTGTCTTTATCCATATGCATGTGAACGTTCTCTTTTATCTTGGTATTTTGTTTTAATAATTGGTAGCTTTTATTTTGTATTCCTCTGATGGTTGATTTTGTTATTTTGATATTATCTCTTTCAGTTTACTTGATAATAAACGTGATATTCTTGATTTATCACCTTTTCTCTTTTCCCTCGGTTAATGATTTATTTATCATTTTTTCTATTGTATTTTTCTATTATTTATTCTTATTCTTATTCTTATTTATTGTTTATTCTTAGACTTTTTTATATATTAATAATACTAATGGAATTACATTACCTTCAGAAATTTATTCATTGATGACCAAGTCAGTTTAACCATTTCAAACAATACCCACACTGTTAATGCCAGTTCCTATTGCATTGCTTATGTCCATAAAAAGAAACCTAGACGACCAGTAGACCAAAGTTCAATTTGACGCTATTAAAAATACCATCCAAAGATTATATCCAAGAAAGCACCCATATTAATCTACTATTAGCATTGATTTGGATTTAAAATACTATAAATCCAAACCAATACTACACCCCCCGCCAAAAGTGCCCACGATTTTTGCATTTTTTATTTAAACTGTTAATATCTCGGCAACTAATTCATTAAAATTAATGATGTTATATATTTTTAGAAACCTCTGTTGATGGAAAATTTGAATAAAAAATTTTTTTCCAAAAAGAGTAACTGAGATTAAAAATATAGGGGTCTGAAAATTTTTGCTAGTGTGGGCACTTTTGGCGCTGACTTTTGGAAATTTTTTATTTTGTTATTTTTCGCCTCATTCTGACTTTAAATTGTGTGTAAGCCACAAAAAAAGTTTTTTTATTTACTCAGAGTAAAAAAAAGTATTTTTTTCCATCTCTTTTGCTTTCTTCATTCTATTTTTACCTCTGATATTACGATATTAGCTTATTAAAGTCATGGCTCCAATTTCAGCTGAAAAAAGAAATAATATTACCGTTGCATTGCTTAGTGGCGCTTCTCAAAGAGTTGTAGCAATCAGAAATAACGTTTCCAAAAGTTTTGTCGCCAAATTTGCAAAAAAATTAACCGATATTCCGAAATGCACTTTAGGCAGACCATCTAAGATCAGTAAACATCTGGCTAGTAATGTAGTTAGATCATTTAAAAAAGGAGATTTTATTAATGCAGTTGAGGCTTCTAAGTCATTGGAAAGTGATGGAATTGTTTCAGTTAGTCCAACAACAATAAGAAGAGTATTGAAATCAAATGATATGGTGGCACGCAAAAAGAAAAAATCAAGTCCGTTAAGTAAGTCGGTTAAAAGAAAGCGTATGGCTTTTGCTAGGAAGTATGGCGATTGGACAGTGTACGATTGGGAACGCGTAGTACACCTAGGTGCAAAACTGATCACAATTTTTGAAATTTTGGGTAAATTTTTTTTTAACTTTATTTTGTACCATATACTTAAATATAGGTTTAAACAGTTATTTATGCTAAGTGTATCGTGCATATGCTCCGTTACCTTTTATACAATAATACATAATTTATCAATGGATTTATTAGGTATAAAATGTATTTTAAATTTTTTATTTCAAATTTTTATAAAAATGTAAAAAAATATAATTTCATACAATAACTAATATCTATCGTTTAATAATGTATTCGACCGCCTTTATTTTTTTTTATTAAAGAACACCTTCTAGGCATGGAATGTATTACAGTTTTGGTCATACTATTCATCTCAGGAGAATCCCAAATGACTTGAATACGTTCCCATAAATCATTTAGTGACCGAGCTGGTTCAGCATACTTTTCATGTAACAAACGCTTTAGGTAAGCCCACATGTTTTCAATGGGATTTAAATCAGGAGAGTACGTAGGCCAATAAAGTAAATCCACATTGTTTTTTTTGTACCATTCTTGGGATGCTTTTGCCGTATGTTTAGGATCCTTATCTTGCAACAATTTAATTTTCGATTTGTCAAAATCATACCATTCCACGGTTTTTGAAAATTCGTCATTCATGATATCGATATACAATTGTGTATCCATAGTCGAATTTATTCTAGTCAAGTAACCAACGCCATGAGTTGTTATACAACCCCAGAGGTTAATTGAACCACCACCACCTTTTGGTACCTCATATACTTCATGTGGTCTTGAGGGTTTATTTCTTTCTCCCCACACCCACTGATAACCTTCTCCACCAAATCTATGCACCCTTGTTTCATCAGCAAAGATTACTTTATCCCAGTCTCTAGCATTCCAGCTACCATACATTTTTGCAAACTTTAAACGATTTTTTCTGACATCACGTGATATTGGAAAAACCTTCTTTTTTTTATGGGCAAAAAGATCGGTAGAATTAAGTAGTCTGCGAATAGTCCAACGACTTGCATCACTAATATTATTATATCCGAAATACCTCTGAGCTTCAACAGCGTTAACAATCTTTCCAGTTTTAATAGATCTAGTAACTAAATTTGCCGAATGTTTGGATATTTTTTTTGGGCGACCACCGTGAAATGTACTTGTTATTCCAATTGACTGTCTAATTTTTGATATTTCTGCAATAGAGATATTATATTTTGTTGCTATTGCTCTATGTGTATCACCATGTTCTAATGCATTAATTATACAGTGGGGGAAAAAATTGTTCACGTGTTTCGTGATTTTGCATATTTTCTTTAATAAATCAATCAGTTTTCAATGAAATCACATGAAATTTGAAATGAAGATAGCTTTACATGTTTACTCTTCGGAGTTAACATGTTGGTTACACAGGAATTTTTATTATGATTATATACTAAATTAAAGAAAAACTAATTACGTGAACAATTTTTTCCATTACCTAACTATTTTACTAATATCTAGTTGGTCCACCCTTAGCATCAATAACGGCTTGAATACGCTTTGGCATACTATCTATATACCTTTTGCACTCTTCCTCTGTGAATGCATTCCATTCTTTATCGACTCTTTCCCAAAGATCATGTACCCCTTTTGCTCTGGTGTCATATGCGCTTAGTTTCAACTTTAAGTGATGCCAAATGTGTTCAATTGGGTTTAAGTCGGGACTTCGAGGTGGCCAGTTAGCTAATACATTGATCTTATTATCTTTTAACCAAGTTTTAGTTGAGTCTGAAGTATGTTTTGGGTCATTATCGTGCTGCAAATATATTTTTGACAAGTCAAGATTGTAGTATTTGACAGTTTCCTTGAATGTTGTATCAAAAATATGTTGATAGTCGACTGATTTCATGGTCCCATCATAAACCTGACATGCATATCCTGGTCCCCAATGAGAAACGATCTAATACTTTTTTTTTATTCTTTTTTTTTTCTATTTCGAATCTTCTGCAATACCAAGGTTGTCAGATTCGATAATTTTTTTCTTTAAAAATTAAATAAAAAGCACGTCGTAAGTTAAAACTTACAACTTTATTTAGATTATTAATTATTTTGAATAATTCCCAACATAGGACACATTATTTTTTTTTTTGGTTTTATATTTTTTGGTTACCCATTATATCAATAGAAATGGAATATACTACCAATAATATTTTTAGTAAAAATGTTGAATTTTTAATATATAATATTACTGTCTATATGGCCATGTTGAATCCCATAAATTCCTCCATTTCTTTTCGTATTTTTAATTTTATATTTTAATTTTAATATTTCCTCCTCCTCCTACAGTTTATTGTCATATAAAGGACATAAAATATATATTAGTTTTTATCAATATCCATATTTTCTAAATTTTTTACTATTTCATTTATATTCATTTCATCATTATTAATTTTGTTTTTATTGGTTTTATTTTTTAGTACATATACATGCTCAAATTTTTTTCCATTTTCTAATTTTAAAATTATATATACTATATTATCTTTCTTTAATCTAAATTCTACATTTGTAATATTATATTTATATTTATTTTGATTAAAAATTTTAGTTGGAATAAAGGATCGTTTAATATCTTTCATAAACTTTTCATATAAAAATGGATTATCTTCCATTATTTAAATATTATTGATTATATTTTTATTATTACATTAAATTCAATTTTTTTTTTTATAATTTATTAATTTCAGACTTTTATTTAATTTAATCATTGTTTTTTTATTAATCTTTTAAAAATTTTTTCCATAAATTATATTCCCTATATTGTTTTCTCCATTGGTATTCTCTTAAGTATAATAATATATCTTTTTTATTTCTATTTCTAGGAACTATACTTTGTTTTAAACTATTCCATGTACCTTCAATGGTATTAGTATGAACACCAGTTATAGGATCTTTAAAATTCTTTTTATGATTTACTGTTAAATGTTTATATCCTATATTTTTTAAATTATTGTATCCTTTCCATTTGTCAGTATATATTGTTGTACCTTTTTTAATATATTTCTTAATAATTTTATCAATATTACTTACATCCCTTTTTTCTATTGGTAGTAAAAATAATTTTTTATTTTCATTTTTAATTTTATTTTTTAAATTACTTCTCTCTATACCACCTATCACCCATGCACCTTCTACTTTATGTCCTTTATTATATTTTCTTTTTGCAATTTTGCTTTCATCAATTTCTACTATCTTATTTCTCCCCCCAATTTTTATATTTTTATTAAAATTAATTTTATCTTTTAAATATTTTCTAAAAATTTTATTATAAGATGTAATAGTATTTTTACTTATTTTTAATGTCGCTGCAATACTACTACAAGGCATTTTTAATATAAAATAATTTAATAGATGTAATTGTACATTTAAAGGTAATTTCATTTTTTTAAATATTGTTCCTTTTAATGGAGAAATTGACTTACGACATTTATAGTTTTTACAAATATATAATTTTTTATTTAAATATAATTTAGTTTCATTATTACATTTACTACAATTTTCAAATTTATTTATATAATCGTTTTTAATTAAATATTCTAAAGCTTTTTCTTCATTATCAAATATATCTTTTAAATTTATATACGGTTCAGTAAACATGACACTATTATTTAATTATATTAAAAATATTCAATTTTTTTTTCAAAAATTTTTTAAAGTAATTGAGTTTAAATTTTTTCTGTGCGTTATATTGGGATACATCCATTATTTTATATTATTTAAATTTAACAAAATATTTGAAGATAAGAATTAATTTAAATATAATATAGTTAATATCAAATGTTATATTAAATATAAATAGGAACGTTTCTCAATAGGTTATACAACCCCAAAACATCAAATTTCCATTGCCATGCTTCACTGTAAGATCAAGATGATGTGGTTTTAATTCGTCACCTGGTCTAGACCAATAGTATTTGCAACCGTCTGAGCCCCAGACATTTATTTTCGTTTCGTCAGAGAATACTACACGTCTCCAGTCATCACTAGTCCATTGCAAATGATTTTTAGCCCATTGTAATCGCTTCTTCTTATGCACCGCTGTCATAAAAGGTTTTTTTTTCTTAATAGCAGAATTAAAATTCATGGATTTTAAAACATTAGCAGCTGATTTGGGTGTTAAATCGTATCCAAGCTTGCATAACGCTTTATAGACTTCAGTGGCAGTAAGTAGTTCACCATTTAGTACCTTTCTTTTTATCAAAGCTCTAGAAGAACTAGCTACAATGACTGGTCTACCAGCTGCTGTCCCAATTCTATTAGGAAACCACTTTTTTTGATACTTGCTAATGACACTTTTTGATATTCCAAGTTGCTTTGATATATCGGTATATGATTTTTCTTTAATTAAAAGAGCTTTAAGATCCATTTGTGTTTCAACAGGTAGTGATCTAGTCATTTTATTGAAGATAGAAGTTGGAAAGATAAAATTTTATAAAAAAATAAAAGGGAAAGAAAGAATAGCAAATTAATATCAAATAATCAACACTTTTTTATATTTTTTTGCTTTATTATGATTCACTGTGAGTCATATTTAATACCTATCTTATTTATTTTAGCATTACATAATAATATTGTACGGAAAAGTACTCAAGTTCCAAAATTTTGTAATATGGAAAAAATTGTTCACGTGCAGTAGTTGATTTTAAATTGCCATAAAAAAATTTAAAACTCCCCTATGTCACCCATTTTCTGTCACCGAATAATCAACATATAAAGCTATCTTTATTTCAAATTTCATGTGATTTCATTGAAAACTGATTGATTTATTAAAGAAAATATGCAAAATCACGAAACACGTGAACAATTTTTTCCCCCACTGTATATTGCTTCTTTTGTCTTGTAATATAAGTCATAATAATGGTATATCAAATATTTAATCACCGTAAGAAAAATTTAATTTTAAAGTAAATATAAAATGGAAAGAAAGAGATAAAAATAAAAATATAAAATAGAGAATATAAATATTTGAAAATCAAAACAATGGACAATTTGAAATATTCCTTGGGGTTTAAATTAAAACGTAAACTTTTTTTTTAAAAATCATCGATTCAGAAAATATGGAATTTTTTTTTTCAAACTATTTTAATTCCCACCTATTCACCGAGGATTTTGAAACATGTTGTTTCAAATCTAGGAAATTATTCAAGGAATATAAGTTTCACATCAAAAAATTTCCTACGGCTTTATTAGTGAGGAACGTTCTAATTTTTTATAGTTTAATATTTAAAAATAATGTAAAATATTTAAAAAAATTTAAACATTTTATAATTTTTTTTCTTTCAAAAATTAATTAAAAAAGCATAACTAAGTTATTTTAGTAACTTAGTAATAGGTAGAATATATTATAAAATCCGAAAGTTATTTAAATTCCAATAAAATCATTAATTCCTAATTTTATATTAATTTAAAATATTAAATTTTTATATTAAATTTAAGAACGATCCTCAATATATTTCCACAATGTTCCAGAACAAAAAAAGAATAATTTATATTTGTTTATTATCATGTTAAATTTTTGTAGTATTTTTTTCATAAAAAAGATAGATAAAACATCTAAAACATATTTAGAAATAATTATAAAATTATAATAATTCTATTTAGAAAATTCTAAATTTATTATAAATGAAAATGTTACTGAAAAACTATTATAATCTATTTTATACATAATTATTTATATTTTAGCATAAATAAAGCGCTACAAATAATTATAAAAAATATAATAAATTGAATTAAATTTAAATTATTAAAACAATATAAAAATATCTATTGATGGAGAATTTTTAAAAAAGAATAAAAAAAATATTTGGGTATTTATTTTTAAACCCCGAAACAAAATAAACAATTTAAAAAGTTTCTTAATTATCAATTTTTAAAACTATTAAAATATTTTTATCTTAAAAAAAATAATAAAATTCATACACTTTTAACTTGGAAACTTATTTGAAATATAATTTAATGAATTTAATAATTCATCCAATAAAAAAAACCTAAATTAACAATAAATTTTAAACTCAGCTACTATTTTGTAATTAAAATTCTAATTGTATTTTTCATCTATTATTTATAATTTTGTTTAATTTTCTACAATTCTGTATTGTTATATATTATACCTATAATTAACAAATTTATTTTGTGGAAAATATAGAATTTAATTATTATTTATTTGAAAAATTAAATTTTTTTAAATTATTCTTTTTTCTATTTTTCTTGGTATTTAAAGAAATACAAAATAATAAAATAAAATTTGTAATTAATGTTAAAAAAGAAGATGTTTGTTTTTTTACAAAATAAATGAATAAATTTATTATAAATAAATAATTTCTAAAATTATTAAAAAGTTGATGGGAATATAGGGCACAAGAAGAAGATTGATTAAAATCCAATTGGTTATTAATTAAATTGAAAATATGTTTCTTTAAATGTAAAATAATTGTAGTTTGGATTTTAATAAGTTTAAATTATTTATTTTTCCATCTTAGGAATAGGTATTCAAATAAATATAACTGATAATTTTTGATAAAATTTAATAATTGATAATAATTATGGAATTTATATCCTTTACATCATAAATAATAGGTCAAATAAACCAATTAAATATAATTATATTATCATGTTTATGTTTTTCATATTTTTAACTATTTATAATGAGGAACGTTCTAATTTTTTATAGTTTAATATTTAAAAATAATGTAAAATATTTAAAAAAATTTAAACATTTTATAATTTTTTTTCTTTCAAAAATTAATTAAAAAAGCATAACTAAGTTATTTTAGTAACTTAGTAATAGGTAGAATATATTATAAAATCCGAAAGTTATTTAAATTCCAATAAAATCATTAATTCCTAATTTTATATTAATTTAAAATATTAAATTTTTATATTAAATTTAAGAACGATCCTCAGTGTAGATACAATACAAAACAATAAAAATTGTGAATACCGTGATCAGTTTTGCACCTAGGTGTATTTGCTGATGAAGTCAGAATTAACCGCTTTGGGTGTGATGGCAAGAATTGGGGGATGTATCCCAATATAACGCACAGAAAAAATTTAAACTCAATTACTTTAAAAAATTTTTGAAAAAAAAATTGAATATTTTTAATATAATTAAATAATAGTGTCATGTTTACTGAACCGTATATAAATTTAAAAGATATATTTGATAATGAAGAAAAAGCTTTAGAATATTTAATTAAAAACGATTATATAAATAAATTTGAAAATTGTAGTAAATGTAATAATGAAACTAAATTATATTTAAATAAAAAATTATATATTTGTAAAAACTATAAATGTCGTAAGTCAATTTCTCCATTAAAAGGAACAATATTTAAAAAAATGAAATTACCTTTAAATGTACAATTACATCTATTAAATTATTTTATATTAAAAATGCCTTGTAGTAGTATTGCAGCGACATTAAAAATAAGTAAAAATACTATTACATCTTATAATAAAATTTTTAGAAAATATTTAAAAGATAAAATTAATTTTAATAAAAATATAAAAATTGGGGGGAGAAATAAGATAGTAGAAATTGATGAAAGCAAAATTGCAAAAAGAAAATATAATAAAGGACATAAAGTAGAAGGTGCATGGGTGATAGGTGGTATAGAGAGAAGTAATTTAAAAAATAAAATTAAAAATGAAAATAAAAAATTATTTTTACTACCAATAGAAAAAAGGGATGTAAGTAATATTGATAAAATTATTAAGAAATATATTAAAAAAGGTACAACAATATATACTGACAAATGGAAAGGATACAATAATTTAAAAAATATAGGATATAAACATTTAACAGTAAATCATAAAAAGAATTTTAAAGATCCTATAACTGGTGTTCATACTAATACCATTGAAGGTACATGGAATAGTTTAAAACAAAGTATAGTTCCTAGAAATAGAAATAAAAAAGATATATTATTATACTTAAGAGAATACCAATGGAGAAAACAATATAGGGAATATAATTTATGGAAAAAATTTTTAAAAGATTAATAAAAAAACAATGATTAAATTAAATAAAAGTCTGAAATTAATAAATTATAAAAAAAAAATTGAATTTAATGTAATAATAAAAATATAATCAATAATATTTAAATAATGGAAGATAATCCATTTTTATATGAAAAGTTTATGAAAGATATTAAACGATCCTTTATTCCAACTAAAATTTTTAATCAAAATAAATATAAATATAATATTACAAATGTAGAATTTAGATTAAAGAAAGATAATATAGTATACAGTGACCAGCAAAACTGTCTCAATGTTTTACTTTTTTTGACAAATTGGTTAATAATTACAAAGATTGCTATCATAACTGATACAAATAAAATATCATTCGAAAGCTATGATTCCTGACTTTCAAAATATTTTTTTAAAAATTAATTTATTACTATATTTGGAAAAAATATATGATACTAAACTCAGACAGTGCATTGAGACAGTTTTGCATGCATATAAAAAAATTAACTAACTAAAGAATAAATCTAAATTAATACTTAGTCCAGTAACCTTTGGCCTTGATACATTGTTGAATACGTTTGGGCATGCTATCAATAACCTTTTGGCATTCCTCTTTCCTGATTATATCATACCAAACCTTAGTAACACGCTCATAGAGTTCATTCATACCTTTTGGTGGAGTTTCGAACTCATTAAGCCTGATTTTTAATAATTGCCATATATTTTCAATTGGATTCAAGTCTGGTGACTGAGGTGGCCAATCCATAACTTGATAAACTTGCTCTTTTAGATAATCTTTGACCAAATTAGAAGTATGTTTTGGGTCGTTATCATGTTGAAAAATAATTTGACTTTTATTAAGGTTCAATTTTTCACAAGCATAGTCGATGGTTTTACTTTGTTCATCTTCCAAAATCTCTTTGTAAAGTGTTTTATCCATATTACCATCTATTTTACACATCCATCCAGTACCAGCATAAGTAATAGCACTCCAAAGCATAATACTACCCCCGCCATTTTTTACCGTAATCTTAACATGCTTTGGTTGGAAGTTTTCACCGTCACGAATCCAAGCCCAAACACGACCATCAGAGTTGAATCTGTTGATTTTTGTTTCATCCGACCAAACTACACGTCTCCAATCGTCTACAGTCCAATCAGCATGTGCTTTACACCATTCCAGTCTTCTACGAACATTTTTTGCTGAAAGCAAAGGCTTTTTAGGCTTTTCTAAAGCACCTAAACCAGACCCACGTAGTGTTCTTCGGATAGTATCGGAGCTGACTTTGATTTTATGATCCTTCTCCAGCTGTTTTTTGACCTTTACGGCATTGTCTAGCTTTCCAACAGTGGTTTGACGAACACAATATCTTTTATCTGCATCTGATAAAATGGATGGCCGACCACCTTTCTTTAATTTACGCCCCGAACAATACGTTTTAGCAATTCTACCAACAGTGGCTGAGCTTACACCAACGTTTTGTGCTACCTCACGAATCGATTGTCCAGATTCCAAGCCAGATATGATATCATTACGTTGATTTAAATGAATTTCACGCATATTATAGTTTTCCAGCACCAAAAATGATTTATTTAGTATTTAAAAGACTTGAAAGTTTGTGTACGGTTTTTGGAGACAAAATTATAAAATAATATGCAAATATACAATGTATTTGCCTCATTAACAAGTTGTGGGATATGATTTTTTAAAAAATTCAAAATGCATGCAAAACTGTCTCAATGTACCCTTTGATTTTAAATTCAGATAACTTTCCTTATATGGCAGTTGTCAAGATGAAATTTCTATCTCAGATAGAGTTTAATCTCAGCTTTCCAAAAATGTATAAATTGTAGCACTTAACGGTGGATACATGAAAATATGATTAATTTTTCAAAAAAAAGTGAAACATTGAGACAGTTTTGCTGGTCACTGTATATAATTTTAAAATTAGAAAATGGAAAAAAATTTGAGCATGTATATGTACTAAAAAATAAAACCAATAAAAACAAAATTAATAATGATGAAATGAATATAAATGAAATAGTAAAAAATTTAGAAAATATGGATATTGATAAAAACTAATATATATTTTATGTCCTTTATATGACAATAAACTGTAGGAGGAGGAGGAAATATTAAAATTAAAATATAAAATTAAAAATACGAAAAGAAATGGAGGAATTTATGGGATTCAACATGGCCATATAGACAGTAATATTATATATTAAAAATTCAACATTTTTACTAAAAATATTATTGGTAGTATATTCCATTTCTATTGATATAATGGGTAACCAAAAAATATAAAACCAAAAAAAAAAATAATGTGTCCTATGTTGGGAATTATTCGAATTGGGTTTGGGGAGAGAAAAATAAACCTCGTCGTCCACATGAGTATTATGATCATCCTAAATTTGGTGGTGGTGGTGTTACCTTTTGGGGATGTATAACTGCAAAAGGAGTTGGCTATCTATCCAAAATAGACGGTAACATGGATACTGCATTGTTTTTAGATATTATGAACGATGAATACAAGCAAACTTTGGACTGGTATGGCATGGACATCAAAAAAACTCGACTTTTACAGGATAGTGATCCAAAACATATGGCAGTTGCAGCAAGGATTTGGTATGAAAAAAATGGTGTTGAAGTGCTTGACTGGCCAACAAACTCTCCTGATCTTAATCCAATTGAAAATATATGGTCTTTTCTTAAGCAAGAGCTCAATAGAATATACCCTGAACCGGCAAAGTCTATTGAAGAGCTTTGGAATCGAATCGAAGTCACCTGGGATCGACCAGTCATGAATGAGTTTGCAAAAAAGGTTATATATTCAATGCCTAAGCGTTGTGCATTAATTTTAAAGAATAAAGGTGGTAAAATAGGCTATTAGCATATCATTAGTATAGATTTATTATTATTTTTTTACTTACTCAAAAGGTAGCGCCAAAAGTGCCCACAAAAATAAAAATTCTCAAACCCCTATATTTTTAATCTCAGTTACTCTTTTTGGAAAAAAATTTTTTATTCAAATTTTCCATCAACAGAGGTTTCTAAAAATATATAACATCATTAATTTTAATGAATTAGTTGCCGAGATATTAACAGTTTAAATAAAAAATGCAAAAATCGTGGGCACTTTTGGCGGGGGGTGTATTATTAATAAAGGTATATTTTTATAAAACTATTAATCTATTTTTCAACTTACTTAAATAATCCATTTCTTCAATTTCTTCCTGTTTTGTTTTAAAAAAATTGATTAAGAGCATGTTTATTAGCTTATTACTTGTCAAGTAAATTATTTTATAATCATTATATCTTTTAACACTTAAATTAATTTTTTTCTAATATTCTTTTATCCTTTATATTAAATTTACTTACATTATGACAAACACTGGGAAAATCTACAGCTACTGGGTCAATATCATGGCGAAGGATACGAATAACAGCACGGCCAATTATTGGAGCAATAGCACGTGCAACAGGTGCTCGTTTAGCTACTACGGAAGCAGGGACAGAAGCTGAAGTAGTAACAGCAGTAACAGCAGTAACAGCAGAAGCAGCAGAAGCAGCAGAAGCAGCAGAAGCAGCAGGAGCAGCAGGAGCAGCAGAAGTAGCTTTAGCAGTAGCAGGTTTAGCAGTAGCAGTAGCAGGTTTAGCAGGTTTAGCAGGAGCAGCAACGGCAGTAACGGCAGTAACAGCAGAAGTAGCAGCAGGTTTAGCAGCAGCAGGAGCAGCAACAGCAGAAGAAGTAGTTTTAGCAGCAGCAGATTTAACAGTAGCAGCAACAACAGCAACAGTAGCAACAGCAACAGAAGTAGCAGTAGGTTTAGCAGTTGTAATAACAGTAGTAGCAGCAGTGGCAGGAGAAAGAGAGTTCCATTCTTTATTCTTTTAAAAAAAATATAAAACAGAGATTAGTTAGTTAATTGCTAATTCAATTTATTTAAAATGAGTTCTACTTTTTTTTATTTTTTTTGAAGATCTTGAGAAACGTTCCTATTTATATTTAATATAACATTTGATATTAACTATATTATATTTAAATTAATTCTTATCTTCAAATATTTTGTTAAATTTAAATAATATAAAATAATTAATAATCTAAATAAAGTTGTAAGTTTTAACTTACGACGTGCTTTTTATTTAATTTTTAAAGAAAAAAATTATCGAATCTGACAACCTTGGTATTGCAGAAGATTCGAAATAGAAAAAAAAAAGAATAAAAAAAAAGTATTAGATCGTTTCTCAGCAATATTTTTAAAATAAACAAAAAAATTAATAATTTCTTGGTTTTTTAAATAATTAATTTAAAGTATTCCAATACAAATCTATTAAAGATTTACCATTAAAATCTGTTTCTTTTACCCAGGAATTATTATTTTTATTATATCCTTTCCATTTTACGTAATAATCTATATTATCATCTTTATTTTTTCTATGTTTTATTATATATGATACTTCATAATCTTTTTTTTCATCTTCCATATTTATATCATTATCTATATTTATTATTTCATTATTTAAACTATCATTATTATCACTTATATTTAAATTTAAAAATATATCACTTTGAAAATCTCTTATTTTTTTAATATTTTCTAATTTGTATGAAACAGTACTTGATGTAATATCTATTATTTCGTCAGGATAATCAAAATTATGTTCTGCCCATTTTTTATGTAATTCATTAGGTTCTATATTTCCTAATTCTATAAATTTTTTAATATTTAATAATAAACATACTAATTTTAATTGAATATTATAAGTTTTTAATTTAGTTACTCTAATATTTTTATAAGGATCAAATCTTTTAAATGTTTTAGATATATCTGAAAAATATGTTTCTATTCTAGATCTATAACCTGCTAATTGATAATTAAATATTTCTTCATCTTTATTTAAATCTATATTTTTTTGTTTTCTAATTGGAAAAATAAAATTATTTTCATTTAAATTAAATTCTATATTATTATATTTACTAATTACTACATCTAGTGTATTTGTATATAACCCGTCAAAACATAAACAATCTCCATATTTTAAAAAATTGTTTAATTTAACATTATTCATAAACATTATGTCATCATTATTATTTTTACAAGGTAAACTATCTGAGACATATAAAACCATATTATTATTATCTATTATTATCTGTGTATTTAATCCATTTTTTTTTAATTTCCAACTATATAATTCTTTATTATTAAAATCAATATTTTCATATGTAATCCTATTATGATGACCATCCATTATTAATGTACACTGTTTCAATAAATCAGGATTTTTTATATAACTTGTTAATAATCTTATATTTAAATTTGAAAAATAATTTTTATACATATCATCTATCCAATTATCTAAATCTTTTTCATTTTTTATATATAATTTTTCATAAATTCTATAATAAGTTGTATCATTAATAAAATCATTCATTTGATGTGTTGAATATCCTTCTACTAATTGATATAATATTAATAATATTTTATCTATATTTTTATGAGGTCCAGGAAAATAATAATTATTACAAAAAGTTGTTAAAAAAACATATACAGGTATATATCCTATTTTTTCAATTAAAATATCTTTAATTTTTTTAATATTAGGTATATCAATTATAACAGTTCTATGGTATCTTTTATTTTTTATTATTTCATAATCTTTTTTCAGCATATTTATCCAATATTTTTCATATAATTTTTTAAATTCAACTTCCAACAATTTTTCCATATTTGATGTCTCCATTGTCATTTTAATTTTATTATCAAAATTCAATTTTTTCTTAAAAAAAAGTAATTGAGTTTAAATCTGAGTTTGAAAATTTAGATAAAATAATATATAATATATCAACATCCAAAAAAAAGGCGGATACACTTATGCTGTATCCAAGATAAAGTGTAATGGAAAAAATAGTTAAAAATTTTAATTTTTAGTTTATTTTTAGTTTTGAAGGCTATTGGGGATGATAGCTGCAACTCGGAAGATGTTCCAAAACGACCATTGGTTGTAATGAGAAACGTTCCTATTTATATTTAATATAACATTTGATATTAACTATATTATATTTAAATTAATTCTTATCTTCAAATATTTTGTTAAATTTAAATAATATAAAATAATTAATAATCTAAATAAAGTTGTAAGTTTTAACTTACGACGTGCTTTTTATTTAATTTTTAAAGAAAAAAATTATCGAATCTGACAACCTTGGTATTGCAGAAGATTCGAAATAGAAAAAAAAAAGAATAAAAAAAAAGTATTAGATCGTTTCTCCTTAATGATGTTGGTACTTACAATGGTGTTAATGCTTAACAAGGTATTTATAAAATGAATTCCAAGAAAAGTAATATCGAGAAAGTCGAGAATAAAATATAACATGGTAAAAAAAATACAGCTCTGTGGAAAAATATTAAAAATGGAGAGAAAGCCAAATAAAAAAAAAGGTCAGAAAAAAGTAAAAAAAAAAAGGCAAAGAAAAAAAAAAAAGAAAAAGAGAAAGAAAAAAAATGAGTTGTGAATAAATTATAGTCGGTGTTTTAAAAAATAGAAATTTTTCATAAGATGATACCCAATGATTCTTTAAAAGTTTTGAATTCTCTGACTGTTTTTTGGTAACAGCCAATCAAATTCATTTATTATTTTTTGCGTCATTTTTAAATACATGACGCTAGTATGTTAAAAATACACTATAGTATATAGTAAGTAGCATTAAGTGAAAAAAGATATGTAAATGAAGTCAATAATAGCATGTAAATTAACTTGAGATGCTAATTTATAAATCTCAATAATCTAATTGGTAATGTGAAATATAAGGATTAATTCAAAATCTTAACCAAAGTAAATTAAAGATGTTTAAACAATGGAAGGGAAGTAGTATATTATTTTTATATATACTCAAATAAGAATGAGGACCAACCCTAATTTAATTGTTTATAAATAATAAGACATATATTTAATAATTTAAGATTTTATAAAAAATTAATATTTTTTTATTTTTTTGGATTTAATAATTTCAAATTTAATATTAAAATATTCAAAATGGAAAATATAATTGGTTAGATTTCAAGAAGCAACCTGATAGTTTTGCATAAAGAACAACAAAAAATTAAATTTTTTTTTTGTTTCATTTTTTATACTTTTAAATTTATTTGGAATGAACCTCAATAGTTAGTCATATTGTATTAGTTGTAACAATATCAAATAATTAAATATTTTATACTTGTTACCATGTTTATTAATAAATAATAATAATAGAAGAACATCTGCATTTTTGGAAATGCCAATTTTGTAAATGTAGGGGAATGATCCAACGAAGAGATACGACTTAAATCCATTACACGTTTAATTAAATTAAATGTCATTCATTAAATGGCGTTGATTCATAATCGCGCCACCATCTATTTGGCGCAAAAAAATTCTAGGGATAACTTCTCGCGCGTAAATTCGAATAACCCATCAGGCAAATGCTATTCCCGTAAATGCGTCCAACCTCCATAATAATGAAAGTGGTAACATTAGTTAATTATGACCTTTTGACTGTCAAAATATGATATACATGAAATATTTTAAATATGGTCTTATATAATAGTAATAGGTTTTTTTTATTTTTATGTTGCTATGACTATCATTCTTTCTTTAGATTAGAAGTACTATTATATTATTTATTTAGGAGGTCATCCAATTATCAATATTCATTTTCTGAGTTTTTGTTTTATAAAAAATCTTGAAAACGACTTAAACTTAATGTGCATTTTAAGCTAGTAATATAGTATAAATTAATAGAGTGGCTGTGAATATTTAGACCCGTGGCTTTCTTCACCACCCCTTTTTCTTGATAATTGCTATTAAATTATAAGTTATATTTTGCACAAATAATCTTGATTTGACCAACTAATTTTATCTGGCTGCCTTAAAGAAAAAAGATTATATAATTTTATTTTTATAAATTACTTGTGTTATATCAATATAAAAAATACTAATTCATTTTTACTTGAAAAATAGATTCATTTTTTTTTATTATTTTATTATTTATTATATCACCTTTTTATAATAAATACCTATTTTTATATATTTATAAATATCATTATCAATGCTTTTATTGCCATCATATGTTAAAATATAACCATCATATAAAGTGATCGCTGATCATACACAAATTCTTGCTATGGTTTGAACTTCATTGTTTTCAACATTAATATTTACTTTAACTCCTTTTTTTTTTATTCATAATTAATTACTATTATTATCTATTTCAAAAATCATACCCATCCATTCATCTATCCATCCACCTGTTTAATAACTTCTTTTGAATTTTTCATGCTTATATACACGTCAACCCGTATGCTTTTTATTGTCCCTAAGATCATCTATTTATCCATTTATGTTTTTTTATTATTACTTTCTTGAAGGTACCATATGTCTACACATGTTCATCCATATTCTTAATACTAACATTAATGTTATCTATCCATCTATTTAGACGTTTATTATCACTCTTTTGAAGTTTTAATACGTTTACGTATGTCAGCGTATATAATTTATATCATTCTTAAGATCACTCATCTATCTTTTCAGGTGTTTATTATCATTCACTTAGAGTTTCTATGCTTCTAGATACATTGATACATATGCTTTATATTGATCTTAATATCATCCATCATCAACTAAAACTTTATATCTATTTAATCTCCGTGATTCTCTTCATTGTTAATAGCTTGCTGATTTTATTATATATTTATAAGTTAATTTGATGAATCATTGCAATACTAATATTTATTAAAAATATCATTGATGAGTTATTTATTTATCTAAATATGTTTAATATTAGCTGTTAAAACTTTCTCTATATCATCGTCCTTTTTTTTTCTTTACCTCTCCTTCAACATCACTATCAACATTCGCAAGAATTGCTCATGATCTTCTTCGTCCTTTAGATTTAATTCATGATCATGAAAATATAATATATATTATAATAATTTATGTTGAACCATATAATGTAAAGAATGTTGAAGCATTTTTTTATAGTATAGTAATTGATAGAATTACTATTAAGAGAAAGGAGAAGGTGAATAAAAAGATTCATTGGAAAGCCATTCATCAAAAAATGATCATCAATTAAGAGCAAAGATGGAATCATAATTTTGAAATATTTGCTTTTTTTTTTAAAAAAAAAAAAAAAGAAATAATACATTTATAGAACTATTCATTTTACCATTTATTTATGTATTTTAGTAATAAAGTATATTTACCTATATGATCAACAGAGGTAACTTTAAAAATAACCATATACACAGGCAAATAAAAAATTAGCATAAAGAGCCAACTTGAAAAAAATGAATGAATAAAGGCGATACAAGTACAAATCTATATTGGCTAATCGAATAAATAATAATCCAAATAATAAAGCCAATCATTGGATAAACATCAAAGGAATATGATCAGTCTAAAAATCTAAACGAAAGGGTCAAAATCAACAGAATGAGATCATTTTATAAGAGAAGTATCACCCGTAAGTAAAAATTACCTAATTTATATACAACATATATAAAAAAAATATTAATCGACTTGACGTTCCTTTTTATTTTAATTATATATCTATATATTTTAGACATAAACTTACATTAATCTTCTTCTTTGTCACATAACCATTATTATTTCTCAAACCAGTAGTTTTATTTACAGTAGCATCTTGAAAAGCATAGTTGAAAAAAGAATAGAAAAAGGAAAAAAGTAAATCTATTATATAAATATATATTAATAAATAAATATATAACTTATATAATAATAATAATAATAATGAGCTAAAGGTATTACCATTTTAAGTTGGTAACAATTCATTAACTAGTGCTGCTTAATCTTGAAATGAGATTACCAACTGTAAGCAAAACTTGTACAAGACTCATAAAATATCTATTTTATGAAAATAAAAATGCCTAAATGAAAAAGCATAAAATCGTGGGCTGAAGCTCTAATTATTTTATGCCTATTATTATTTTATATCATATCCTTACCCTACTAATCATTAATTAGTGTTGGTCACTCTTGCTTTATCAACTTTGGTAGCTAATTAACCCGTTTATTAAAATATCAATACATATATATATATATATATTCGATTGTTATTGTTGTTGTTATTGTTGTTATCGTTAAAAAAAAAGAAAGAAAGGAAAAGTAAAAAAATTGGTACCGCTGATATTAAAAAAAAATTGACCTCAACCAAAAATGGTAACCCTTTCTTTGATATAATTTATTGTTATTTATATATACTATATAAATATATTTATGAATGTTATATTAAATATCTTTGATAATCACATATACTGTTTGTATATATTATTAATTTTTAACAATATATATATTTATTCATTGTTAATATTTATAATTATTATCAAACCACGAATATATTATTATTATTATTTTCAATTATGACTAATATATGATGATGATAGAGTACCTAATAGCTTGACTATATGATTTCAATTAAAGAAATATATAAATATGAAATAATACTCTATGTGTTAAAAAACATCAAAATAGTATCAACTATCATAATAGAAAATATTTATAAGAAATTAAAATAATAAAACCTAACTGTTGTATGCATTGTGAGGTTTTTTTTTAGAATAAAATGCTTTGAATACACAGTCATATATTTTCTTTAATAAATAGAGTTTATTTAATTTTTATTCTACTTCTTCTTCTTCTTCTTCTTCTTCTTCTCTTTTTTAAACGACATTAGTATTAATATTAGTATTAATCCAATATACATCAAAATAAAATATGGGTAATAAATGCATGATATGAAAGAAAATCGGATTTTAAATACCTTTCACTTTTATTAGAAGCAAACCTCTTTTTTTTTTCTCTCTCTTCCTCACTTTTTTCTTTTCTTTCTTTTCTTTATATCATTATATATTTAGCTATGTCTAATAATGGTAAGTTTAAACTAATATTATCATTTAATAAAAAAAGTCTTATTCAAGTTAAATATGAATAAACAAAATTCAATCATAGATAAGAATTTAAAGTTTTGAATAAAAACAAAAAATACTAACATTATTACTATTTCCATTATTATTATAATTATGTTTAAATTCGTTTCATACAATTGATGAACTACATAATTTAATGGTAAGCAAGTTAATAAAAAAAATCTTTTCTGATAGGAACTTATTGGAAAAATAATAAATAAAATAAAAACGCGTAATACTGTTAAATAATAATAATAATAATAATAATAGCATTATATATATATTAGTTTTTTTCTTTATAGTCGTTCAACAGATATATGAACTATACCAACTATTGATCATTTAAATCATGGTATATCAACATTAGCATATATATATTGGCTACCAAATTAGAGATTATTCCATCTAATAGAATGATAAAAATAAATTGTATGTTAATAATACACCTGATGATTCATTATACTACCATTAAATCAACGGTTGAATATATATATTATTATTATAATAATTAAAATAATGATGATAATCATAATGATAATGATTTAGAGGAAGAAATTAAGAGAATTCAGAAATTAAAAAGTAATAAATTTTGGATTAATTTAATGCATACACCTGGTCATGTTGGTTTCACTTCTGAAGTAACAGCTTCTTTACGTATATAAGATGGTACTTCACTTGCTGTGGATTGTATAATTTGTACTGGACTTCAATCAGAAAATGTATTACATCGATATATACATGAACATATTAAGCATGTATTTGTTATTAATGAATTGGACCAAGTTTTATTATAAATACAGCTTAAAAAAGAACTCTATAAAGTGAAATAGAATAAAAAAAAAGTATATATAAAGATATTAGTAACAATAATAAAAATATATTATATATATGATTTTTCAGCAATACAATTGGACCAATTAATACAATTATATCAACTTTTGTAGATAAAAGACTTGCAGATTTACAAGTATATTCTAATAAATATACTGTGGTATTTACATCAGGTTTACATGGATGGGATTTTACTAGTAGAAATTTGCTCTCAGATATTTCAAAAATTCTGTGTGAATAAAGAAAAAATGTTGAAATGACTTTGGGATGAACATTATTTTAACCCAAAAACTAAAAAATGAACAACTAAAAAGATAACAAATGAAGATAATGGTGGTACTTATTCATTACAACGTGCATTCAATATATTCATATTAAATCCCATTTTAGAATCTTTGATTACGTGATGAATAACAAAAATGAATCTATTGTTGATCTTTTATCAAAATTAAAAATTCAATTAACAACAGATGAATTGGAATTAGAAGGTAAACCATTACTTAAATTGATTATGAATAGTTTTTTAAAAAAAAACTTGTGAAGAGGTAATTTAACTAACTATTTACATTTATTTGCCATTGACAATGATAGTACAAGCTTAAAGAACGCAACATTTATTTATCAATGACTTATGGGTGGGTGGTTTATATACTATTGGCATAAAATAGTGTAATCTGTTGATGATTCAAATACTAAATAACATATCCAAGATTCTCAAAGAATGAAGAATTCAGGTACTACGCCTTTGGCAGTGCCTTTTCTATCTCTGTATATAATCGAATTGGTGTTTGTTTTCTTATTTTAATTCACCAACCAAGCTATGAAAGAAGATTATAATATTGTCAGATATAAGACAATTAATCAACACAAATTCATAATCATGAGATAAACCAATGATGGGATCAAATAATGAAAATAATGATGATGCTGAATGATTAGTAATAACAATGGATAATATATATAAGTTTGGTTGATAAAAATCCATTTTCAGTTAAATCAGATACAAAGAATTTATCAAAATATCTATATTTTGTTAATACCATTAATTTTTAACAATAAAAATGGCCATGCTTACCTTAAATTATTAAGATTTTATCACATGAATGTTATAAGTTTTATGTATTATTCAAAGTTATAAGTTTTATGTGCTATTCAAAGTTCATAGGAAATTTCTAGGTTGACACCATGGAGAATATAAATGGAGGAATTATTTACATGCTATATTTTTTTATAAAAGTATGCCTAGCAATTCCTTTATATGATTTTATAACAAAGTTACAACTGGTACACAAATATACATGTACTAATATATATATATATATTAGTATATTTGTTTTAATAATAACCTTAGATTTTCGTTAAAAAATAAAAATAAAAAATCACGTTGTAACATTAAATATTACATATATATATATAAAAATAAAGTCCACGATTTTGGAATAGTATTAAGTAAAAGCTATAGAAAAAAAATCGGAGTTTTAAAATAGCGATAAATTGAAATTTTTTTCTCTTCCTCTTTCCATTTTCTTTTCGTGAATATTTATTATTACTACTATTAAATAGAAAAATGGGAAATAATAATAATAATAAAAGAAAAAGAGTGCAACAACAAGAACATAAAGAAAAAGCACGAAAAAAAGAAAAAGAAAAAAAAGAACAAGAAATATTTATATTTGGATATGAATCACAACTATTTAAAAATACAATTCACTTGAAAGAAACTTCATTATTATTACCGTGGCAACATAATAATAGTAATAATAATAATGTTTTATTAGATCGTTATGATATTCGACACTTGATAGAGGATGAAAAAATAAAATATTACCTTGAGAAAAAAAGGATGTATCAATATTATGATAATAAAAAAGAACAAGAAGAAATAGATATGGAAGAAGATAAAGAAGAAATAGATATGGAAGAAGATAAAGAAGAAATAGAAGAGTTAAATAAAGAAAGATATCAAGATTTAGAGTCTGACGAAATTTTAGTGTTTAATATGTCAAGAATAGAGCGTATTGAATATATTGGTAAGAAAATAAAAGGAAAAGAAAAGAAAATAAGACTAACTATATTTATATATATATATATATATACTTTTCCTTTTGTAATATATTTATATAGAAGGAAAAATGGATAGTAAGAATAATAATAAAAAAGGCAATTGTATTCAATTTAATTATAATGAAGAAGAAGAAGAAAAAGAACCACCTATTATACTTTCTGAAAAACAATTAAATTTATTAAAACAATATAATATTCAAATGGAAAATCCAGATGATTTTAAAATACCAAATATACCATCGGATGATATCAATGATAATGAAAATAATAACAATAAAAAGAAAAAGAAAAAGAAAAAGGATGATGATTCAGAAGAAGAAGAAGAAGAGCAGGATGATCGATTATTAATTAAAGAAATAGATAAAATAGCTCAACTTATATCATCTCAGTCTAATCCAAAATTATATGAAATTCGATATCAAGTATTAAATCGGCATTTAACCTTTTTAAATCAACAACATGTCTTCCATCCTTTTTATCAACATGTATTAAACTATTATATTCATTTAAAAAGACAAGAAAAATTAGAAAATGAGAATAAAAAAACTGGATCTTTAGTGGATTATGCAAGTAGTAGTAGTGATGAAGATGATGATTAATTATATATAAATATAGATGTTTAATGAATAAACTTTTATTTTTGTAAATAGCCAACCATATATAATTTAAACAAAAGAAACAAATTTACTTTTTTTTTATTATTAGAAAAGAAAAGATAAATATCATTCTATAAACCTGTTTTACAAAATATAATCACATACAAATATTAACATCCTAAAAGGTAATAAAAAAAAATAGAGAATAAATATAACAAACATAAATCTATGTATATATATATTTAATATTCAATACATATATATATATACATATATAAATGAATATAAAGAATGAACTTTACAAAAATGGAATCAAATTAAAAAAAGAAAATCAAAAGAATGAAAAATAAAAGGAAAAAATAATAGCAAATCTAGTTATACAATAAAGTTTGACCTAAAGGTGCAGTTTCAAAGGGATAATCACGTTTAGCAAGATAAACGGTTTGACCACGAACGATAGTTTGATCAATACAGCCATAGAAAGTAGTACCAACATATGGAGATAATTTATTTTTAAAATGAATATTTTCTTTTTTAACTTCCCAAGTAGATTCGGGACGCCAAATAACGAAATCAGCATCGTGACCAATAGCAATTTCACCTTTACGATCATTTAATTTAGTACGTTGGGCGGGGATAGAAGATAACCAATGAACCAAGTTTTGTAAAGTAAGACCTCTTTTACGACCTTCAGTCCAAAGAACATTTAAACCAAATTGAACAGAAGCAATACCACCCCAAGCTTCACCAAAATGACCAGTTTCTAATTTCTTTAAATCGGCAGTACAAGGGGAATGATCACTAACAACATAATCAATAGTACCATCTAAAAGAGCTTTCCAAAGTTTTTCACGATTATCACCTTCGCGAATAGGTGGACAACATTTGAAGTGAGTAGCACCATCTTCAATTTTTTCAGATTCGAAATTTAAATAATGGAAACAAGTTTCTACAGTTAAGGGTAAACCTTCCTTTTTAGCTTGTTGAATAGCAGGGATAGCATCAGAAGCACTTAAATGAACAATATGAGTGTTAACAGGTGTTCCTTTTTCTTTATATTCTCTAGTAAGACGAATAATCATATCAATAGCATGTGTTTCTAAGGATTGAGGTCTTGATTCTAAAAAGCTTTGGTAAGTACGAGGATCTAATTCTTTTTCTTCTTTCTTAGATGAAGCACCTGAACAACAACCACCATCCATTTCAGCATGGAATAATAATACTTTATCAGATCCAATCATTTGATCCATAGCTAAACGAACTTGTTCTTCATTAACGCAAGGGAATTCATCTACACCACTTTCAATCAAAAAACATTTAAATCCTCTAACCCCACGTTGCATTAATTCTTTTAAATGTTGACTATTATCAGGAATCACACCACCCCAAAATCCTACATCAACATGTAATTGTCCCTTTGCAGCTTCTAATTTGATATCAAGATTGGTAGGTGTGGTGGTGGGTGGAATAGCATTTAATGGCATATCAATAACTGTTGTAATCCCTCCTGCAGCTGCTGCTTTTGTACCAGTTTCAAATCCTTCCCATTCTGTACGTCCAGGTTCATTCAAATGGACTATATATTTTTATTTATTATTTATTATTTGATAATATTAAAGAAAGAAAGAAAAAAGGATATATATTTAGTATATATATATATATATATATATATATATATTCTTTATAATCGTACATTTTTTTTATATGTATTTTTTATTTTATTCTATTTATATATTTACCATGAGCATCAACAAGACCTGGCATTAATACTTGGTCTTCGCTTAATTCAATAACTTGAGTAGTTTCACTAGTTTGGATATTTTCACCAATATTAATGATTTTACCAGTAGTAGCATCAACTAATACTTCAGTAGGTGCTGTTTGATGTTTAGCTGATAATACGGCTTTCTTAGCTTTAATAAGTAAGTGTGTAGTAGTCATATTTTTTTTTATGATTTATTTATTACAGATAAAAAAAAGTGAAAGTGAGAAGAGAAAAGAAAAGAAAGGAAAAGAGAAAAAAAAATGAGAAAGTCAAAATATATTTTTGAAATTCAAATATACCAACCAAAAAATATAGAATGTATATTTAAAATCAAAATGAAAAATGAACCAATCATTTTCACTTCCGACTTTAAAATACCCTTCACTTTTTTCCCCACTATTTAAATTGAGAACATATTTTACTTTTTTTTTACTTTGACTTTTGTTTTTGTAAACAAACAAGCAAAAAAAGTCTTATTCAATTTCTATTACTATTTTTTTTTTTTTTTTCATCTTTTTAAAGTTTATGACATTATTTATAAGACAAGTATCTATAATCAATATAGTTCATCTGATATAAACGTCTTAAAACAAACTTTGTACATTTTTTTTTATTTTCGGAGACAAATTAATAAAACCAAAAATGGATATATATAACTAATAAAATAAACCATAATACTGATGACATACTTTATTACTAATAAATGATCATAATAATAATAATAAACACACACACATATATATATATATATATATATAATAATAGTAACTAAATGATATCCTTTTTATCTTTTTTTTTCATACCATTCTATATGGTTGATTTTTATAACGAAGTTGACTTGGTCCATTTCTTATAGTATGTAATAATTTGGTTTGATCCATTCCATAATCCGACCCAATGGAAATAGGTATCTTTTTAGGTCGATGAATTAATTTAACTTTAGTTGATTCTGCTGCCGATGATGATGATAATGATGATACTTTTTCTTTTTCTATTACTTCTTTTGTTTCAGTTCTTAATGTAGACGAGGATGAAAAAGATGATGATGATAAAGTTAATGATGATGTTGATATTGAAGATGGTTGAATAATATCTTTCATTGATAAAGAAGATTTATTTTTTTGGTTAAATGGTAATGATTCCCAAGTGATTGGGGGTGGGGGAGGTTGATAAGCTTTTCGGGTCATATAATAATTTTGCAAAGCTTCTTTTTGTAAACGTAATAGTTGATCTTGATTTGTTGTTAAAAATTTAGATTTCAAGGCTTGTTCGCATGAATATCTTTGATGATACGGTATCTTTAACAATTGGATTAATAATTCTTTAGCTATAGGAATATATATATATATATATGATATATCAAAAAAAAAAATTCTTAAGTAAACAAATAATAAATACATATTTACATTTCATATAAATATTTTACCTGATGGAGATACATTTGCCCATGATGAATCAGATTCAAGATCTAAATGGCCTTTGGCTATCCAATCATGTTGACTTTCACCAGCATCACTTGTATCAAAAGGTAAACGATTAATTAACATTTCATGTAAAATCAATCCAATAGACCAGCTATCTATTTTTTCATCAAATCCTTTATAATCTTCTAATAATAGTTCGGGTGCATAATAAAAGATTGTTCCCATGACTTCAGTTGATATATTGACATCTTTCTTTTTAATACAAACCCCGAAATCTGTAATCACTATGTTGTAAAAGTATCTATTACTAATTAATATATTACTAGGCTATAATGAATATAATATATTAAAAAAGTAAAAATAAAAAAATAAAAAAAATAAGCATTAATATAGTTCACATTTCACTATTATTATTTTTTCTTCTTTTTACCTTTAAATCTAATGATTATATTATGTTAAAAAATAAAAAAGAGTAAATAAAAGAACAATTAATTTAAATAATCAAAAATAATGCTATATATATAATTACCTCTATGAATAATTCCATTATCATGTAAATACTATTAAATAATAATAAAAATAAATAAAACATTATTATCTTGGATGTATAGATTGTTGTTTTTTTAAATAATAACAATAATAATACATATATATATGTACCTTTGTTGCTCTACATAATTGAAATAAAATGTATTTACAATGATTTTCGTGTAATTTATGTTTTTTCAAAAGATCAGCCAAAGTACCACCAAAATATCTAAGTTTAAAATAATTATATATAAACATTCTTAACATTTATATTTATATATATATATATATATATATTGATTATTTGTATTTATTCTTACGCTGGAAAGATAAGCGAATAAGTTCCTTCATCATTTTCTTCATAATGTATTAATGGGATAATATTAGGCTATAAATATAATAAAGAAAATAATAATGACAATAAAAAAAATCATATTAATTATATACATTGTTATTTTTTTCTCTTTCTTTTTTAGTCTTTACATGATTTAAAGATTGTAAAATTTTCACTTCTCTTAACATTTTAGCTTTTTCTAATTTTGCATTTGGACCAAGAGCTCGAATAGGAAGGAATTTTTTACAAACAAAACTACCATAAGATTTAAAAGTAGGACCACATAAATAAATATAAGATTGAGTACCTCTACCGATCATTTCTTTAGAGATAAATAAAATTTCATTTTTTAATTCAGTAGTATTATTTCGATATTTAATATAGGTTGGTATAGTGATAGATTTCATATTTTCCCATTCATGATTATTCATTCTAACAAATAAAAATCCTATTCTTGTTCTTCCAAATGTAATTACTGATCCAGGTATTAATGGTTTTATATTTCCATATCCAATTTTCACACCATTTACTTTTATTTATAAAATGGAAAAAAAAAGATACAAAATGAATATATCTACCATATCTATTATATATACATAAACATACATATATATTTTATTATTATTATCATTATTATTATTATGAACTTACTTGAAGTTCCGTTTCTGCTTTTATCTTCTATACATACTACTTCTGTAAAGTCTCTTGTTATTATCTATATATATATATATATATATATAATAGATAATGAATAAATAAAGTTGAATAGTTACTCTTTTAAAAAATAAAAAGAACATGATCTATATTTTATGATTTACTGAAAATATTCTGCAGTGATGAGAATGAACTTTTTTACTTTTAATTCTTATAGCACTATTTATATAAAATAGACAATTAGTATTTTTTATTGTTTTCTCAAAGAGTAACACGTGTTCTAAATAATAATGTATCTCACCAATCTTTTGCATTTCCAATTGTAATATTTGGGTTACGTGGTATAGCTAAGGCTATAATAGTAAGAACAATCATAAAAAGATACACATCAAAAACAATATGTGGCAAAGCATTTTTTTATTATATAAATATAAATGGAACCTATTCTTTTACCTTTATTACAATATCTTTTTGTTGCTCCACATAATATACCAAGATAATTGTCATTAGATCCATCCAATATATTTTGTGCTATTGACATTTTTATTATTAATTAAAGTGAAAATTAAGAATTAAAAAAAAAAAAAAGGAAAAAGATAGATAAAAATAAAAAGGAAAGAAAGGAAAAAAAGGAAAGAGGGAAAAAAAAAAAAATGAAAACTACAGATTAAAAAAAGGTTAAAGTTCCGAACTGCCAAAGTAAAATGTGGTGTAAATCTGTTAGCAGTCAAAAAAAATTAATTTGATTTTTTTTTTCATTCTTATATATTAGGTTCAAATATACTATGTAAAAATCATTAAACAAACAAAGCTAATGATACTATCTATTTACAATCTGACAAACGTTATTTTAGAAAAAAAAAAAAAACGGAGTTTAAAATGATTTGATCGGTTGATATTTATATTTAAAAATTAAGATAACTATCCCTTTATTTTTACTTCTTTTACTTTTTCTGGCTTTATATATTTCTAAATTTTTTGAAAAAAAAAAAAAAATTATTTCTTATCAAAAGGGACTTGCCAGATACATATTATGGGCAAAATATAGAAGAAATTTTTTATTCTGCACTATGAAAAAAATTTTTTAATAAATAGCATATCTGCTTTATATACTTAAGCTATTAATAAAATGTTTTTTAATTCTTATAATAATGTTAATATTTTTATTTGCCCACCTTCTTATAAAAATAAAAAACATGCTGATGTAATTGATCTATAAAAATCTAAAGATTAAAGAGCATCCCCTTTAACAAATATATAAAAAGATATTGACTACTAACAAAAATTTTTTATTTTCTTATTATCATGTTTATTTGTTATTCATGCACCTACTTATGAAAAAAAGAAACGCCTTGATGTAAAAAAAAACCAAAAAACTATAAAAGATCTAAGAAGGAAATGGCTGATTCACTTTATAATTGAAACTACCATTATAATAATAATACTATTATATGACTTTTCATTTGCTTTATTTATATGGATTCTTGTAATAATAATAATAATAAACAACCTGATGCTATTTATTCATAATTATTTTGACATTAAGAAATACTTAACTAAAAGGCATGTATATAAATATTCTACTCGCAAAAGCTCTTTCTTTCTTCATGATCATGTATATTTTATTATTTATTCATCTTCTAATGAGAAAACGGAATACTTTGATGAAAAGAAATCAAGATCCATCGAATATATTTATATATAAAAAAATATTAGATTCATTTTATTACTAAAACTGCTGTTATATAGTAATTTAAATTAAATGACCTTTCATTTTTATTTTTATGAATCCTTATAATCATACTTATTTTTTTATTCATTCATACTCTTATGAAAATAAGAAACATTTTGATGTATAGAAATCGAAAATTCGTAATGAATTCAAAACGATAATGATAGAATCTGAATTATAAAAAAAGGTGACAAAAAAGGAAATTCGGTACCAGCCAATCATGTTTAAGAAGAATCTATATTGCGCCCTTATTTTTTTTTCTTCCTCTTGTTTACCTTTTTTTTTCTCTTCCCATATTTTTTTTTTTTTTTACTTACCTTAAAAAAGTTTTTGACAGGAAAATGACAGAAAATAAGAATACTAATGATAATAAATCAGTTTCATGGTTAGATGAACAAGCCAATTCACCCATAACTGTTTGGGGTTTATCTGCTTTATGTAATATATATATATATGATTTAAAAATAATATCATTTATTTTATATTGACTTGGTTTATTTTATTATAATTTTTTCTTTTTTAAAATAATAATAATAATAATAAAAGCTCTGGCAACTTTACCCTTAGCAGCCAAAAAAGCACCTGGTATACCATCCATATTTCAGTCTATTGCTTTTAGTGTTATTTATGGAGGAGCAGGGTAAATATATAAATACACATATAATAAGAATAATATGAAAAAGCTGATATTTATTTTATATATATATAAAACAGATATGTTACTTATGTTGGAGATAGTGAAAATGGAGCTGGTATTGCTACAGGTATATTAATAAATAAATAAATAAAATAATAATAGATGGGTAAATGTATTTATATATATATATATGTATATATATTTACTTGTTTTAATTATCTAATTATATTTATAGCTTGGAGTTTATCTTGGTCTTTCTTAAACGCTAAAGCGGCTATAAAATCATGTAAACCTATTCCTTTATTGATGGTAGGAGCCACTACTTATAATATTTTAGTTTATGGAAATAAAACATTAAAAGTGAATGGTTATATTTAATATTACAAAAGGATAAATGGTATATATATATATAGATTTATTAGATCAGTTTTAAATAAGATATACATATAAAGAAACAATGAAAAAAAAAAAAAAAGATGTATATTGTTTGTTATTTTTAATTGTGTACATAAAAATATCGGGGATGATGCTATTATCCAAAAAAGGAAATGACGTTTTTTTAATTTTCTGGTTTAAAGATGTGTGACTAAATTTTCATTGGCCATAATGGGGAAAAAAACCAAGATTTTATTTTCACTTGGCCTTATTTTTTCTTCTTTTTCTTTCTTTCTTTCTCTCTTTCCCCCCCTTTTTTTTTTCCTTTCTATATTAAAAAATAACTTTCTACATATATTTATTTATTTATTTATTTATATATATATCATTATTATTACTTATATAACTCTTTTTTAATAAATATATTACTTTTATAAATATATATAAAAACAAACAACAGAAAATAGTCAATATATATACAAATATATAAAAAAAGATGGAAGATAGGATAGTATTATCATCACAGCATAAGTCATATACTGGATTAAGAGAATCCATTACTTTATTTCAATCTGTTATTATAGTAAGTTCCTTTTTATTTTAGCATAAAAAAATAGCGTTCTTATTTATACTTTCTTCTTTTTTTTTTATATATAGCTAATAGGGTTAATAATACTATTTATTGGTAAAAAGAATAATATAGAGAAAAGAAATAACCTTTTACTAAATACATATAACAGTTTTTTCTTCTTTTTCTTTTTGCCTTTTCTTTTCTTCTCCTCTTTCTATTTCTTTTTTTATAATAATAATGTGTTTTGCTTTTTCTTTTCTTTATTTTTATTCTTTTTCTTTTCGTTTTTATTATTTTATTAAATAATATATATAGGCGCATATACAGTAACAGATAGTCAAACCAGTTTCACAACCTCATATACCTTATTAATAAGTGGTTGTTTAATATCTTTAGTTGGATTTCTTGGTAGTTTCGGTTCTCATATTGAACATATTAGTTTTTTAAAAACAAGTCTAAGTTGTATAGCCACTTTACTAGTTTTCGAAATAGGTAATAAAAAAAAAGAAATCATATTCCATAAATAAATAAAATGTTTTATCTTTTTTATTAATACTGTTTTGTTATTATTATTATTATTATTATTTGTAGTATGTATTGTTTTATATTATACTCACCGTGAAAAAGTAAGGAAAGAGTAAAAATAGATTCATTTCCCTTATATATATAAATATATATAAAATGATGATCATTATTAATATAAATTTATATACATTTATTTGTAGATAATTGGATATGGTAGTTGGGTATGGGATTTCTTTATGGAAAAGGATGCAGATTTTTTATTTGATATGGAACGAGTGTAAGTAAATATATTATATTCATTCTCTTTTCTCCCTCTCCTTTTCTGTTTCATTCATTTTTAATTTCTTTGTTATTTTAATATTAATAATAATAGATTTGATTGCTGTGGTTATATGGATCCAAAGGATAGATCTGTACCTAATTATTGTACTATTGCAACCATGGGATGCCAACAAACTATATCAAATTGGTTAACAAAATGGAATACTGTTTTAATGATTATTTTATTCGTGAATTTAGCATTACAGGTAAAAAAATAACCAAGAAAATTATGGATTAACTATATATATAAATTGTTGGTGGGAAATAATTGATTTATTTTTCATTTTATATTATTAGATGTGTTATATATTACTTGGAGTGATTTTAATTATGATGATTGAAAGACAAATGAAAGATGAACAGATTTATGAATCTTTACATCAACAACAGCAGCAACCACAAAATTATTATCATCATCGTTATCCATTTATACGTCAACAAAATGGTCAAAGACCTTCTGATCGATTCATACAACAACCTTCTTATGGTTCTTTTTATAATAATAATAATCAAAATAATGTTAATAATAATGTTAATAATAATAATAATAATGGTCATAATCATCATAGAAAATCAAATTCTAATACATCTTAAAAAAATCTTCAGAATTATAAATAGCATATATATATATATATATATATATATATATATCATCTATTATTCCCTTATATTTCCTACTATTATCGAAATTATTCAAGGTAAAAAAAATAAATAAATATATATGTGTATATATAGAATATATAGTTAATATATTTAATGTTTATTTTATTTTTATTATTAGAAAGTTCTATATAAATGTATTATCAAATATTAAAAATTCAAAAAACAACAAAAAAAAGAAAAAATGATGAAAAATTAAAAAAAGATCACTCACATGCACAATCACCAGCTATCATCATCATCTCTCACTCCTTTTTCTCCCTCTTCTTCCAATCATTATTATGTAAAATTATGTGTGAATGCGTAAAATTTCTCTCTCTCTCCTCTCTCTTTCTCTCTCTCTTATTTATATATATATTATAATATAAATTTGAACTGTACATTTTTTTTCCTCTTTTATTTTTATTTTTTTTTTAAAATTGATCAGCTGTTTTTTTTTTTTGTTTTTGATCATTTTTACAAATATATAAGTATATAAATTTATTTTATCCTCCTTTTTATTATTATTATTATTATTATTATATTATATTTTTTTATACTTTTTACTTTATACTTTTTTTAGTGACATTAGTATGACTATTATTATTATATTGTTTTTATAATCATTTTATCATAGTTTTCCTTTTTTTTAATAAAACTTTAATTACAATTTTTTATAAATGCTTAATTATTTATTATTTGTTGATAGTGATAATTGAAATCGATGAATAGCTACGACTGCCCAAAAACATGCTTTCAATTTAAATGTAGGTGTTGGTATAGGTTCAGCTTTTGTTATGCCTAATCGTTGTAATACATTTAGATTTTCCCTTTCACTATATACATATATATATATATATATATTAGTTTAAAAATAAAATAAAAAATAATTGCTATTTTTATTCTTCTTCCTTTCTTTTTTTTTTTTTCCCATGATCAATTTATTACCATTCTTCTAATGCTTTATTCGCTAATAATAAATATCTTTTTTGAAAAGCTAATTTTTTTAAAAATAAATAAATTAATAAATTAGTAACTAATGACCATTTTTATTATTTATCATTATATTTTTATTATTATTATTATTATTATTTTTACCTAAATCATCACGATGCCTTGAATCTCTTTGTTGCTTTTTTTCTATTTCTTCAATTAATGCCAACATATCAGGTCTATTATCCCAGTCTTCTTCTACTTCATGATCATTCATTTCTTCAACTTCCTCATGATCATTCGGCAATTGTTCTATACTCTTTATATTTATATATATTTTAAAATATTCGATTTTAATATATTATTAACTTATATATATATAGACTCTTTCTCTATAACTTACTTGATTAAATATTTGTTGAGAAGAAGATGAAGGATGATGATTGTTACTATTATTATTATTATTATTATAAAGTAATTCTTGATCCAAGGTTTTCTTTTTTTGATTTAATAAAAGATCTTCCAATAAGACTTTATCTTGACGACATTTAACTAAACTATCATGAGTTCTTTGTAAAGCTGTTAATAAATGTTGATTTTCAATTTGTAAATGATGTACCAATTGTGCCCAATGATTGGCTGATTTATCCTATAAAACAGTTGATAAAAATTAATATGTATCCATAGAGAGTTTTCATTTTTTCTAATATGTATCTATTATTATTTTTAGTTACCGTTGAAGAGGGAATATTATAAGTTGGTTTATATACATCTTGATCCTAAATTATATATATATACATAATAAATATTATTTTTATTATTATTATTATTATATATTTAAATAAAGAAATAATATTCATAACTAACAGTAATAATAATAATAATAGTAAAAGTATACATATATATTTATTTACATCATCAAATAAGTTGACAGGTCGATTGCCAAATTGGCTAGCTGATCGTTGAATATCTTGATCAGATAATAGTGAAGACTGAGCCAACTGTTTATTAAACTCTACTTTTGAATATACACTTTCTACATCATCCTGATCGTTTTGAAGTGAAGTCATTATTTATTACACACCAAAAAATCTATTTACACATAAATCTTGTATATATATTTATAAAAAATAAACAAACAAACAAACTAGCAAAAAAAAAAAAAGGAATGGGGTATAAAAAGGGGACAGAAAAAAAATTATTATTGATAAAAGAGAGAAAAAGAAAACAAGTAAAACCGTCGTTTTTGTTTTTTTTTTCTATTTCTTTACCTTTTATAGTTTTAAAACTCCGTTTCTATTTTTGGTTCTATTTATCGATTTCTTTTTTTTTTTTACTTTACGGTATGGTTTTACTGATTAATTACTATTACGTGATGACAACATTTTATATATATATATATATACTTTAAATATAGTATTTATAAATATATGATTATATATATTTCTATCATTTTTGATAATCAAAGCTGAGTTTCTTCCATATATATATATATATAAATATATATTAATATATATTAATATATATAAATGATTATAAAAATAAATCCATTTGATCTTTTTTATTTTTGCATGAAAAACGTCACGCTTAATTTATTAATTAAGAAATAAAAAAGGGATTGATTTTTTTTTTCTTCCTTATCTTTCTATTTCTTTCTTTTCTTTTCTTTTTTAAAACGTATAAATAAATATAAGTAAAGATTAGTATGACTAATACAACTTTATGGTAAATAATAAAGAAAAGAGTATAATTTTTTAAAAAAAGATAACGCGTTTATATTTAAACACCACTGCTTTTTTTTTTCTTATATAGTATGAGGGACTTAGAAATATGGATGGATGAATATTATCTTGAACAATTATGGAATTATCTTTGTAATGATAGTAAAATAAAAGTAACATTAATGAAAGAATTTAATAAGTAAGCTAATAATAATAATAAAAAAAGGATATTAACATAAATATAAATATATATATTATCTAGCCAATCTAATATGTATTATTGTTGTTTTAGTCGTGAAAATTATGCTAATATTGAATTTGAAAGTGAAACGAAAGCAAAAGAAGTGTATATAAAATATAATGGTCAGCTTATACCTGATGTCATACCAAAAAAATATTTTCAATTATATTTAATAAATAATCAACGATCATCATCATTATCATCAACATCATTTTCTTCCTCTACTTTATCATCATCTTTGTCTTCTTCTTCATTTATGATAAATAATAATAATAATAGTAACAATAATAATAATAATAATAATCAGTATCCGCTTTATATTCATCATTTACCTTTAGATAGTAATGAATTTACTTTGCAGTCCATTTTTAAGCCTAAATATTTAAGTTGTCAATTGATTAAAATTATAAAAAATCCTTATAAGAACAATGCAATGGGAATCATTTATTTTAATAATAAATTAGATCAGCAATTGGCTTTTAGGGAGATGCAAAATAAATTAATATTTTATCATAATCATTATCAACATTTATCATTATCTTTAACCTTGCATTCATCATCATCATCATCTTCTTTACAATGCCAACAACAAAATGATAGATCATCATCATCATCATCATCATCATTATCAGCATCTTCTGCTTATTCTTTAGAAAATACAACTATTTTTATTGGTGGTTTATCTACTCCATTAAAAGAAGAAGAATTAAAACAATATTTTAGTCCTTTTGGTAATATTATTTATGTAAAAATCCCTCCTGGTAAAGGTTGTGGTTTTGTACAATATTCATCAAGATCATCTGCTGAATTGGCCATGAAATATATGAATGGTTATCAAATTGGTCAATCTCGTATTCGTATTTATTGGGGTAAATCTCAATATCATCGTCATCCTTCATCATCCACTAATAACAGTCATCCTCATTCCTATCAATCTTTATCCATTTTATAAATATATATATATATTACGTATTTGCTACTTTTTTCTTCTTTTTTCTTCTTTTTTCTTTTATTTATTATTATGATGAATGCATCATATGATTATATAAGTTACCTGATGAAAACTAGTTAGAAAAAAAAGATCCTTTTATTCTTTTTATATTCACTTTATATATACACACATGGTTTTTATTTATTTTTATTTTCCTTTTCTTCCTTTTACTTGTTTTTTTCTTTTTTTTCTTTTTTTACATTTATTACATATTATCTATATACATAAATATATAAATATGTATATTATGAAGATGCATATAATTTAGTATACATTCTAACTAAACTTTCATAACCTAATTGATCATTACACCTTAATAAATTAGCAGCATCACAATTTAATGGTGAACTTGGTTCAGGATTATATAATAATAATGATATAGCTAATACTGTACTTTTTAATGTCCAAGCTGGTGACCATGCTGTTTTTAATATATCTAAACATATTTCACCAGTCTAAAAAATAAAATATAATAATAATGATCAGGTATATATATATATTCTTCATTTCTTTTTCTCTGTTATATATATATATATATATATATATATTTTACCTTAATATGTACATTAGGATGACAAACAGTAGTTGTAAAAGAAACAGTAGGTGGTTGCATGGGATAATTAGGTGGGACTTTAATAACAAGATTGAATACACCTCCTAAAAAAGAAAAATAAAGAGTAACGAATTATAGTTATATATATGTGTGTATATATATGAGGTTGCGTGTTTCTATTTTATTACCTTCATAAATAGTATTTGGTAAACCAGCAAGTTGAGCATGCCAAGTCATAAAGTCTTCATCAGATTCAGGGTATAAAGAAAGAATCTCAGGGTGATTTTTGGCTTCTTTTTCAAAATCAAGTAATTCTTTCATTAACCTTTTTGTTACTGGATCCATTTTTATTTTTAAAAAGTGTAGAATATATATATATATAAGTTATAATAATAATAATAATAATAAAACAATAGTAAAATAATAGAAAAAGGAAAGAGGAAAAAGAGGTAGTCATTTTTTTTTTCCCATTAAAAATCACTTTATATATTTATATTTCATTTTTAAAACCTCGACTCACTTTTTTAATGCCTTGACAAATCATTTTTTTCTAAAAAGGAATGGAGTCGTAATTTTTCGTAACTTTAATATTTACAAATCAATATTAAAGTTATACTATATATTTATATATATATATATTTATCATCAATACCACAAAAGCTTCACTACTGTTATTATTATTACTATTTAACTTAATATATATTTAAGATTATCAACTTTATATTTACCATAATAATAATAATAATGATGATGATGACGATGATGACGATATATATGTTCTTTATCGTCAATAATCATCATTATTTCTCCCCCCTTTTTTTTTCCAGTAAACTTCTATGACATACTTTATCTTGATCAGTGAAAAACATTTTTATTAAGCTAAAAGTGAGAGAGAAAGAAAGCTTTTATTTTTTTTTTGATTATTTATCTGATTTTTAAAAAAATCACATTTGCATTAATAGGTTATTTATATATATATGTATATAAAAATATACTCTTTTATATATATTTTATAATAAAGTAAATAAACGAATAAAAAATTATATTATACAAAATAAATTAATAAATGAATAAATATTAAATAATTAAAAATAAAGGTATAAAATTTAATAATATTAATAAAACGATACATATATATATATATATATATATAATTTAAATATGAGAAGGGGGAGGAGGAAGAGGATGAGAATCTACTTCTGTTTTTTCATCCAAATGTTGTTGTTGATATTGATGATGAGAAGTAGAAATCACACTTAAAGTTTTAGTACTTCTTTCTGATAATCTAGATTGATTCTTAAAAAAGGATCTTTGAAGATAAAGAACAGATTGATAAATCCAACCAAGAGATAAAACCCAACATAAACCAACTGAAGCTCTAAAGCAATCACAAGCTGTATCCATTAAAGTAACCCAAGGAAAAGCTTCAGGATTAGCAAAAATAGTATACCAACTCATATAATTTTTCCAACCACATTCTATACTTGCATCAGGGTTTGTCATCACATCAGCTCCAGGAATCAATGGCCATAAACTTGCTAAAACTAAGGAAATACTTACACAAACAATAGATCCCGTTAATGTTTTAGATGGTTTCCATGTAGATACATATTGTGGACTAGGATCAAAGGCTAAAATCCCAGAATATATTAATGAACTTATCACTGGAATAAACATATATACAAAAGTGGCAGGATAGGTAAATACATTATAGTTGCCTAAAAAGAAAAAAAAATAATAAAAGGAACAAAAAAAAGTAAATAACATATATATACACACACACACACACACATATATATATATATATATATATATATATATAGATATAATATTATGTATTATGCATTTATTTATTTATATATTACCAAAACCATTCACAGCAGCACCTTGAATTACATATGATTTAACATTAGCAGCTGTACTAATTAATATACAAGCTGTTATTATTCCAATAATACAATTCCATATATGAATAATTTGTATAAAGTGAATTCGTTTATTCTTTATTGAAATCATATTTATAATATTAATAATAATATATATAAAAGAGAAAAAAAAAAAAAAAAAAGATTAAAGAAATGTATATAATATATAAGAAAGGGAATAAAAAGAGAGAAGTTTAAAAAATAAAGTAAATAAAAGAGAGAGAAAAAAAATAATAGGAGAGAAAGATGATAGGAGATCTAAATAAATAAGGTTCCACAAATTATAAAAGTTAATAAATAAGCTTGTTATTATTATTATTATACTAAAATATTATTATTCTTATTACTGCTACTATATAATACATATATATATATATGATTGTTGTCCTTTATTTAAATTTTTTACTATTCTATATTTACATAAAGATGATCTATTTTATTTATTTTATTTTTACTACTACTATTACTACTACTACTACTACTACTACTACTTCTACTATCAATAATAATAATATGAAGATCATTTTTTTCTTGGTTTTCTATTTTTTCTTCTTTTATATTTAGGGTCTGGACTTAATAAATAGAACCTTATTTTTTTTGAATAACAATGATAATGACAATGATAAAGGATACAAATGAATGAATAAAGATCATCTTTCTATTCACTTTTTTATCAAATATTTTTTTTATACAATTCTTTCTCCCCTTTTTTTTTATGTTTTCATAATTTTATGCAATTATATCAATTTTTCTGAGTCTTAATTTTAGAAAATTCATCTTCATAGTTATACGTTTACATACATGAGATGCAATTTTAAACCTTTAGATACTTATAAATCATATCATTTCAATATGCTTATTATTATTTTAATAATAACCCTGAAGTAAAAAAAAAAAAATCGTAATAGAATTTACTAGAAAAGGGTTTCATAAAATCAATTTTTAGCTATAAAGTGTATATATATGCTCATATCTCCTTAGATAAACTTTTTAGATTTTCGATTTCTTTACAATCAAAATGTTCCTTATTTATATTAAAATTCGAATGAATGAAAATATAATAATACTCATTAGAGAATAAAAGATTCTTACTTATGGTATATATATATATATACACCTCTCAGTTCGGTATGTTTTAATCTCTAAATTTTTATAGATCATCGATATCAATATGTTGATTATTGTTATAGGAATCCATAGAAACGAAAAATCAAAGAACCATTAACTGAAAATGTGTTTATAAAAATGGTTTTAATTAGAAAGTGAATCTGCCATTATCTCCTTATATAATTTATAGATTTTTGATTTTTTTACATCAAAATATTTCATTTTTTCATAAATATATAATAGAATAAAAAAAATAAAAAATAAACATGATTGTAAGAAAATAAGAAAACTTTTCTAAGTAGTCAATATATTTTATTAATTTTAGATCAACTTATATAAAAATATTTTTTTTAAATCAGTTATATAAAAAATAGAATGGTTATTTAATCCTTTTTTATACTTTTATGAATCAAAATCTTTTTCTTTTTAATTGTTATTATCATTTCAATGTATCTATTCTTTAATTTTCATTATTATTTTCTTTATACAATTAAAAGTAATATCATAGATTTAAATATTACCAATCATTTTTATTATTCTTATTTTTTTGTGTAATAATATGGAATAAAAGAGAGAGAGAGTTTTAAAATAAATAGTTCCCTTGAAATTTAATAATTTTTTTTTTAATCTGCAGAAATTTAAAAATAAATGAAATAAATAAAAAGCATATGAAAGCTGTCAAGTATTAACCAAAAACAAAAAGGATAAATTATATATATATATATATATATATATATATATATATATATATATATATATATAATAACAGCAAGGGGATATTTTTATTAAAGAGAATCAATAAAATTATTAGTTAAAAAGTAAAAAAGAGAAAAAAAAAATAATTAAGTAAAAAATAATATTAAAAAGGGAGATGATTAAGTAATAATATAAAATGTATTTAAAAAAAAAGTATGAAAATAGGGTAATCAATAATAATAAAAATAATAATAATAAAAAAGTAATACATAATCAATAAACATAATGATATAATAATGATAAAAATAATAATATATAATCATTTATCATAAAATTCATATATATATATATATATATACTTAACGTTTATGAGTAATACAACCACCAACAGTGTCCCATACAACAGCAACAATAAAGGAAGCAAAAGCAACAAAACCGAAAAAGATACTTACATTATAAAAATCACACCAATGATTATGTTGACCAGGAGGACAATTGAATTTAGCTACTTCTACAATAACACCAATCCCCCATAAAATAGCTAATAATAAATCAATACCAACCAAAAATCCTCGATTCATTTTTAATCCTTTTGCACATCTTCTAAACAAATAATATCCCATATGATAAATTGTCCAAATCAAAGTAAGAATAGCTACAGCATATAAATAATAAAAACATGCACTAGAATCAAATGGTACACCTTCACCTGAAAACTAAAAGGAAAGAAAATAAAATAAAAAAAAGATAAAATAGAGATAAGTAAAATAAAATATCATTAAAAAAAAAAAAAAAGATAACACTTATATACATATATATTCTACTTTACAGGTGAAGCACCAGCAGCAAAACCCAAGTGACCAACAGCTGAAATAAATTGAATAAAACGTAATAATAATCTTAACTTTGAAGGATGCATTCTTTTATCATCCCATTCAATTGGAACACCATTTTCATCTTTAGTTTTACTTTGATACCATTTCTTTTTTGGTTGTTCTTGATTTTTATTATTATTATTAGTAGTATTATTTTCAGTAGTAAGAGGCCGTGGAGGTATGGCAGGAGAATAAGCGTTTTGAGTACTAGTAGTATCTTTATTACCATAAGCTGTTCCAGTATATTGATAAGCATTATTATTATGACTAGATAAAGTATTTGAATCCCAAGTATTTTGACTTGGTGAAGCAAGAGGTTGTGGATAAACTTCTTCTTTATTTGAAGTTGGCTGTAATTCATACGCGTTATTATTCAAATGTTGTGGTTGAGGTGAAGGAGAAGAATGTTGTACTTCTATTTTATTACTTTCTACTCTAACTGTTTGAGCAGGTCTTTGAATATAATCCGATGGTGAAGGCATTCTTCCTGAATTCCAATCATTATTACTGGAATCTTCATAGGCATTACCATATTTTGGTCCTTTATTTTCTTCAAATGGATTGTTTGCCATTGTTTTATTTATATTTGTTTATTTATTTAAAAATAAGAAGGTTGATAAAAAAAAAAATAAAAAATAAATAAATAAGAATCAAGTATAAATTATACGAATAAAAATAGAAAGAAAAGGTAAAAAGGAAAAGAGAATGAGAAAAATTTTTTTTATAGTACATTAAAAAAAAAAAAACAATTTGAACTCCGAATCTGCATTTTTCCTTTTTTAATACTTGGCATTCATTTCTTTTTTTTCTATTTTCTATACAGTACGTCATTTTTGTATACAATTATTTATCCAATCAAATTGTCCTAAACTCTTAAAATAGCTTTTTCACCTTGTTTTTGATTTTATCATGATATTTTAATTATCCGTTCTCATCCTGCATGATTTTTTTTTTTTTTTTTTTGCTACTTTATATATAAATTAAATGATAATGATTATATGTGTTTAACTAATCATTATTAATTAAATAAATGTATATATGTATATATATATAAATAAGAATGAGTATTTTATTAAATTATATATGATGATTTATATAGTTGTTGTGGGTTATTTTTGATGATTGGATTAATTATTTTCCAAAAGAATTTATACTTAATAGACTAAAAACAATTTTAATATAAAGTAGTTGAGTAACCACTATCTTTTTATAAAGAAAATATATAAACTTAAAGGATTAAAATGAAAATAAAAGACTAAAATAAAAAAAAGAGTAATAAAAAGGTGTTTATTTTTTAATATAACAATAAAATATGTAGACTTAAATTTAATCAACAAGTAAAAAAAAAAAAAAAAATAGGTTTTATAAATCAAAATAATTTATTTTATTTATTTAAATAAATAGATAAATATGAATATAATAATATAATTAAAGATAGTAATATATAACAATAATAATAATAATAATAATAAAAAACCATCCTTCATATACTAAAATTTTTGTGTGAATTTTAACTTTAGATGTTTGTGCGAAACGATATAAATATCATTTTCCACAATTGATCAAAGAGCACAATACCATCATATTCATCTGATCTATGTTTGAAATAATTTATATTCAATGACTTAGTAACAGTTGCTCACCAAGTTGAAGATGAAGCTGCAAATTGTTGTACTACTCTTCTTCTAAAACCTCATTAGTAGGGGGCAACAGTAGGAGCTATGTTAGCAGAAAGAGAAGTAGAGACAGTAGTTGAAGCAACAGAAATAACAGTTGAAGAAGCAGGAACAGAAGAAACAATAATAGGGGCAGTTCTATAGTTTTATTTGTTCTAAACCTTGTCCCTCATTCTACATATATCTTATGAGAAGGAATTGTATACTCCTTGCTCCATTGTGATCTGTATCCACAAAAATTTTTTAAAGGATCATGTATATATTCAGTAAACTTGAGTTTTTATATTACATAATGTTATAGTAGTATTAGCACTTACAAATTTGACAAGGATAAGTAGATGGCGATTTACATTTGTCCCCTCCCTATATACTTGTTCATGGGTACATACTCTTAAAGGGTATATAATACTACGAAAATTTATTAATGCTAATGAAATTAAGTAAAGAAAAAAAAATTAATATATATATATATAAATATAACTGTGTTATGTTTATATTTATAATAAAAATTATGATGAAATAACAGAAACGCTTACAATTATATTTCATAGTATCAATATAAATAAAAGAATCCATTGGATCTATTTCATTCTAATAAAGTATTTATGGTATAAGGCTGTCTATTATGGGTTAATGAAAATTTGCTAGAAGTTTTAATATAGTGTATAATGTTGAAAAATAATGGAATTTCGTTCGAAGTAATCGAATTTAATAAAACATATTAAACTCTTCGATATGCTTAACAACTTTCATTATTTTTTAGTACATTGATTTTTCAGCAAATTATTATCTATAAAAATATTAATATGCTAAAATTCATTAATGTTTTTTTTATATCGAAATTAGATATTGTAGAACCGAGTGAAATCGTATGTTTTATAATTGCGTCAATTCTCATTGATGAAGTAATTAAAGCGTTAAAAGTTTTGCTTATCAATGATTAATTTTTTTCCTATCTTTATCACGAATAATTGTTGGTCAAAAATTTGCTACTGTATTGTTATGAGTGATAGTAATGAAGTTTCTGGTAATATTCCATTTTTGTTTTTGACTGTTTTCCTATCACTATCGCTTGATTTTCTTCTTTCATAAATCTCAACAGTGTTGATTTAAAATTGCTTCTTTTGAGACATTATCATAAATAATTTCCCCAACTAAAAAGTTGGCAACTAGCAAACCTCATTTGACGATTAGAAGTTTCCAACTATTGCATTTTTAATATATTTTACATATAATAATTTTAATATCCAAAGAAAATAAAAAAAATAATAAATATCTATATAAATATAAAACAGTCGTAATATATATGAATATGTATATATCACATTGTGTAATCTAAACATGAGTATGTTTTTTCTTTCTTCTTTTAATTTTTTATGCTAAATTTATTTTTTGATCCATTAAATAGTTCTAAATTAGTACCATATGATGTTGTTTGGAAAAGTGTTTTTAAATAAGTTGAAACTCTTAATTATATATGTTTGATATATATGCTGGTATCGATGGTATGATTGATGGATGATCAGAAATATTTTTTTTATCAAGCTGTTGACTTGCGTATGTATAAAATTAACTTGCCATATTATGTCCATTCTTGACAATCATTTCGGTATTTAAAGCATTTGTTTGTAATAATTTATAGATTATATTGTTTACGCGTTTCCATTTTTTTTCACTATCTCCATAAATCAAGTTCACCTTCTTTACTTGCATGTTTTTCATCATTTATATATATATATATATAAAGGTTATTTATTAGTAAACTTGATATTATTATTTTTTATTATTTACTTTTATTGTTATTTTATAAGTGTCATCGATTTTCTAAAAAGAGTATTTCCAGTTTGTCTTTTTTTCTCTCCTTTATATCTATACAACTTAAAGTTTATCTTGATCTTCTAGTTACGTAAAAAATTAAAAGCTTCTTTTTTTATTTTACTCTTCAATCTTTCTTTTATTTTTGATAAATTCAACGATAGTCTATGATGAGTTTCTTTTTTATATTTACTAGACCATTTTATAGATAAAAAAAAAAGACAGTAAAAGAAAAAAGAACTAAAAAAGAAAAAAAGAAAAATGATCATCGGAGTTTGAATCACGTGTTTTTTTATTTATTTATATATATACATTCTTCTATATAATAATATATTTAAAGTATTCTCTTTTTATTTAATCCTATTTGATTTAAAGTGGTAAGGTTTATTATTTTAATATTGATCCTAAGTTATTTATTTTTATTTTTCCTATATTGTAATGTGAAAATAGAAAGATATTATAGTTTTATCTGAGCTTGGTATTTTTAAAACATTCATATTAGAAATAATATGATTGGTTGTTCATTTTTTTTGCTGTGCATTATTCATGTCAGTTAATTCTAATTTTTTTTTAGTATAACTTCTTCCATTTTCATCTTTCTTTCTTTCTCGTTATTAGTGTTATTATTATTACTATTATTTAAATTAAATAAAAAGAAGAATAAAACGGGTTTGTTTTTTGTTATAAAATAAAGAATTAATTGTTTATTAATTACCTTGGCATTACTACGGATAATAATGATATATTTATTAAATGGTTCTTTATAATCATGAAAAATAAATAAATTATACTTCATTTTTTATTGGTCTAATGATGATACACATTCTACTTGGCATAGGTCTGAAAAAGAAAAAATGGCACGGAGTTTAAAATTCGCGTATATCATATATTTTTTCCAGGTATTATAAATTTCTCTCTTTTTCTTTCCTTTTCTTTTTCCCTTTTCTTCTTTTTCTTTTTCTTTTTTCTTTTTTTTTTTTTTTTCTCTATTAACTTATATTAAATATATAAATAAATATATAGAATGCCTATTCTTAACGCTTTTACTTTATCAAGAAAATATCCTCAATTACAAGTCAATGATATTAATGCTCTTATTGACCAGTTCAAGTAAGTCCTTTTTTAAATATTAAAGATAAAAAGGAAAAAGAAATATACATGGCTTCATCTTTTAGGAATAAAATAGTGAATAAAGAAGAAAAAGAAAGAAAAACAACTTAAGCACAGACCTTTTTATTATTTATTATTATATAATAAAAAAAGTATAAATAAAGAGAGTAATAATAAGGGGAAGAGTAAAAGGGGGGAGGATATATATATTTATAAATGGTTAAACTTTAAGAAAATGGCGGGAAAAAAAAATAATATATATTAAAACCAAGTTAAAAAAATAAAAGTAATACTAAAATAGTTTATTTTTCCTTTCTTTTTTAATAATAACAATAGTGAACTTGATTTAGATCAAGATGGTTACTTAGATCAAAGTGAAATTCAAACAGCTTGTAAATCTACTGGTTACAGTGACAATTATGATGAAATTCGTGCTACTCTTAAACAAGTCTCAAGCTCATCTGCAAATAAGATTGATGCTGAAGAATTCATTGAAGTAAGATATATATATAATAACATAAAAGAAAAAAGGAAATGAAATAAAAAGTATAAATATAATAATAAAAACCTAATCTATTTTCTCTTTATTTTTATTTCTTTTCTATTTATATTATTATTATTATTATCATCATTAATTAAAGCTTGCAGCCAAATTAAAGGAAGGACGTAATAAGGGAGCTTTTGATGTACATCAACATAAAATCAAAGTTCATGGTACCACTACCAATGTGACTCATACCATTAACGAAGATGAACGTACTGAATTTACTCATCATATTAATAGTGTCTTAGCAGGTGATGCTCACATTGGTTCACGATTACCTATTCCCACCAATACCATGCAATTATTTGATGAATGTAGAGATGGGTTAATATTATGTAAATTGATTAATGATGCTGTCCCTGATACTATTGATGAACGTGTATTAAATGCTGGCAAAAAAATTAATCAATTCCAAATGGTAGAAAATAATAATATTGTTATTAATTCTGCTAAAGCTATTGGTTGTTCTGTAGTTAATATTGGTAGTCAAGATATTATGGAAGCTCGTGAACATTTAATTTTGGGTCTTATTTGGCAAATCATTAAAAAGGCATTATTATCTAAAATTGATATTAAATTACATCCTGAATTATATCGTTTATTAGAAGATGGTGAAACTTTGGAAGAATTCCTTCGTTTACCTCCTGATCAAATCTTATTACGTTGGTTTAACTATCATTTAAAACGTGCTAATTGGCATCGTACCGTAAATAATTTCAGTAAAGATGTTAGTGATGGTGAAAATTATGCCGTTTTATTAAATCAGTTACAACCTCAAACTTGTGCTGATCCTCAATCTATCATCCGTCAACAAGATCTTATGGCTCGTGCTGAATTGGTTTTACAAGAAGCTGATAAAATCGGTTGTCGTAAATATTTAACTCCTAAGGCCATGGTTGCTGGTAATCCTAAATTGAATTTGGCCTTTGTTGCTCACTTGTTTAATACTTATCCTTGCTTGGATCCTTTAACTGAAGAAGAAATTCCTGAAGTTGAACCATTTGATGCTGAAGGAGAAAGAGAAGCTAGAAGTAAGATTAAAAAATAATAATGATAAGGGAAAGAAAAAGAATGAAAGTGAGAAAAAAAAATACTCATCATTTATTTATTTATTATTATGTTTTTTTTTTTTTTTTTTGTTTAAAAAAAACTTTCAACAGTGTTTACATTATGGTTAAATTCATTAAATGTTGATCCTGGTGTTTACAACTTATTTGAAGATTTACAAGATGGTTTAGTCTTATTACAAGCCTTTGATAAGGTTGTTCCTGGTTTAGTAAATTGGAGAGCTGTTGCTAAAAAACAACCATTATCAAGATTCAAACAAATTGAAAATTGTAATTATTGTGTTTTATTAGGACAACAAAGAGGATTTTCTTTAGTAGGTATTCAAGGGTCAGATATTACTGATGGTCAACGTACTTTAACTTTAGGTTTAGTATGGCAATTAATGCGTGAAAATATTATTCATACTTTACATTCCTTAAGTGGTAGTGGTAATGGCGGTAAACCAGTTTCTGATCAAGATATGATTCGATGGGCTAATCAAACTGTTGTAAAGGGTGGTAAATCATCTAAAATGCAATCCTTTAGGGATCCTCAATTAAGAACTGGTGTCTTCTTTTTGGATGTCTTGAATGGTATGAAACCTGGTATTGTTGATTATTCTTTAGTTACCCCTGGTCGTACCGATGATGAAGCCTTTGATAATGCTCGTTTGGCTATCTCTATTGCTCGTAAATTGGGTGCTACTATTTTCTTGGTTCCTGAAGATATTGTTGAAGTTAGATCTAAGATGGTAAATAAAAATCAAATTAAAAAAAAAAAGTGTGGGAGAGAAAGAGAGAAAGAAAGAAAATATTTGATTTTATTTTATGTTCATCATTTATACTAATGTTTAATTTTTATTTTATATTTTTTTCTTATTATTATAATAGAATTTAACATTTGTTGGTAGTTTAATGGTTGTAGATAGACAACATTAAAAAAAAATGTAGCAATTAATTTTTACTATTAATATCATAATTACATGCATATATATATATTTTCTCTCTTTAAAATGAATATACAAGAACTGTATTGACTAAATATACAATATTTTTTATATAAATACATATATTAATAAATTTTAATGATTTTTACTGAAAGATTACTTTTTTTTAATTTGATTTTAAGTATATAAAATTTTTAATTATAAAAAAAAAAATGAAATGAAGGAAGAAAGGAAGATAAAAAAATGTACACTTATTTCTATAAAAGAAAAAAGAGGTAAATAATTATATTATATGTGCGTTTGATTAACTGTTCTTTTTTTTTTTCGAATATCGTCTACAAAGTTTTATTAATAAATAACGTAAATAAATAAATAAGCAAATAAATAAATAAATAAGCAAATAAAAAAATAGATAAGCAAATAAATAAATAAATAAATAAATAAACAGCAGAAAGGGTATCATAATCTAGGATATGATTCTTTTTCTTTTCCTTTTCATTTTTTTTTTTTAAAATAACCTCCATTATTCATCACCATCAGGTTTATATCTTGTAGGATTAGTATTATTAATGGCAATATCATTATTATTATTAGTAGTAGTATGTTCATTAGCAGCATTATGATGATTATTAGTAAGAGTCTGATTAGTAGCTGTATTGTTAGTAGCTGTGGTTCCAGTAATAGTAGTAATATTATCATTAAAATCACGTAATTCCACTGGATCTTCATAAGGTTTAATAGATTGTTGAGTATCATTATATAATAAACTTAATTTTTCACTTTTACGTCGATCATGATGATGAGAATCTTCTTCATCAGGTTTTAAAAACAAATGATCATTATTATTATCATTATTACTATTATTATGTGGATGATTGCTATTTTCTAATATTCTTCTTGGATCTTCTTGTTCTAATATAAATTGTTTTTTCTTTTGTTTTCTTTTATGTCGAATATAAAATAAGATTCCTGCTATTGCTCCCTAATAAAAGAATATCAAATAAATATTTATATATTGATAATACTGTATTTTTTCTTATTTTCCTTCTTAAAAAAAGATTATATATATATATATTTGTTTTACCAATGCAACTACAACTATGACAACAATAATAGCAATCAATGAAGCTTTATTTAATCCATTATAAGATGGCTCTTCATTAGTATTAGTATTAGTTTGACTAGGTATATTTAACCATGAAACTTGATATGGATCTGTTACATTTAATATGCTTAAACTGTTAGCTGGTGTTCTAAATAAAATAAAATAAAAGCAAACTATATTAATAAAACATATTTATAGATCTTTTATATAAATTTTTAATACTAACGTTGGATCAGTGAAACCGAATGCTAAAAGTAAATAATTTTTGGTGATCATAGTAGCTATATATATACATATATATAAATAGAAAGAAAAGTAAGTGATACTAACATAAATAAAAAATTTTAATTAGCCTTTATATATATATATATATATATATATAATACCATAGTGACCAAATCTATGATTTGTTGAAGATGACGATGATGATGGGGTTGGAATTTGTACATTTCTAAAAGAATTATTACTTAAATCATATAGATAACAAGTATCTTGAAATACAACTATATAGATAAATATATATATATATATATATATATACATAAATTAATTCAAACATAATTATATATAAAATATTACATATATATGTATATTCTTACATCCAGTTGTCAAAGTAGATAATCCACCATAAATAATTAATAAATTTTTATTTGGAACTAGATAAATAAAATAAATAAATAAATAGATATGCATTATGTATATATATTTATATATATGTACAGTAAACGTGATCTTACTCTCATTAACAGTATGAAATCTTCTATTTGTAGGTGCATCTCCAGTAGCATTAAGGAAATTCCATTGTGAATTTTGAGTATTAAATTGAGTAATTAAATTAAAAGTATCATTATTTAAATTTCTACCATCCACTGTTCTAGAATAACCACCAAATATATAAATATTTTTATCACTAGCTAATATAGATGTAAATGAAATTTTAACTGGCCAATTTAGTATGGTTTGAGTTGTCCAAGTTAACTAGAGTCATTAAAAAAATGGGCTAAATAAGAAAAAAAAAATAATGGGTGATAATCTTTATATATATATATATATATATATATTACTTACAGTTTTATAATCAAATATATTAAGTATGTTAGGTGAATAAGTTGATGATCCATTACTAGAAAAAGGAAAAAAAAAAAAGCTTAAGTAATTTTTATACATAATATATATATGTGCTAATATGAATTATTATTATTATTTACAGATAACCGCCCCAAGACCACAGTGTATCATTTCCCATATTAACAATACTTCCATATTCACTAAATTAATAAATAAATAAATTAAAAATAATCAATAGAAATTAAAAAAAATTAAAATAAAAACCTTATTTATATAGATAGATCAATTATTTTTCTTTTTTCAATTTTACGTATAATTATTTCCAGGTGGTAAAGGTAAAGTTTTCCAAGAATTTGTTTGAGGATTATAATTAACAAAAGGATATTTCATTTGATGATTACTTGATATAAGAGCAAAAACCCCACCAAATAATACATAACTATTATCGGATGAAATCGAACAACTTGAAGCTCTAGCTATGGCTTCTAAAGGTTGTCCATTAATGGTATTACTGATACCAGTTTCCCATTTTAAAAAGGAAGAGTATTGATCATTAAAATCATTAAAGTATTCTAAATCTAAATAAATATGATCATTCACTGGTGTTTCATAACTAGCATTATTTTTATATATAACTGAATCAAGTAAACCTCCAAAACAATACACTTTTGATTGTACAAATGAACATGAAGGCCATATACGTGGTTTTATAGTAGTATTATTATTGTTATTGTTTTGTCCATATACTTGTTTAATATTATTATAAAAAGATAAATAGAATAATGATAGTAATATTATGTTAGGTATAAACCTTAATGAAAACATTATTTATATATAAATATATATAAATATATATATATATGCGTATATGTATTTTTAATATATAATATGTAATAATAAAAATAAAATAAAAATGATTAAAAAAAGGGAAAAAAGGAAAAAAAGAGTTCAAAAATAGGAGCCAGTTAAAATATATATAAAAAAAGAGCAGACTGTACGACAACACTCGCTTAGCTTTTTTTAATTTTTTTAGACTATTCCGATTTATTATACTTTCATTGGAAAACCTTAAATATTATAAACTTGATGGTCGATCAAATAAGGTAAGGTATTTTTTTTTTTTTTTTGATTTGAGAATGGAAAAAAAATTACTTTTTCTCGAAAGTTAAAAAAAAGTTCTTTTGATTTTGATTTATATATATATATATATATATTTACAAACAGTTTCTTTTTTTATTTATTTAAATGATAAAGGAAATGAAAAGAAACCAAAAACAACAACAACTAAGTAAAATAACAATAATAATAAATAATGATTGTAAATTATATAGTTTAAAGGGATAAGAAGTTAAGGGATTAACTTGGTTTTTTTTTCGCTATTTTTTTTTTTCATCTAATAAAAATAGAAATTTTAATGAAACTCACCACTAAGCCTTGTGTTATCTTTATATTTTTATTTTTTTGTAACATTCAAGTCTTTTTCTAAAATAGTAAGCACAATTTTCATAAACTGATGCGATTAATAATAATAATAAAAACTAACTACTTCATTTTTTTTTCGGTTGATTATTTATCATATTATTTTTTATAACTGCATTTTTTTTTATTAGTGTATGGCCAACGTTATTGGGCTTCAGTCAATTTTAAAACTCAGACATATTACGAAGAATTTTTTTTTTCTTCCTCTTTCTGTTTCTTTCTTTTATTATCATTATTTACTATTTATCATTATTAATTATTTATTCCATACATATTATATAGTATTTCAATCATGGATTTTTTAAAAAATGAAATAGCACAAAAAAGAAAAGCCATTGATTCATTAAATAAAGGTGCAACAAAGAAAAAATATTTTAGCCGAGCAGAGCTAGAAAAAAAACGAGAAGAAGAATATAAAAAGGAACAAGAAGAATTTTTAAAACAAGAACAGTTAAAAAAAGAAAAAAGGTTACAAGAAAGTCTTAAAGAAAAAGAAAAAAATAAAAAGTTGCAAGATCAACAAAAAGATAAAAAGAATAATGATGAAAGTGATAATAATAATGGAACATCAGATTCAGATTCACCAGCAACAGGTGCAGATTCACCAGCAGCGGTAGAAGTATTTAATATATCTAGAGAAGAAGTGATTCGGCGATTAAGAGCTAAAGGTCAACCTATTCGATTATTTGGAGAAACAGATAAAGAATGTAAAATTCGGTTAAGAGCTTTAGAATTAATGGAAGAAAGATCAGATGAAGGTGGTGGACAACAAAATGAATATATGCGAAAAATGGAAGAAATGGAAGAAGGCATGAAATTGGAATTTTTAAAACAAAAAGGGAAATTAGCATTAGATGATGAAGAAGAATTAAAAAAGAAATCCAAAAAGAAGGAACAAATTATAGTGGAATCCATTGATACTTCTTTAATAAGAACAGATCGTGATAAATTATCATCTCAAATATATATATATTTAGTTCATACGATGGAAGAATGGGATGAAGCTATGGATGCAAGACCTGAAGAAGAAAGACGTAGTGGGATAGGGAAAAGAGATGCTGTTATGCAAAAGCAAACTATAGAACATTTAAAACCTTTATTAAAAAAATTAAAAAAACGTACTCTTGAACCTGATGTTTTGGCTCGGGTAGCTGAAATCACTCATTTTATGCAAATTCGCCAATATCGTGATGCTCAAGATTCTTATTTACAGTTATCTATTGGTAATGCTCCTTGGCCAATTGGTGTTACTATGGTTGGTATTCATGAACGTTCCGCTCGTGAAAAAATTTTCTCTTCTCAAGTTGCTCATGTATTGAATGATGAAACTTCTAGAAAATGGATTCAAGGCATTAAACGTTTGATGACTTTTGCTCAAAAGAAATATCCTCCTTATACTTTAAGTCAAATTTCTTAATAATAATATGTAAATTTTTAATTAATAAAGAAAAGGATTACTATAGGATAAAAAGTGGATTGTTTTTTATTTTTTAAGATTGGATGATTGATAGCAAAAATATTAACATAAAAAAAAAAAAAGGAATAGAGGGGAATAAAGAGAGATAATATATATTTTTATTTTATTTTATTTAAAAATTGATAGTTAATATAAATAAATAAATAAATAATAATAGTTTATAATTAATAATGGATCCATTGGTCATTTAATCTAACTGTATTAAAAGCTTGACAAACAAAAACAAGACTACTTTTATAATAATTAAATAAGGCTTGACGATGTTGTATAGCATCTGCGTTTTTTATGATGATGATTTTTTGTAATGGATATTCATCTGTTCTCCCTGGAACAGTTTCATCAATCAATTTGACATTCTTAAATTGGAGATCATCTAAATAATGATTAGGTGCTATTAATTTTAATGCTGATTTATGTGGTAAAGAATATTTTTTGGAATGGCAAAAACATGTGGTAGTAGTAGTAGAAGAAGAAGAAGAAGAAAAAGAAATATAGTTTGAATTTGATACTAATGATGGTGGTGGATTTGAATTAAATGATTGATATTTAGTTGGTGATTGATGACGATGATGGTGACTGATATCCTGGTAATGATTATATTTTTCACAAAAAATGGAAGGATTAGAGGTTTGGTGTATATCAACAGAGATCAATCGATAATCAACATTTTTACAATGTAATTTTGTTAATGAAGGACATGATTCAAATATTCTATTAAAATTATATTTTAAATTGATTTGACATTTGGATATAATTAATTCTTTAAGTTGATATTCTTTTTTTTCAGGTTGTTGTCGTTGCTGTGGTTGAAAACTATCATTAAAACGATAAAATCCTGCTCCTTTATCTAACGTTGTTTCAGTTATGTTCATACCTCGGATTTCTAACTTTTGTAATTTAGGTATAGCATCTAACCAAATATAAATATTAAATATAAACTTTCCTTCATTTTGTGATGATTGAAATAATTTAGTAATGGTGGTAGTATTAAGTTGATTAACATTGGAATGGTCATCATCACTGTTGATGATTTTTAATGATTTTAGATTTTGTAAAAATTCGTTCTTGTTATAAGATGAATGGGGTGATGATTTAAAATATTTTTCTAATAAATTAGTTGGTGATTCATAGATAAAAGTAAGTGTTAAAGAAGTAATATAACATAAATATAATCTACGACTTAATATTGATTTACGACTATGTAATGTTGTTTCTATTGAAGATTCATTTCCTTTTTTGGTTGTTTCCGTTGCAGCTGTTGTGATTGGAATCCAACTATAAGTTAGTTGATTATAATCTGCTTCATATATTTCACTACATGGGAATTGAATATCTTTTAATCTTTTTGGATAAGATTCTAACCAATTTAACATTTCAGAATTTGGCCAATAAGTAGCTATTGTATTTATATATGTTGACTTCCATTGACTTCCAAATTTATTTGTAATAAATTGAATATGTAAGGTGGTAATAAATGGTGACTGGGTCATTAATAAGTAAAGTGCATTTTTATAATTCTCTGTCATAGGTATTCCATTTTTATTATCATTACTTTCATTTTCTAGAGATTGGAAACCACGAATATTTAATTTTAATGATTTCAAATAAGGGTATTTTGTTGATAAATAAATTAAAGATAATGGATGATAAAAAATAACATTATCAAGTTGTAGTGATTTTAAATTAGTACAAGATTCAGTTTTTTGTATATTTTCCCACAAGGATGAAGAAAGAGAAGAAGAAGAAGATTTTAATGTAGTACCAGGTTTATTTTTTTCATTATTATTAGGATACCATACATACATATTAAAATTTTTTAATTCAAGTGTTTGAAGTACAGGACACGATGATTGTAAATTATCAAAAGTAGATTGACTAAAAAGAGAATACTGCCATGATGAAGCTGAAACTGTTGATGATAATGATGACTTGGTATTAATAAAGGAAGTTGAAATTGGTGCAAAATCAAGTTGTAATACTTTCAATTTATGGAATGAATTTGATGGAAATACAAGTTGCATAATATGATATTTTGATTGCAAAATATAATCGGTTTTAAAATATATTAGTTTTGAAAAAGTGGAAGAAATAGGTTTTATTTTTAATCCATTAATATCATAGTTATCATCATTCGTATTAATACAACCAAAATTTTTCTTTGGTTGTTGTTGAGGTTGTTCATTTAAATAATGGTCATTATTTAACTGTAAAGATAAATGAATTAATTGATTAGCGATAATACAAATCCATAATTCTATTGCATCACCGCTCCAAGAAGGAAAATGAGTAATCATTCGCCAATGAGGTAAAAGAGGATGTAAAAAGAAATCATGATGGTTCATTACTTGATTATCATTATCATAAAGTGCAATAGACTTGACGTTAGGACACGCACTTTTTAAACAAAATAGAATAGCATGAATATCACGACTTTGAAAATGAATATGAATATGTTGAACAAGACTTGATTTTAATTTCCCAGCTACTGTGAGTGTTTCAATTGTTTTAGTTTGTGTTGGATTAGCATTTAGTTTTACATTAGTCATTAGCTGATAAAATGTAAATACACTTCTCTCATTATAAAAATGAATAGAATCATAAAGTTGTTCTTCTGCAGCATATTGCCACGTTTTATTTACTCTTAAACATTCATAAATACTACGTTGTGGCAAATAACTAATGATATTTTGAATAACACTTGGTAAATACATATATATTTTTGATTGAATGATTGGATTAAAAGAGTAAAGAGAAAAGAGTAAAAAAAATAAATAAAGGGAAGTATAAAAAAAAGGAAACCGCAGTTTTACAGTATTTTTAAAAAATACCATTAACCCAAATAGGAAATCTAATGTTACAGCCATAGAAAAGAATAATAACTGCGCTTATGATAAAACGCGTTTATTTATTTAAGCAAGTAGTGCATAAATATATTATACATTGTTTTTAATATTATTCATTTTATAATTATCTATTATATTATTTCCCTGTTCACTTTTTCTTTTTTTCATTAATCGATGATCAACAATAGTTTCAATAAATTTAAATACATGTTCAAAACATTCTTTTCTAGTTTCATTGACATAAGTACTCCAATATTTTTTACTATGATTTAAATAAACTTGACCTATACGTTGACATTTAATAGCAATTGACATAGATCCCATTGTATTATGCCATGATCCATACTCTTGATGATTTAAATAAGGTATCAAAGAACTATTATTATTATTATTTAATATATCAATATTTTCATTTCCATTAACTCCTACACCAAATCCAAATCCACCAATTTCACCAAAATTATTATTATTAATATTATTAATAGTAGAGTCATCTTCATTATAATAATAATGAAAATCATCATCACGATCTTCGCTATGAATTGTAAAATGAGTTGTCTTTTGATGTCTTTTATATTCTTGTTGTTCATAAATATGTAACGCTTCAATTAATAAACGACGATAATGATATTTTTCATTATGTTTTAAAGATGCATAGATTCTTACATTTGATAAATAAAGTGTATCCAATGAAAGATGAGAAAAATCCAATATTGCTAATGGTGGTATATGATCACACATACGACGATAACATAAATGGTGCCGCTTATTATTTTTCATCCCTTTCATACTTTCTATTGGAAATTCTTTTATACACTGATCAATAAATTCACTAAGAATAATATCATCTTCATTCCATTTTGTTGATTTTGATGTTGTCTTTTTATTCTTACTCTTATCATCCTTATTATCACTTGATACTGTTGATCCTTCTTCTTTCATTTGATCTTCATCTTCATCTTCCTCACCATTATCATTATAATAAAGATGTAATAATCGATTTAAATATTGAGATCCACGTATAGATACTTCATCCAATTTTAAAACTTTTAATTTTGGGAATAATCGACATATATCAATAACTGTTGCATTTTTATTTGCTCTTAAACCTAATTGTGAATAAAGGCTGATTTTTCGCATAATTAATTCTTCCAATCCATATACCTTTTTATCATCATCCTGATAGCCATCATATTGTATAAATTCCATATCACTTAATTCTAATTTCTTTAAATTAGGTAGTGCAAGTAACCAATTATGTAATTCCATTCCTGCTGAATAATGTTTTTGTGATAAATCCTTTAATTTTAATGAAATTATTGAAGTTGATAATATTTTGTGTCTGTTTCCTTTTAATAAATAGATTAATTGTTGATTAGGGGTTTGATCTACTAAAGTAATATCCAATGCTGTTAATCTATTTAAATAATCCGAAAATACTGACGTTGATGGTGATGGCGATGACACTGATATATTATCTTTATATAATTCACATGGCCATTTTAATTGGGTAATAGAGAATAACTTTCTTTCTTTGCTTTGTTCAAACCAATCCATCATTTGTGTTAAAGGGACTATTAATTTGATTTTTTGATCATAAAGTAATATATCCTCCCCATCAAAAGAATATTCTATATTAAACCATAAAGTTTGTAATTTTTTATAATTGGTAAATAAGTAATATAATCTTTGTTGATAATTATCTGAAAAATGAGGTCGGCCTAATAATAAATTTGTAAGCTCACTTGTAATTGATAGTTGAACATCTAATGTATGAAGTTGTGGGTATTTTTTTGACATAAAATAAAAACAATCAGGGTGCTTTACTTCCAAATAATGTAAACTAAGTATTTTCATATTTGAATGTGGTTTCCCAATTTTATCATAATTATTATTATTATTATTTTCGTTGTTTCTGTGATCATTATCTTGTATTTGGTCCATGATTAAACTTAAATAATTTACAGATAAATGTTCCAAGCAATGACAAACATCTAATTGGTTAAAAAATGAATTACAATCGATATCACTTCTTAAACGATCTCTTAATGTATTGAGATGAATAAAATCAATATGTAATTTTGTGAGATGTTGATAGAATGATATTGTTTTTGTAAAAGAAGAATAATCCTTTATATCATGAAGTGCATTTCCAATATAAATAATAGGTGATTGAAACTGAAAAATGTTGTTGCTATTTTTATCATCTTTATCTTTATCATCATTATTATTTGTTTTTGATAATTGATTTTGAATTATTATTTTACCCAAGTCTTCAGAATGACATAAAGGTAAATCATTTAATAATGGCCAAAGGGTCAAATGATTTTTAAAAAGGTCTCTATGATAGGTATAAGTTAACCAAGCTGGGATATGTTCTAATTGATAATCCATCCACTGACCACTACCACCAAGAACATCATTATTATATCTATTATTGATATAGTTAAAATGAACCACATTGGGGCATAATTTTTGTAACTGATACCAGGTATCTTGTTTCATATATAATAAAGAATAATCCAATTCAAGATGTTTGACTAATTCACCAGCATCATAAACTTGAAACAAGAATAAAAAAAATTGATTACTTGTATATAGCTGTACTTTATAATAAAGTGAAGGTTGAGCTGCCAAATGCCACCCTTTACAAGTAAGTGAACAGGCTGCTTTATATCTTGGAATAGAAACATAATCAAATATTTTAGATAAGATTTCTGTAGGAAGGTTCATATAAATGAGTAAAAAAAACTAAAAGAGAAAGTTATTTTTTTATTTTAGAGCCTTTTTTTCTTTTTTTGCTTAAACTTAAAATTCCGATTTTTCTCTATAAAATGATCACACGACTTTTTTCTTCACTTTTTAACTTTTATTTATAGATATCCTTTTTTTTAGTAATAACAATAATAATAATGACTACGGTTTTATCTACGAATGACAATTTTAAAACAGCTATATATAATCAATTAAAAAAAAGGGATGAAGAGGAACAATTGTTTAAAAATATTATTGCAGCAAGTAAAATTAAAAAAGAACGAGCTTTTCTTTCTCATCATGACTATTATTATCAAACATTTTAAAATATGATACTAAAACTACCTTTTTAATTTTATAAAGATGAAAAACTTAGAAAGCAACTAAAAGTTATTCAACAAAAACAACAAACCCTTGCTTCTACAGAGTAAGAATAATAACATTATTTAAATGGTTTATAATACTATGTGATTGCTTTTTTTAAAAAATAATATTGACTTTTTATTTTTTCTGTATATAATATATATAGTAAGGTTGATTCGGTACAAGTAATACAGTTAGAACAAAAAATTCAAGAACTAAGAGAAGAACGTATTGATTTATATAAAACTTCCAATGAAAATGCACAACGACTAGTTGTTATGAATGATCAATTAAGAAATAAAGAAAAAATAAATGTGGATCAAGCTCAGCAGTAAGTTTAGCGAGGTTTGCATAAATCAAAATAAAATAGATTAAAATAATATATAAAAATGAAACTCAGGATCATTCATATTTGATTTTTATTTTATTATTATTATTATTATTATTATTATATAGAATAAAATCATTAGAAGAAAGTAATAAAAAATTAAGTCAACTTACCGAATTACAAAAGGAACAATTAAGAGAGAAGGATATTACTATTCAGGTAAAAAGGATGAAGAAGAAGAAGTGAATGGTCATAGTTAAATATAGATATTTTAAATATCGATTTTTTTATTAGATACTTCAAGATGAATTAAGTGCAGTTCAATTAGAAATTAATACAACTCAAGAAAGAAATCAAGAATTAATGAAAGAAAATCAACAATTAATACAACGATGGATGGAAAAAATGAACCAAGAAGCTGAAAAAATGAATGAAGCTACTTTATTTTATGAAAAGTAATGCATAATATAAATAAATATGAAAAGGAAAAAAAAAGCATCATATCGTTATTTAACCTATATATATATATATATTAGTGCACTTCAACATGCTCAAAAAAAATTAAGTAAACCATCACCATCAAAACTTTCTTCAGAATCCCCTAATTTTAGACCAAGTTCAGTTGTATTACCTAATCATCCATATAAAATACTGGTAAAATGTGATAAAGTAAAAGATTAATGATAAAAAATGTAATAAGTTAACAATATATATGTATACGTGTATGTATAGAGTGGAACTCATGAGAATGATGTTTATTGTATTCAAGCATCAAACACTGGAAAATATTTTGCCACCGGTGGAGAGGATAGAAAAATTAAATTATATGATGCATATAAAGTAAATAATGTAACAAATTATACTGGTGCGTTGCAAGCTATAACATGTATCGATTTTAATAAAACGGACGATTATCTTGTAGCTTCTTCAACAGATCATATTTCAAGAATATGGAATCTATCTACTAAAAGAATTGTGGTAAATTTTTAATACACATATTTAAATTTATCACTTAATATATTTTTATATCATCATTTTACTTATTTATTATATATATATATATATATATATGATTTTATGTATTTAGCATACTCTAACAGGACACATTAGCAAAGTATATGCATCAAGGTTTACAGTAGATTCCCAAAAAATCATATCTGCTAGTCATGATCGTACGTTAAAAATATGGGATTTAAATAAAGGCTACTGTATAAAAACAATCTTTACTTTTTCAAGTTGTAACGATGTTGCATTAATGGATCCTGAAGGGTAAATAAATAAATACGCATATACTTATACATAGATATATACAAATTATTTGGAATATAGGATTAATTAAAATGAATATATATATACATATGTAAAACAGATATACTTTAGTAAGTGGTCATCTGGATGCTACATTACGTATATGGGATGCAAAATCGGGGAATGGTATTAAGGATATAAATGGAATTCATAATGATCAAATCACTTCAACTAGTTTATCACCAGGTAAATATATATGTATATATATATAATTTTATGTATTTTTATTATTATTTAAAGAATAAAGGGAAGGGGGATATAATAATCATAGTAATACCATTTTAATTATTTTAAATCATAAAGATGGTAATGCTATTTTAACAAATTCAAGAGACAACACTTTAAATATGGTTGATGTTAGAATGTATAAAGTTCTTCAAACTTTCAAGTAAGTATAAACCGCCCTTTTTTTTAATAAATAATATAAATGTAATAGTAAGAGATCATAATATTAATATTTATATATTTATATATAGAGCACCAACGTACCAAAATGGTTTAAACTGGTCAAGGTCATGCTTCAGGTAATTTTATATATATATATATATGCAGAATACGATGATAGAATATACTAATTATAATATTATTTTATTTCATATATAAATCAAGTCCTGATGGATGCTATGTTGCTGCTGGATCAAAAGGTATTTGTAGAATGATATAATTTATTTATTTTTTCTGGTTATTTATTTACTTGTTTATTACTATTATTATTATATAATATATAGATGGATCTATTCACATTTGGAACACAAGAAACAATCAACTCGAACGAACATTGAAAGGAGAGCATAAGTAATAAGAATATGAATATAAAAAGGACAAAAATATTTTTTAATCTATATATAATGATAAAATAATTAACTATATATATATATATATTTATTTATATTTCTATAGAAGCACAGTATGTGGAGTTACTTGGAATCCACTAGGAACAGAATTGTATTCTGTAGATAAATCAACCAAAACAGTTTGTATTTGGGATACTTCTATTGATCAAAAATTCTCATCAACTTTTATTTAACAAAAATAAATAAATAAAAAAGAAAAGAAAAAAAATATTAGTAATTATAATAGAATGATTCATTTATATTAAGCAATTAGTATAGAACATCAGAAAAAAGTAATTATCCGATATTATCTAGACATGTAGCCATTATATCAACAAATCTTACTATAAAAGAATAAGGACAATTTACACATAGTTAGTTTTATATAACAAGTATTTATTAGATATTTTGAGACTAAAAAATATTTTATTATATTTGTTGTAGAATTTTTTGGATCTTAATTTCCTTTTTAAGTGTTAATAAGTTTAAACTAAAAGTAGCAAGCGCCAGTATCTTTTTATAAGAAGATGCAAACTTAATTCAAATAAATAAAAAGTTAAAAATGAAAACTTACATGATAATTTTAAAACTATGAGTGAATGATAATATTCTTTTTTAAAGATCAAAATTATTATTTTTCTACATTTGAAACAGTTGGAGATTTAATTTTGGAAAATTTAATATTAGAAGCATTCATTTTAGCATTGTGGTAATATTCATTTGATTTTATATATATAGCTATTCCCTGAAATGATGACCATTCAATATATATCCCTGTTATATGGATGTGCTGACATAATTCCTTTAATATAATCAAAAGATGTGACTTTTATAGGTAATAACTTTATGAAAGCCAATAATCCCTATCGGCTATAATACATTCTGATTTTAAAAATTTCTTCCATCTGCTACCATTTTGTAGTCAACATAAATTTGTCATTCCATATTATATCATTAATTATTTTTTGATCGATGACACTTGCATAATCGCCCCATTTTTTTGGTGTAGTGCTTTTGTTTATTTTCACACTTTGGGTTTTAAAGCATTATTTTTAATGTATATAATGGAGTTAATCTAAAAAAAGTATCACTATATTTGGATTAAGGGTGTTAATTTTATTATTTATATTTAATCATTTATTTTTATTTTTTTTGTAAGTCAAATACAACAATGTTGTTACTCACTTGCAACAAGCTGGTATAAATGATTCATAAAAATCAAGAGTATAGATCATCTCTACAGTTATAGGTGCATATGCAAACATAGGCTATAAACAAAGCTTCTTTATTTACTTATAATTATGATCAATTTTTATTCATCCACCTACTATATTATAATAAGAAATGTGTAGGTGTAATTGATTCATAAAAATCTAAAGTCAAAAACATGCTTACCCAATAGGTACATGTATATATACTTTTTTTCCAAATTTTAATATGATGCTATATATGCAAAAATATATAAATTTAAATACTTTAAAGATATTTTATGCTTAAATATGATCATTAGAATCAATAGCTAATAAAAAAAAAAAGAGAAAAAATAATACTCGGAAATTGAACAATTATTAATAATTTTGTAAAATATACTCCTCTTGGAAAATAAAGAAAAAAATAGGATTTTTTCTTTTTTTTGTTAAATTTGGTCCAAAATGTATATATACATAACATGAAAGAGTTAAAAGCAATAAATCAAATGTTAAATTAGCTTAATAGATTGTCTTTTATTAAATGAAAAAAAAGAATATATATTCTATTTTTTCAAAACGTCTTTAAGTTTTTTCTGTATATTACGCTTTTCGAAAATCGTGGATTTCATTTATATATATATATATATATATATATATATATATATGCATAATATTTATTGTTACAACATGATTTTTTATTTTTCTTTTCTAACGAAAACCCAAGTATATTTTAAAACAATTGTACGAAAATATATATTAGTACATATATATATTTGTATACCAGGTATAATTTTATTATAAAATCATATAAAAGGAATTACTAGAGGTACTTCTATAAAAAAATATAGTCTTTAATAAGTCCTCCGTTTATATTCTCCATGGTGTACACTTAGAAACAACCCATGAATATTGAATAGCACATAAAACTTATAACATTCCTGTGATATCATCTTAATGGTTTAAAATACTCATGACCTTTTTCATTGTTAAAAATAATGATATTTACAAAAATAGATAAAAGTGAAAGATATTTAAACTTCGATTTTCTTTTATTTCATGCATTTATTACCCATATTTTATCTTGATACATATTGAATTAATATTAATATTAATACTAATGGTGTTCAAAAAAGAAGAAGAAGAATAATTAAACAAATTCTATTTATTAAAAAAAATATATGGCTGTGCATTCAAAGCATCTTATTCTAAAAACAAAGAAAGCCCTTCCAATACATACAACAGTTAGGTTTTATTATTTTAATTTATTATAAATATTTTCTATTACAATAGTTGATACTATTTTGATATTTTTTAAAACATAAAGTATTATTTCATATTTATATATTTCTTTAATTGAAATTATATAATCAAGTTTATTAGGTACTCTATCATCATCAGATATTAGTCATAACTGAAAATAATAATAGTAATAATATATTCGTGATTTGATAATAATTATAAATAATATCAATGAATATATATATATATTGTTAAAAAACAATAACATATACAAACAGTATATATGATTATCAAAGATAATTAATATAACATTCATAAATATATTTATGTAGTATATATATAATAATAAATACTATCAAAAAAAGGGTTTCCATTTTTGGTTGAGGGCAATTTTTTTAATATCATTGATACTAATTTTTTTTCCTCCCCTTTCTTTCTTTTACTCTTTTTTTTAACGATAACAACATTAACAACAACAATAACGATCGAATATATATATATATATATATATATATATATATATATATATATTGATATTTTAATAAATGGGATAATTAGCTACCAAAAGTTGATAAAACAAGATCGACTAACACTAATTAATGAGTAGTAGGGTAAGGATATGATATAAAATAATAATAAGCATAAAAATAATTAGAGCTTCAGCCCACGATTTTATGCTTTTTCATTTAGACATTTTTATTTTCATAAAGTAGATATTTTATGAGTTTTATACAAGTTTTGCTTACAGTTGGTAACCTCATTTCAAGATTAAGCAATACTAGTTAATGGATTGTTACCAACTTAAAATGGTAATACTTTTAGCTCTTTATTATTATTATTATTATTATTATTATTATTATTATTATTATTATTATTATTATTATTATTATTATTATTATTATTATTATATATTGTTATATATTCTCCATTTTATCTTAAAAACTATTTCCTTTTTCTTTTCTTAAACTTTTTCTTTTCTCTTTCTTTCTTTTTTTCTCAGTCTACTTTTTATTTACTTGCTTTTCTCATCTTATTTATACTGATTTCTTTTAGTATTTTTATATATTATATAAACACTTGAAACAAATAAAATGAATTAACAAAATAAAGTAAATTAAAATAAAATAAAATAGAATACCCTCTTTTAAAGCAATTATATATACTGTTAAATGAAAGAAAACATGTAAGGTACAACTACAGCAGCGACAACAAACAGAAAATAAAAGTAAACACATGATAAGTAAAATATAGTATAATAGTTAATATCATTCCCTCTATTTTTTTTTTCTTATTTCATTTTTTATAATAGGTTCAACTTTCATTCTCATTCTTGTTAATATTGAAGAATCAAAAAAAATAGTACACCAAAAAAATATTAACTCAAACAATTATAATATGATATGTGTCAAAAAGTATATATATGACAGATATTTCAAACTTATGGCAACAAATTATCGAAAGGATAAAACTAGGAGAAAAATTAATACAAATACCAAATTATGCAGTATGTATCCCTTCATTTAATCCAAGTAAATTACGTATTCTTTATGATCTTAAAAGACAATAGTCCTGATTTAAAAACACCTTATTTATGAATATTTATGGATGGATGTTATTTCCATTAATTAACAAAATTACGAAAGAAAAAACAGTAGTTATTTTAAAAATACCACATATATATATATATATATAAAATTATATTTTAGCAATTCCTAATTTAAATATTGGCTCTTAATAGAAGTATTATGCAAGCTATTAATTTTTACATTTAATACAATATCATCACGAAATTATTTATAAAATTATATTTTATGGCGGATGTAATAATAATAATAATAATAAACTAAATGGGCTACTACTGTGGGAACTAAAATTTATATATTTAATATAAATATATACATACATACGCACTTATATATAAGAAAAAGAGATTCTGATAGAATTGGTTCTTCAATATTTAGCATTAATTATAAACACCTTTATCTGAACGCGCTTGGATGATTAATGAAAATAATGTTGCAATACAAAAGGAAATCCATCATGATACACTTATAAAATTTATGTTTTACTTAAAACTTTCAGAACTTTTTTTATAATTTAAACATCACAGCTTCCTCATTTAGACAATCCTTCAGATTTTTTAATATTGTTGAGCTTTTATTACGTAAACAGTGAAATAAAATTTTTATTGTTTTTATTTTTTTAGTTTTCTTGATTTTAACTATATGTTACTATTTTATTATTTAACAATATATACATAAATTAATAAAATTGATGGCAATTATATGTAAAAGTAATAATATTTATTAGCTTATTTATTTTTAGAAGAAACAAATAGTAGAAAAAAATATGAGTCAAATATTATTATATTTTCATAAATTATATACAAATCCATCAATATATTTACATTTTAAATATAAATTAAGAGTGTAACGTTGATTCTCGTCTTTATATATTTTAAATACATGTTTGCGATTATTTAAAGTTTCTAGTAATGTTAATTTAAAGGTACGCTGAGAATATTGAAGGTCATCACATGAAGAGCAAGTAATATATTTGATATAAAATGATTCTAAATGCAATTGAGATAAATTAAGTTGGAGTTTGTTCATTGAATGATATATTGGAACGACGAAATTAATATAACTTAGCTCTAATTTTTTTAAATATTGACATTTTCTTAATAGTTCATCCAATCCATTTTTAAACCATATACGACTCCTTGATATATACAAATATTTCAATTTATAATAACCATGGTCTTCCTTCTTTTTGTTCAAAAAATCATTTTGTTTCTGATTTTTAATTAATTTATGTAAGTTAACAGAACCATCATCTTCATCATGTTTAACTTGTTGATCATTATAATTATCATCATCATAGTTGCTATTATCTTTTATTCCTTTAACATTTTGCAGTTTCAATAATATTAAGTTCGGGAAAAAGCTTAACCAGTCATAAATATATATTTCACTGATGCGACTATCCATAGACCCTTCAATTTTTAATTCTTTCAAAACAGTTGATATTACAGCTGTCTTTGAATATTGTAAAAGACAAGTATTTACAAAGTCAAATGCACCATCTATACAAAGTGATAAGCTTGTTAAATGATTTAAAAAAAAAGGTTGTTGTAGTTGTTGTAACGGCACTGTATTATTATTATTATTATTATCATTCATTTCGTTTATAAAAAGATTTAAAGAATATCCCACGTGAGTAAGTTGATTTGGATGTTGATATAGCCAGTTAACAAATTGGAAATGAGGGAAAAATGTATTAAAATAACCATTAGATCCAAAGGATATTTTTTTTAATAATGAAAACTGAAGAAACATATTAAAAATAGCATCTTGAAAAGACATATTTTCATTCATTGGTAAACGTTTAAAATAAAAGTAGATGTTTAAAGATTCTAAATGAGGATACTTAGTGGCCAAATAGGAAAAGCAGAGTGGATTATTAAATTTACTCCACATTATATCCATTTTTTTTAAAAATTGAGCTGGCATAATTTTATTATTATTATTATATTCGTCAGATATATTCATAACAAAATCCTCAAGTGACAATGATTCAAGTTGTGGACAAGATTGATGAATATTTTCAAATGTATTTTCATCAATAATATATTTGTCCACTGTAGAATATTTTAGCTGGTTATAAAAATCAATTTTTAACTTTGTCAAATTTATCAATGATGTATTTGGTAAAACTAACAATTTAACGGGGATATTTAAATTTTCTTCATTATTTATACTTTCTTTTCTTATTAATTTTATATGAATAGTTTCTAATTGCTGTCGTTTAGGAATAAAATCCATAAGCTCTTCAGTAATATAAATATTAAGCGATTTTAAATTATCTTTTATGCTATTGAGTTTTGTTATCCATTGTTCATGATAATACCAATAAGAGAAATCAGTTGGTTTGTAAAGCTCAAGATAAATTGATTTGTCTAAATTTACTGAACTATGATATACATTCAATCCATCAATATATTGAAGATTTGGAAATATTAATAACTCCGTTATATCAGTATTCCATGTTTCATGTCTATAATGAAAATTTAAACGCTTAACATAATAAACAACTCGTTTATCATTTATTTTTCTCTTTTTTGCTATTTGAATAAATTTTTTTAATTGTTGTTTTGAATAAATATCAATAGTTGAAAATAACCAAGGTTGGACGATGGATTTATTCCATTCTTTACATACTGTTGAACAGATTGTTGCAACTGACCTTTGTGATAGATGACTGAATATGTTTAGTAATATTTCAGTAGGTAGAGTGTTCATTTACTTTTATTTTGTAAATACTAATGATAAAAAAAATACAATCTATATGAATATAATAAGTTTATTAAAAAAAGAAAAAGGGAAGAATGAGGAAAAAAAAAGAGAAAAAAAAGGAAAGGGCTTGGTTTACAAAATTTACGCCTCAAATAACTTCAAATTTAAACTCAGAATTAATTAATTTTATGCGTCAAATTCTGTTTTTATACTTTGGCAAAAAAAAGATTTAAATATAGCCGCAATCTAATACTACGCGTTTAAATTTCCTTTTTTGATTTGTGAAATTTATAGTTATATATTAGTTTTTCTGATGATAAGTAAAAATTCTACCTTTTATATTTAACATTATATACAAATGAAATAGAAGAAATATAAAAGAAGTATTATATATTTATTTTTTTATTGTAAAAGTAGGAAAAAATAAAAAAGTAAACTGATTTTGTGAATAAAAATAAATATACATTAATCATATTGGTTAAAAAAAAAAAAGTAGATTATAATCTTATATTATATCAAAAGCATATGTTAATCCATCAATAAATTTACATTTCAAATTCAAACTAAATTGTTGATTACGATTTCCATGTTTATCTTTTTTAATTACACGTTTACAATCTATTAGAGTTTCAAGTATATTTAGCTTTGTGATATTATTGGAAATTTCAACGTTATTCAATGGTGAGCAAAAAATATTATTGATTTTTAATAATTCTAAATGTAAATGAGATAAATCGAGGTGAATTTTACTAAAAGGATTCATTGGATTGATAAAAACAACGTGATTCAGATCTAGTTTTTTTAACTGATGACATTTCTTTAATGATTCATCAAATCCATTTTTAAACCATATACGACTGAATGACATTTCCAAATATTTCAATTTATAAGAAGCATGCTCCTCATTTCCCTTATGCAAGGTACTATGTTGATGATTTTTCTGTTTTCTTTCTTTAATTAATTGATGAAGTTCATTAGAATTAACATTGTTATTATTATAAATGTGATCATAATTATAATCATTAAAAAAGTTACTATTGTCTATTAAAGAGCCTTCATGCCGTATTTTAAATAATGTCAAATTTGGGAAAATATCTAACCAATCATAAAAATATATAATCTCGGTCCCACCATAATTATATTGTTCAATTTTTAATTCTTGCAAAGTAGTTGATACTATGACTGTATTTATGTTTTTTGAAAGAAAAGTAAAAGCAAGATCTATTGTATCATCTATGTCGAGTGATAAACTTGTCAAATGCTTTAAAAAATTAAATTGTTGTTGCTGTAAGGAAATTATATCATTATTATCAATATAATTGAGCTCATTTAGTTCTTTAGATTTATTTGCGGTAAGTGGGAAAGGGTATTCCAAGTGTGTAAGTTGATTAGAATGTTGATTTAACCATTTAATAAATTCATAATACGACCAAACTTCATCATATTCGTCTTTATATTTATAGGATAATTTTTTTAAAAAAGGAAATTGAAGAAGCATATCCAATACAGCATTTTTAAAAAGCTTTATTTCTTCTGATGATAAACGTTTAAACCATAGATCTAAGGATAACGATTCTAGATGAGAATATTTAGTGGTTAAATAGGAAAAACAATGTTGATGATTAAATCCACCAGTAATATTAATACTTTTTAAATTATGAGCTGGTACAGTTTTATTATAATTATTATTGTATTGATCAGATATATTCATATAAAATTCTTCAACTGATAATGATTCAAGTAATGGACAAGATTGGTGAATATTTTCAAAAGTACGTTCATCAATAATATAGGGTGCAGGATAATATATATGTCGCTCTAAATGTCCAGTAAAATCAATTTTTAATATTATTAAATTTGCTAATGATGTTGCTGGCAAAACTAACATTTTAATAGGGACATTTAAATCTGTTTCATTATTTCTACTTTCAATTGCATTTCCTAGTGAATTTATATAGATAGATTCTAATTGTTGTTGTTGAGGAATGAAATCCATAAGTTCACTTGTCATATAAATATTAAGTGAAATTAAATTATTTTTGATCTTATTGAATTTTGTTATCCATTGTTCACTGATATCCAAGTAATAGAAATCAGTTAGTTGATTAATTTGAAGATAAACTGACTTGTAATTATAAGCTGAATCTAAATCGTTATCTAATCCATCAATGTATTGAAGCTTTGGAAACACTGATAAATCCATTATACTACTTGGTGTACATTTATAATGAAATATTATGCGTTTAACATAAAGCAAAATACGTTTATTTTTTAATTTCTTCTTTTTTGCCATTTGAATAAACTTTTTAAGCTGTTGTTCAGAATATAAATTAATAGTGGAATAAAATGAAGGGAAGATGAGTTGATTCCATTTTTTACATACTATTAAACAATTTGTTGCAATGTATCTTTGTGATAAATGAGTAAATATGTTTAATAATATTTCATTAGGTAGAATATTCATTTATTTTTATTTTTGTAATTACAATACGAAAACGACAAATATGAGAATACTAAAGTATTTATTATAAAAAGAAATAGTGATAAGGAAAAAAAAAGATAAAAGGATTGTTATTGAATATTTTTGCGCAGTAAATTTAAATCCAGACAATATTGTTACTCTGAAGTACTCACCATAATTATACTTGAAATAACGTATTATAATTGGCTGGAGGCTGGATTTTCTTAAAAATCAATGCTTTTTTCTTATTCAGCTTATTTTTTAACTTGAAAAACAAACACTTGTAATTAACATGATTTAATAGCTTAATAATGTTATAGTAATAACAATAATAATAAATAATAAATAATAAATAATAAATAATAAATAATAATAATAATAATAAAAGAAATGAAAAGATGACACTAAAATATAAAATAAATAAATGAAAATGAAAGCGAAGTCTGAAAGTTTAAGTCCAGTAGGAAGGAAATAAGAGAATATTATTTTATGCACAGTATTTAAACAAAGGGGTTCATCAAAACAACAATAAAAATAAAAGTAAAAATAGAATAGAATAAAATAAGTAATAAATTAAATAATAAAATACCAATATATATAAAATAGATAATCAATCAAAATAAACGCTTCAAAAAAGAAAATTGAATAGTAGAAAGAACTGATTATTTATTGAGGATATGAAAAATTAAGATATACTTATATTAAGTAAAGAATATTAAAAAAGCTCTGACTGGCTAGAATTTCAAAATTGATTTTTGGGTAAAAATTTAAAATCAAAACAGTATTCAAATTACAAGTAAAATTTCCAGTGGGTATAAATTTACGGAATAGATGTATTTATATACAAATTTATAAGTAATGGTACTATTTTATTTATTATTTATAGAAAAAGAAAAAAGAAAAAAATGAAGAATTACTTTTATGAATAAAAATAAATATGTATCAACTATAAATTAAAAAAAAAAATTGGATTAAAACTATATATTATTTATGAAAGCTATGCGTTAATCCATCCATATATGCACATTTCAAATTCAAACTAAATTGCTGATTGCAATTCCTAAGTTCATCATTTACAATTATACGTTTAAGATCATGTAAAGTTTCGTGTATAGTTAATTTTGTAATACAATTGGAAGTTCCAATATTGTTAAATGGAACGCAAGAAATATTATTGATTTTTAATAATTCTAAATGTAAATGAGATAAATCAAGGTGGATATGATTAAGAGGGTCTATTGCATTGATAAAAGCAACATCATTTAGTTCTAGTTTTTTTAGCTGATGGAATTTTCTTAATAGCTCATCAAAACCACTTTTAAACCATATGAGACTAGATGATATTTCCAAATATTTCAATTTATAATAAATGGCGTGAATTTCATTTTTCTTTTTCAATGTATCACATTGTTGATATTGTTGTTGCTGTTTCCTGTTTTTTATTAATTGGTGCATTTTATTAGAAATGTAATTATTCTTATCCTTAGCATAATCATCACTATAATCGTTAATAAAATTACTATTGTCTATTATATGTTCACAATTCTGTATCTTAATTGATAGTAAGTTTGGAAAAATATCTAACCAGTCATAAATATATATATTCGTTATTCCATTATAACTATAGTTTTCAATTTTTAATTCTTGCAAAGTAGTTGATACTATGACTGTATTTATGTTTTCTGAAAGAAAAGTAAAAGCAAGATCAACTGAATCATTTATATCGAGTGATAAACTTGTTAAATGATTTAAAAAATTAAATTCTTGTAGTGGTAATGTTATTATATCATTGTTATTACTAATATCGGTTTCATGCATTTTCATATATCTGTTTATAGTAAGGGGAAAAAAATATTCCAAATGTGTAAGTTGATTAGAATGTTGACTTAGCCACTTAATTATTGGATAATGTAACCAAACTTCATCAAATGTGGTATTATCTTTATAGGATAATTTTTTTAATAAGGGAAGTTGAAGAAGCATATTTAAAATAGCCTTTTGAAAAAGCATTAATTCTTCCAACGGTAAACGGTTAAACTTTAAATCTAAAGACAAAGATTCGAGATGAGGATATTTGGTGGTTAAATACAAAATACATTGTGGATGATTGAATTTACTATTGGTGATATCAATACTTTTTAAACTATGGGCTGGTAAAATTTTGTTATTATAATTATCATTATTTTTACGATATTCATCAGATATATTCATTGCAAAAGCTTTAACTGATAATGACTCAAGTAATGGACAAGATTGATGAATATTTTCAAAAGTATGTTCATCAATAATATAATCTGGAGGATGAGTATTATAAGTCTTTATATAACATGTAAAACAAATTTTTAATTTTATCAAATTTTTTAATGACGTTGCTGGTAATATCAACATTTTAATAGAAATATTAAAATCCGGTCCAAATCTTCTACTTTTTGTTACACTTCCTATAGATTTCATATGAATAGTTTCTAGTTGTTGTTGAGGAATGAAACTAACAAGTTTCTTTGTCAAATAAATATGAAGTGATTTTAAATTATTTTTGATGTTATTGAATTTTGTTATCCACTGTTCATCGGTATACCAATAAATAAAATTGGTTGGTTGATTTAGTTGAAAATAAATCAACTTGTATTTGTGAGCTGCTGAGTTATAATTATTATCTAGCGCGTTAATACATTGGAGATTTGGAAATACCAATAAATCATTTATATCGTCTTTTTGTGGAGTATATTCATAATGAAAATTTAAACGTTTAACAAAATGTCCTATAGGCTTATTATTGTTTATTACTATTTTTTTTTCTTTTGCTAGCTGAATTATTTTTTTTAATTGCTGTTCAGAATAAATATCAATAGTTGAATAAAAAGACGATTGAAAGATGACTTGATTCCATTTCTTGCATACTGTTAAACAAATGGTCATAACATACCTTTGCGATAAACGAGTCAATATGTTTAATAATATTTCATTAGGTAAAGTGTCCATTTACTATTTTTTACTTTATTTATTTATTTGTCGATTTTTATTATTAATATTTATAGAAAAAAAGAAAAAAGGTACAGAAAGAATAAAAAAAAAGAAAAAGAAAAGGAAACTGTTTTATGTATTTGCGAAACCAAAATTAAATTTAAACATAGCCACTAAACTTTGCCAAACTCCTTATTTCGGGATTTGAAATGTATGGCTTGTCAATAATCTTTTTGGGCTATGTAAATAAAAGTTAATAAAATAAATATATTTTTGTAGTAAAACTTAATACTTTATATAAGCATTTAATATATAGTAAAAAATATATTGATAATTAAAGATAATAAAATAAAATATAACAAAATAAATGTAATAAATAATTAATTAAAAATATGTTTTCTTAGGGAAAAGTAGAAATACGCATCAGTAGATGATGATTTTTGAATTAATATTTGTATTTTGAACTAAAAAAGGTTAATCACTTTATTTTGTTTCATCTACATTTATTATATGTTGTCGTTGTGATTGTTTTTGTTAAATAAGCAGTTAGTTTTACAGCATTTCCTTTTAAATCTATTCTAGTATATTCTACTTTTATTATTATTAATGACTTAAAAATATCATTAATATATAGATATATAAATATATAATATAAGCAAATAGAAGAAAGAAAATCTAATTAACATTTTTCAAACTTGAAACTTATAAACATGTTAAACTTAATCCTTCCTAATTTGGACAGCCCCTCAAATTGTCAAAAGGTATACTTGATGGACTTTTATTATTTAAACAATGGATTATATAAATTAATTTATTATATACACTCATGTATATATATATATATATATATATATATATATATATATTAATGATTTTCTTTTTAGAATATATAAAACTACTCTTATTTCTTTCTTTTTTTCTAAATTTCAGAATTGAAAGGTTTACATATTTCTATGTTTGATGTTAGTGTTTCTGTAGATGGTGATGATGATGATGATAACGGTGATAATGGTAATGGTGATGATAATTTTAAATCTATGCTATTTGAATTTGAAGTGGAAGATTGTTTACTTTTTTTAGTTTCTTCATATTTTCCATCTATAAATAATAGTTTTTCGTCATATTGATTTTCATAAGGTTTGCATAAAATAACTTGGCTTGGCTTAATATAATCTATTACTTGATCATCATTATCTGGTATTAAATTTTCTTCATATTGTTTTTTTAATTCATTATCATTATCATTATTATCTGCATTTGGTTTTATTAAATTATATTCCTTTATTCCATTCATTGATCTACGTGGATCTTCCTTTTCTAATTGAATATTTTCTTTTTTCCTTTGAATTTTACGTTTTATATAATAAATCATTGCAACGATTAATGACTAAAAAATAAAAATAAATAAAACATATCAATATTTTTTTTTTTTTTTTTTTTTACTATTCTTTTATTTTTTTCTTTTTTTTTTTTTAAAAAAAAAAAAGAAATCTTTACCAAAAACACAGCAACAGATATAACAATAATAATAATTAAGGTGGTAGTACTTAAATGATTATTAACATCTACTTTTCCTTCTTCTTCATTAATTATTAATTTATTAGCATTAGATATCCACATAGGTTTCAACGGATTGGTTATATTAAGAACATTCATAATATCTGCTGGTTCTGAATTTTTTATACTTCCAAACATTAATAATAAATATTTTGAATTATATAAAGTTACTATTTAAAGATAAAAAAGTTAACACGCAGATATATATATATATATATATATATATATGTATATATTAAATTATTACCATAATGACCAAACCTTTCTTTTGGAAATGGAGTAGTATTTGGTTCCTCAATTTGCATATATGTATTATTTGTAATATTATAAATAATATAATTACCACTCTCTAGTATGTTTACTATTTTTAAAAAAAAATCATTATTAATGTAAAAAAGGTTAACGTTATAATTTATTTTTAATTATTATTATTATTTATTTTTTTACTACTTACTATCATTGCCTATTCTTATAGCCCCACCATATATAAGTATTAAATTTTTATCAGGAACTAAATATATATAGAATATTAAAAGATTAACAATCAATTTGAATAGTAATATAATAATGATAATATATGTATATAATGTCTCTTACGATAAGTAGCAGTATGATATTCTCTATTCCCAGGATTAATACCATTTGAAATAGACATTGACCATTTCATATTAGTAGTATCAAAAGTATTTATTTGAGTCATTGAGTAATAAAATCGATCATTGGAAGAATAATCATTATTACGATATCCCATGCTACCACCTAATTTATATATAATGTTTTCAACTAATGTACTTGTATGTCCGCTAGAATAGGTTGATGCTACTCCTGTTTTTTGAAAAATAGGACCAGTCCATGTTAACTGTTATATATATAAATTAAAACATAAATGAATATACACACATACGCACACACACATATATATAGTATCATCACTTACATTTTTATAATCAAATAAACTGTATCCATTATCATATACAGAGTCCAATATTATCCTATTTCAATAGAAAAAAAGGGGGGAGGATATATTATTATTATTATTTTAAAAAAAACTCTTATATATACTTTACGGTGAACCACCATATTTCCATATAACATCATTTCCTATATTTACTAAACTTGTTCTTAAACTGAAATACATATATATATATATATATAATAAAGTAAATAAAATTAAATGATTATTTTTGTTTTCTTTTTTTTTTTTTTTCTCTAGTTGTTATTAATTAATTTATCAATTTACTATTCATCTGATTTAGAAAATGGAGGTAATGGATACCAAGTGTCTTCAATGGTATTATATTGCATAAAAGGATAATCAGGAGGTATTATATTTCCAGTATCATTATATTGTAATCCACCATAAGTTACATAAGACTTTTTTGAAGAAAGAACGGCTGTAGCTAAATAAGCTGTAAGTTGAATAGGTTTTCCTGTTGCATGATTCGTATTTGACAATGTTTTCCATTCAAGTTTAGATGAATTAAACATTGAAAAATAAACGTCACCATCATCATCACCATTGTAATTTATTTGTGATAAATTTAATGAAATGTGTTCATTTAATAATATTGGCATTCGATGACTTTCCCAACGTAATAACCCACCCATACAATAAATAATTGAATCAATTCTAGAACATCCTTTTAATATTATTATGTAGTTTTTTTTTTGTATTTAAAAAAGAAAGCATGTAAATAAAGTATATATATATATAATGGTATTTTCTTTATCTTTTACCTGCAAACGCTCTTGGATTAACCATTCTAATTAAAAAATGATAATAATAATACAATAATAATAATAAAAAAGAATAATAATAAAAAAGAGTTCATTTTTATTTATATATATATATATATATATAATGTGTTTTGTGTAACATAAACTTTGATTACCTATTAAGTAAACCTTTCTACCAATCAATATACTTCTTTGATTTTTATTTTAGTTACCCTAATAATTATATAAAAAGAAAAAAAGAGAGAGATCATAAATATAAACATTAATATTATTATATATATATATTTAAGTTAAAGTTGATGATTTATATCGAGAAAGATATAGTACAAATACATATAGGATTAAATTTAGTATATACTTATATAAATATATCTTCAGTTTTAACCATTTATATATATATATATATATATCGTTATTTCTTAAATTTATTCATTATTCAATAACCATTACATAAAAAAGTTATTACCTAAATAGTATTCTACCGCTTTTCATGAAAAAAAAAGAAAAGAAATGAAGAGTTAAAATCTTTCTTTTTTATATTATTATGAAAGTTTCTAAATTTAAATAAAGTAAACATGTTTGAATTCCTTTTATATAAGATATTTTTTGAACGGAGAGAAATTTGAGATCAGTTTTGCTTTCTTTTTAATAATAATAATAATAATTAATATCAAAATAATTCATATCAGTTACCTTTTATCTTTTATTTTTATTTATAATTGAATAATTTTTACTACTTTCAAAAGAGTGAGTGAATGTATATATATGTGTGTTTTTTTTTTGCAATGAATTATTTTATTAATATTAAAAATGGATCAATTTATGAATCGTTTAAATAATAATTTTTAAATGAAGTGAGAACTGGTATTAGTATTATAATACATTACAATATAAATAAACGTTTTGAGAAAAATTAAAGTTAAAAAGTGAGAAGTGAAATAAGAAAAATTGCACCACAAGTTTTAAATAATTAAAAAAAAACGGACTTTTAATTTCAGCAAAAATACAAATTTGGAGAATATTAAATTTGGATTGAATGAATAAATTAAACTATTTTTGCTTTTATTTTAATGGAAATGGTTTATTTTATATATAAAGATTTGAAATGAATAAAACTTAGGAATTCATTTAAAAGCATTCACTAAGTATAATGAAAGATCAGTATTCCTTTTTATAAAATATTACAACTAAAAAACAATTTAAATGAAGTAAAATTTAAGATAAAGATAAAAATAAAGTTATTGTGGAAAAAGAAAAAGAAAGAAATAATAAAATTAATACAATGCTTCAAAAAAAAATTTATTTTTAAATTCAGTAAAATACAAATTAGGATAGAATAAAAATCATATTACCATATTTCTTTTTAACAAAGGGTATACGTTTTTAGTAATAAGTTTTGTATATGAAAATAGTATATACTATCATTATAATTAGTTTTATGCCAAGCATTTACGATAAAAAAAATCGAATTTAAATGCAACTCTTTTTTTTAATATAAAAGTCTATGCTTAATTTTTACATAATACGATATATATATATATATATTGCAATAAGTAAAGGTAAAAGTTATCATTTAATATAATATTATATGTTTAATAGTATTAGTATACTTTATAGTCATATGTATATATATATATATATATATATGATTATTTTATATAGTAGCAATTATCTTATTTTTTTATTGTATATTAATTATTTAATGTTTTATTTTAATACATGTCTTATAATAAATATATATAAAGCATATTAGACATAAAAAGTGAAAAAATAGGAAAAAATATGAAGTTTTAATTTCTTTCATTTCAAAAAAAAACAAAAAAATGAATGGTTTATGAATCATTTTGACACAAAGGGGTTTAATTTTGTTAATTTTTTTATTGTATGATAAACTATTTAGTATGCTTTATTACATGTATAATTATAAATATATGTAAAACATACTAGGAAAAGCGGAGTTTTAATTCCTTTTTCAAAAAAAAAAAAAAAAAAAGATGGATGGCTTATGAATCATTTTGACACAAAGGGGGTTAATTTATTTAATTCGTGTTTTTCTTTTTCTCCTTTTTCTTTTTTTTTCATTTTCATTTTCTTATTTTCATATATATATTTATCTATAAAAAAAATGAGTTCTCGCAAAGAAGAATTAACTAAACAAATTGATGAACAAGCTGTTAAAGTACGTCAATTAAAAGCTGATAAAAGTGTCGATAAAGAAGTAGTTGATAAAGAAGCTGCTCTTTTACGTACTCTTCACCAAGAATTAGCTGCTTTAGACGGTGGTAAAAAAGCTAAAGCTGCCAAAAATTCTTTTACTCTTAAAACAGCAAAGGTAAAAAGAAAAAAAAAATACTGAACAATACATAAATATATATATATATATATAAATATATTTAAAAGTGGCCAACTTTTATTTTACTTAATTACTCATTTATATAATGAATATATCATTTTAGGGTACAAAAGATTATAATGATAAGGATATGGCTATTCGTGAAAAAGTATTTTCAACCATTACCAAAGTATTTAAAAAACACGGAGCAGTAACTATTGATACACCAGTATTTGAATTAAAAGAAATCCTTAGTGGGAAATATGGAGAAGATTCTAAATTAATTTATGATTTAAAAGATCAAGGTGGAGAAGAATGTTCTTTACGTTACGATTTAACTGTTCCTTTTGCTAGATTTTTAGCTATGAATGGTAAAGAATATCAAAATTTTAAACGTTATCATATTGCTAAAGTATATAGACGTGATCAACCTGCTATGACTAAAGGTAGAATGAGAGAATTTTATCAATGTGATTTTGATATTGCTGGTACTTATGATCCTATGATTCCTGATGCTGAAATTTTGAAAATCTTGGTTGAAGCTTTAACTGATTTGGATGTTGGAAAATTCACCGTTAAAATGAATCATCGTAAAATTTTAGATGGTATCTTTGAAGTTTGTGGTGTACCTGAAGCTAATATTCGTCCTATTTCTTCTGCTGTAGATAAATTAGATAAGGTAATAAAGAAGAAGAAAGAGTGTATAAAAAATTGAATTGAATTAAATTAATTGATTTATTTATTTATTTATTTTATTAGTTACCTTGGGAAGATGTTAAAAAGGAAATGACTCAAGAAAAAGGTTTAGAAGAAGCTGTTGCTGATAAAATTGGTGAATATGTTAAATTAAAAGGAAGTCGTGATTTATTAGAAATTTTAACAAAGGATGAAAAATTAATGAGCAACAAAAGTGCTTCTGAAGGTATACAAGATATGGCTTTATTATTTGATTATTTGGATGCTTTTGAAATTACTGAAAAGGTAAATAATACATACATATATATATATATATATATATATATATATATATATTTCATATTGATTTATTTTAATATTTTACTAACTGTTAATTAAATACGTATATATATATATATGGATTTAGATGTCCTTTGATCTTAGTTTAGCTCGTGGATTAGATTATTATACCGGTATTATTTATGAAGCTGTTACAGAAAAATCCGCCCCACCTAAATTAACTGCTGAACAATTAGAAAAGAAGAAAAAACAACAAAAGGAAGGAGAAGATATAGACGAATCAACAGTAGGTGTTGGATCTATTGCTGCTGGTGGTAGATATGATAATTTAGTAGGTATGTTTAGTGGTACTAATAAAAAAGGGGAACCTAATTTAAAAATCCCATGTGTTGGTGTATCTATTGGTGTTGAAAGAGTATTTTCTATTTTAATGGCAAAACAACAACAACATGAAATTAAAAGTAATGAAACAGAAGTTTATGTTATTTCTGTTGGTGATTCTTTATTAAAGGAAAGAATGCAAATTTGTAAAGAATTATGGGATTCAAATATCAAGGCTTCCTTTATGTTTAAAAATAAACCTAAATTGGATAAACAATTTTCTGTTTGTGAAAAGGATCAAATTCCTTTGGCTGTTATTATTGGTAAAGATGAATTAGATCAAAATTTAGTTCGTATTAAAGATATGCGTTCTAAAGATGCTTCTCAAGGTGGTGGTGTTTCTACTAAACGTGAAGATATGGTTTCTGTACTTAAAGCAAAATTAGCTGAATTGTAGATAATAATTATTATATAATAAATAAATATATATATATATATATATATATTGTATTAAAAATAAATAAATAATATAAATAAAAAGTAAAATAAAAATAAAAAAATATACAACGTTTTTTTATGCTTTTTATTATTAATATTAATATAAATCATATATATTTATATATTATATATTAAAACTACGTAAGTCTGTTTTAAATATTAATAATGATGATGATTGATTGATTGATTGATTGATTGATTAATTAATTAATTATTATTATTATTATTACTAGTTAGGAAAGTAATTGACAAATATATCCAGAAGAAGAGAAAGTAGGGTTTCTAAAAGTAGAATCTTGATTATTTGGAGAAACCGTAAAACCATAAGAAGACATAAACTGTCTAATTTGTTCTTTATCTAAACGTACTACGGTAGCAGAACGTTCTTCCCTTTCATTATTATTATTGTTATTGTTAGAATTATTATATTTATGAGCACATAATATTCCTACACCATGATTATCATCGTCAATAGTAAAATGATGGGCTGATCGTCGATGTTGATCTATAAACGTTTCTAAATTCATATAACTTTCAAACATGGTCATATCATTAGCTGCTGAAGGATATTTATTCGTTGTAATAATGCCAGGCATTTATGATTTTATACGTATGTATATGTATATAAGCGATAAAAATAATTATAATTAATAGAAAGAAAGAAAGAAAGAAAGAAAAGAAAATACAAGGAAAAAAAAATATTTTTTTTTTAAAGCCAAGACCTCCTCGCAGTAAGTTTTATATTTGGGAAAAATAAAAAAAGAAAGAGAGCGGCGATTTAAAAAAATCACCAGCATAATTATTGTGTCAGTACTTTTTAATCATATGAAAAAAAAGTCTTTATTTATTAAAAAGGTATAGAATACTTGATTTTCTTCAATTAAACTCATCACCATTAAATATGCATAAACTATGCCAATATACATTAGTGTTTTTCTAATAATTTATATATACTAGACCATCATTAAAGAACATCTCATATATGTATAGGGTATTAAAAATAAAAACATCACCTTATATATTCACTATAAAAATAACGTAAAAAAAATCATTAAAAATGAATATAATAAAACATTATCGCATACTATACTTAAACTTAATTTTATTTTATTATTTAATATTCAGTTTTTATATAAAGGAAAGTAAAAAGATGATTATTATTATTATTATTATTATTTATTTGAATTATAAAACACAATATTAAAAAAAAATACATGTGAAATAAAAAATGGTTACACAAACAGTTCTTACATATAAAAATAAATAAAAACCTTTATCTCCTTTTCCTTTTTCTTTTATCTTTCTTTTCCTTTTCCTTTTCTTTTCCTTTTTTTTTTTTTTTTTAATAATAATTTAACTATGAATTCATTACCTTATGAAATCAACATAGAAATATTTTTATATATACCCCAAAGACAAAGAAATATATGTTTAAAAACAGTATGTAAAAAATGGAATTATATATTAAAAGATCCTATATTTTATTATAGTATTCAACTAAATACATTAAAACAATGGAATACCTTTTCATCTTTTGCAACAAAATCAAAAATAATAAATAATCAAGATGATGATATCCCTTTAGGTTATTATGTTCGTCAATTGATATTTAAAAAAGATACCAAACATTATTATTCTTATGGTCTTTTAGAACCTTTACAACAAGTTTGTCCTTTTGTAACTCAGCTTATCAACTTTCCTTTTATTAATGATTTTTCTTCTTCTTCCTCTTCTTCTACTTCCTCATCTTACTCATTTTCATCTACTAATGATGAATCAACTACTACTACTACCACTACTACTACCACTACTACTACCACTATTAAGGATAGTAACAATAACAATAATAGTAATGACTGGTGTTATTTAACTCATTTACCATTAGAATATACCCATATTACAAGTTGGCAACATAAAGTGAATGAAAAAAAGACAAAATCATTACAAGTTTATTTTTATAATCCATTATTTTATCATGATAATGATATTAATAGTTATGGAAATAAACGATTACGTATAAAATTATTAGAAAGACAGAGAAGACAAAAATTGGCACAAAAAAAAGATTTTTGGAAAGTTATTCATACAAATCATACTGAATATTTATGGCATTCAACCAATATTATGATGATGAACGTTTCTTTTTCTTTCCCTTTTTTATCATTAATGAATTTATCCTATCTTGATATTAATTTTGATCTTTATTTTTTTTCTTCTATTCCGACAGCAACAAATCAATTTGATAATAATAATAATAATAATAATAATAATAATAATGATCAACAACATAATAGTGATAATGATAATGAAATCAATGAATTAACTTTAATATCATTATTTAATATTTGTCCTCATTTAATCACTTTAAAATTACGATATTTAAATTTTAATATTTCCAATAATAATAATAATCAAGATAATCAAAATGATGATAATCAAAATACAAAAATAATAACCTTATTTCAACAATTAAATTCACTTCAACATTTATATCTAGATCACTGTACATTTTTAAATCCTCAATGTTATACCTTTTTCACTTCAACTTGTAAATATTCATCATTATTAAAAACATTGGACCTTCATCACATGATATGGCCATCATCATCATTTATAAACATTCATCATATGCCTACAGTAATCAACTATAAAAATAATATTTATCATATGATTACTAGTTTTCCTTTATTATCTCATTTAAATATTGATTTTCAATTAAAAAATGAATATGAAATGGATTCTTTTCAATTCAATAGAATCATGTTACCAAATCTTGAATTATTAGAATGGTTAACAAATAATCCTAAACAATTATCTTATTTTGGTTATCATTATGATTTATTATTAAATGATAATAATATCCTTTCTTTTAATCAATCTTATAATCATATAAGTCATTTAACAACATTACATATAAAAAATATATCAACAACATCATTATTATCATCATATTTATTAAATGAATCATCATCTTCATCTATTTTATCTACAAATATAAAAACACTGATTTTATCAGGGAATAATAATAATAATAGTAATATTAAAAATAGAAAACAAAATAATTCAATATGTTATATATATCAATGGTTAAATGCTTTTCCAAACTTAAAACTTTTTAAAATCAGTAAAATGAAAATCATCATAAACGCATCAGCATCAATACTGTCATCACCACCATCATTTAATAATTGTAACTATTATTCTCTCTCACCTAGTTATTCAAAATATCAAATCAATCATGATAATAAATCTTATTATCATTTAAGAGAACTTATTTTTAAAAAAAGTGAAATAGAATTAGAAAATAATTATAATGGATTGGAATGGCTATTAAAAAGATGTTTAAAATTAAATAGGATAGAATTTTCTAGATTAAAATTGGGCATATCCTCATTATGGTATCAAAAAGGAAATTATAAATCAATGATTCCGTTTCTTATCGATGCTTCTCATTTAAAATTAGATTATTTAAAATTAATGGACATTTCATTTTATCCTTGGTCGTCAACATCTTCAACTGTACCATTTATGATGATGAATCATCAACACTATCATTGGGATACAATTTTAAATCAATATAAAGTTCATTATACTATTGAAGAAATAGGTTCAACAAAAGATATTATTCATTATTCTAATGATGATGATGATGATAATCAAATCAATAATAATCATAATAATATTGGTTTCACTATCAACTTTTATTTAAAGTGTCAATCGGTCGACCAATTGAATTTTTATTAAATAAAAATATTAATTATCTCCACTAAATACTTGTTATTATTATACTAAAATGTTGATTATTAAGGGGGAGGGGGGGAGGATGGGATTACCATTTTTGGAAATATGAAGATATAAAAAGTGAACTTCTTGTTTAACCCATCTGTTTCATTTATTTATTTTTTAAGGGGTATTAAAAATAAGATAGCTTATTTAAATAAATAAATACAAATAAATAAATAGATAAACAAAAGTGACTAGTTTGTACCTCTCTTTCTTTTTTTATTTTTATTTTTTTTTTCACTTCAAAAAAAAAAAAGAAAATGAATGATGTTCTGACATCTTTAACACTAGATAATAATAATATTTGTCAAACAAAACAATGCTACAAGATATCAGAAAACATATTAAATAATATTGATTTTAATATTAGTCCATGTGATGATTTTTATCAATATTCTTGTAAATATATAAATAAATAAATAGATATATATTATAATAAATAATAAAAAAGAATCATATTGATAAATGATTATTATTTTAGGTGGATCATGGTTACAGAAGGCTCATTTAAACTCCGATCAAAGTGGTATGAAATTAAAACAAAAAAATGTATGCATTTATTTTTAACTTCTCTTTCTCTTTTTATTTCTATTATTGAATTTTTTTTTTTTAGAGGCTTCTCAGTTCTATTCAGTTAATAAACAACATGAAAAAATCATATCTACTTTATTACAAAATATTAATACTTATGAAGAATTGATTGATAAAGTAAAAGATAAATCCATGATACCATCAACTAAGACTGAAAAAGAGTTAGATAAACAATTATTTAATACCATGAAATATTATTTTGATGCTTGTATGAATACAACTCTTTTAAATCAACTAGGCGCTACTCCTCTTTATCCTTCTTTAGTCACTATTTTACAAGAAAAAGATAGCTTAGACTTGACTTTTTTAGTAATAACTCAACTTTTTGATAAGGAGTTTCCTTTATTTAATATTGACACGATACCTGATAGTCAGCAACCTCATAGAAATGCTATTTGGATTTATAAAACCACTTCTTTATTTTTCAATGATAATAATAATAATAATAGTAATGAATATCACCTTCATAATAATGATACTATTCGTAATCAACTTGAACAAGACCTTTATCAATTAACTTTAGCTGTCTTATCATCATCATCAGAAACCATAAAAGAGCCACAATATAAACAACTTGACCTATCAAAGGATCAAATACGTAAAAAAGTGAACCATACCATAGTATTTGAATCATTATTATCTCAAATATATCATAATATAGTAAATGCTATTATATATATATATATATAATAAAAAAAGGAAGGGAAGAAAGAGAGGAAAAAAGTCACATTTCATAATAATAATAATATATACTTATTATTATTATTATTATTACTTTTTTAATAGAGTGAAAATAAAATAGTATCATATAATTATTCAACTTTTTCAGAAGAATTTGCTATAAAAAATAGCAATATAATTGATTGGATGAAATTAATAAATCATTTAATAGGACCTCTTACAACGACAATATCATCACCATCTCCACTCTTATTGGCATCAACAAATATCTATGTTAGTAATATGGATTATTTTGATGCATTATCTACATGGATTCAACAACAATCAAATGAAGAAGTAGTGAAAGAAATCATACATGATTATATATTTATAAGATATATCTATCAAAAAGTCATTTATTTAGATGAATCTCTTTTTCAATATAGAAAATCATCATCATCATCATCATCATCATTTTCATCTACTTCATCTAGATTAAACCATTGTGTTTCATTAACAAGTATGGAATTGGATCAATTGGTTGGAAGATATTTTATTTTATATACACAATTCAATGAAACAAAAAGAAATTTGATATTGTCATTTTTAAAACAAATTAAAACCATTTGGAAAGGTCGATTAATACAACAACAACAAAATCATCATGATAAATACCATCATCGATTTCAATGGATAGATGATAATACAATTATTATGATGTTGGATAAATTAAATAAAATGAAAATGGAATCGGTATATGATATTATTTATCCTGATATAAGATCACCTACTTCATTAAATTATTTTTATAACTATAATAATAATAATATGGATGATAATGATAATAGTAAATCTGATCTACATCAAATCTCAGCTCATCATTTTTTTCAAAATAATATAATTCTTCATCAACTTCAACAATCTCGTATTTGGTTTAATTTTTATAAAATAAATATCAATGGTACTATCTACCCTTCTACATTAATAGATAATCAAGATTTATTCCCACTTTTTCTTCCAAATGCTTATTATATCCCAAATTATAATAAAATCTTTATTCCTGCTGGTTTAATTACTTCACCTTTTTTTTATTTTGATGAAGTTGAAGATGATCAAGGTGATAAAGGTTTACCGTCATCTTCCATACCTACTTATGTAAATATTGGTTCGCTTGGAATGATTATTGGTCATGAATTAACCCATGCTTTTGATTTAGATGGAAGATTATATAATAGTGATGGTAAAAAAGGAAACTGGTGGTCCAATGATGTTATAGAGAGATTTACAGAAAAAGTACAATGCTTTATAGATCAATATTCCAATATGACTGTTTATGATGAACAAAGTAATAAAACTTTATTTATAAATGGAAAGGTAAAAAAAATATAAGAAAGAAAATAGAGAGACAAAAAAAGACAGAGTTTTATTCATCATTTATAAGTATATTTATTCATTTCTTTTTTTATCTTTAATAATAATAATAATAATAATACAAAAAATTAGATAACTCTAAGTGAAAATTTAGCAGATAATGGTGGATTATCAGTAGCTTATGATACATTAAAAGCCATTCAAGAATCGTCATCATCTGTATCATTACTATTACCAAATATTAATCTTTCACCTGAACAGTTATTATTTGTTAGTTTTGCTCAATCTTTTTGTAGTAAATTATCATCTGAAGCATTGATTCAACAAGTCAATTATAATAACCATTCACCTGCTCAAGTTCGTATTAATGCTGCTATTCAAAATTCAGAAGTATTTGCTTCTCATTTTCATTGTCCTGCTGGTAGTCCAATGAATCCTATTAAAAAATGTAAATTATGGTAAATATTGTTATTTTTATTATCTTTTTATGTACAATTATTTATAATAAAATAGAGAAATATCATTTATATATTATTATTATATATAATTGGTTTCGCTTTTTATTAAAAAAGTTTTAAGGAGCAGTATTTTTTTATATTCTAAAAAATAACAACCTTTCTATATAAGAGTAATATTTTTTTTTGTGATAACTGAGACTAATGATTTTACAATGAGAATAACAAAAAATAGCAAAGACAATAAAATGAAAATATAATAAAAGAAGAGAAAAGGGAATAAAAAATAATAAAGGCGAAGTATACTTTAATTTTTATTTAATTAATTATTTTTATATGATTCTTTAAAAAGAATTCATGCAAATTGAAAAATAATAATTATAATTACTTCAATATTTTTTCTTTTCCTTTAAAGGTGGTATAATGAAAGTTAACTATCATATTTACAATAAATGATTAAATAACTAACTATCAATTTAATAAAAGAAAAAATAAGAAAAAATAAGAAGTAACATAAAAAAAAGTTTTGTTCTATTTTATTGAAGTGCGTATTTTTTTTAAATTTAAATTATATACACAACGCACAGTGGATTCTATTGCATCTATTATTGATTGGTATATATATATATATATATATATATTATAAAAGTTACTGAAAACTTATTGGTTAATTAATTAATCGAGGTTATCATCATGGTGAATGTGATCTTAGATTATGTTCTGGTGGGAAGTTCCGGTTGGACGTCCCAATTGGGGCGTTAATTTCAAACTTCGACAATTTTAGTAAAATTGTCGAAGTTTTTGGATTATTTATATATATGATCTAGTAAACATATCAACTTGTGGGATTCATTTAAATTTATATTTGTGTTATTTCACCTATTTCATCTTATTTTAGTATTAAAAAATAATTAAAGCAAAATCTTTGTTTCGTAATAAACTGTATATACATATGTATGATTATTATTAATAAAAAAATCCTTCTATATATATTTATTTGATGGAAAAAAAAATTGGTATAATATACAGAAAAAAAATTTAAATATTTAAATATTATTATTATTATTATTATTTTTAAGATGTTGGAGGAATTGGAATAGGTTTCACCATAGGAGAAGATGAAAAAATCGTATTTTCATCATATTTTTTACAAAATAATTGTAAACGTTGACGAATCATTTCTTTTGTTACTGGCTTACTTAAAATATCATCAAATGTATCAACTAATTGACCAGTTCTTTCATATGCTGTAACGGCTATAATTGGAGTATGTTCATTACAATTTTTTGTTGATTTTATCATCCTTGCTGCTGCTTCACCGTCAACTATTTAAAATAAAGTAAATAAATAAAATTGATGATGATTAATAAATATTCATATATAATTATTATAATATTATTATTTATTAAAACAGTAGTATATATATATATATATATATATATGTAAACTTACTTATAGGCATTCGAATATCCATAAAAATAATATCAAATTGAACATTTCCCATAGCATACCGAATAGCTTGAGCTCCATTACGTACAATAACACATCGACAATTTAATTTTTCAAGTATAGTTTCTAAAATTTTACAACTAATTGGATTGTCATCTGCTATTAAACAATCTAATGAATTTTTGGTATTATTATTATAATATTTTTTATTATTATTATCTATGATGGAAGTAGGTTGATTCATTTTAGGTGATGATGATGGTGATGATTTTAAAATTTGTCTTTTTAATGGATGATGATGTTGATGTATAAACGATGATTTTCTAAGTGGTATAGATGATATTGGTGAAGGATCATCAATATAATAAGCATCTTTATATTTATTTTTAAATGAAATCGATGGTTCAGATAAATCAAACTGTATATGTTGATTACCAGGTGATGAAATGGATCGACTACGTGTTGAACCTCTTTTACTAAATTCTGTTGTTGTTACTATTGTTTCTGTATTAGGCGTAGATGGTGATGATGTATCAGTCACTATTTTTATTCCTGTAGATGATTTTCCTCTATTACTATTATTATTACGAGCAGCTATGGATAATTGTATAGGAAGAGGAGGCGGTGGAGGCGGAGGTACTGATGAAGTAGATGATGATGAATAAGATGGCTTAGATGAATTGGAAGGTGATAAATTTTTTGGCGTTGCTGGTAAAGAAGTGGTAAAAGGCAAATGATGAAATGAAGTATTAGATGAATGACTTGACCCAATCCCTAAATCAAAAATAGAATTTCTTTTTTTCTTTGAAATAGCTGGTAAAGATCTATTCAACCAATTTGATGTAGATGAGGTAGAAGTAGATGATTCTTTAGAAAATCGACGTTCACCAAATGATAATGATGATGAGGAAGATTGGTTGCTTGTTGATGATGTTGATGATACATTCACTGCTATACCATCATGTCTTATTTTTCTTATAGCATCTTCATTGGCTTTTTCTAAAAGTGGTAAATTTTTATAAACAAATGTTCCAAAATCAACTCCTCCTCCACCTTTATTATTATTATTATTGTTTTTAATTTCTAATGAAGTTGCTGTTGAATTATTTTCCATGGAAATCATACTCTTATTTTCTTCTTGTGCTACAACTTGATCAAAAAGTGATGTTACATTAGATGTAGTAGCTGTAGGATATTGATCTAATATGATAGATTCAGCTTGCTTTACTTGTTCCATTTCATTTGGATTTAATATTAATTGTTGACGATGATCATTGATGGTAGTCATAGTAGCACCTCTTGAATCAAAATAATCTGTATCTTCTTCATTGGTTGGTTGTGGTACAAAAGAAGGTGATTCTGTTAATAAATTTTCCCAATCAATATCTTTAAAAAATGGATGCTGTTTTACTTGTTCCGCACCATGAACGCCTAATCTTTTATCAGGATCTAAAGTCATTAATTGTTCCATGAAATCGCGTGCTTCTTTAGATACTTCAATTTGATTTTCATGCCAATCAATTCTATGTGATAATATATTTTCAAATACTTTATCAGGAGAATCATCATTAAAAGGTGGATAGCCATAAAGGAATTCATAACAAATAACACCAAGCGCCCACTATACAATAATAGTAATTATTATTAGTATATCCCTTATTTACTTAATTATTTATATTTTTTTTTATTTCCTCTTCTTACCCAATCTACCATATAATCTTGACCAGTACCAAGTATACTTTCAGGAGCAATATAATCTGGTGTACCAATAGCATTTCTTTTAGGATCCAAACGATTTTGTAAAGAAGAATCATGTTCATTACGCTCAAAATTAAAAACATTAGGTAAAACAGAATAACCAAGAGAAGAAGTACTTGTTGGTGTTAAACCAGCATTGCTTGGTCGATGATGGTAGGATGATAACCAAGACTTTTGCTGTTGTTGTTGCTCTTCATTATTATTGTTATTCCATCCTGGTGTTGATGCCGTTGATGTAGATGGCCCAATATTAAATGAATTATTGTTTTCATCATTATTATTAGTGTTACTACTACCTATTGTAGACATGCTTGTGACTGATCCACGACGTTGTTTATCCCTTTCAAATAATAAACTAAAATAAGAATGTTTATATAATTTTGAAGGTGATGGTATTGTAAAACCATTATTATTATTATTAGTGGAAGTGGTAGTGTTAGATAGTGGTGATGAGGGTGGTGTATTTGATCTTGACGGTGCAGGGGATGTAGGTAATGTAGAAGTGGTATCATTGGAAATAGGTTTATGCGTAAGTTCATCTCGTACACGACGATCTAAAAATCCAATTCTTGACAATCCAAAATCGGTTAATTTCAAATGTCCATTTTGATCAATTAAAAGATTATCAGGTTTAAGATCTCTATAAAAAAATGGTAAAAAACAATAATAATAATAAATATATTTAAATAGTAAAAAATAAATATATGTATATATATGCTATTTTTTTTTAATAATAGTACCTATGAACAATATTTTTTTTATGAAGATAAGCAAGGCCCAAAGTAACCTCTGCTAAATAATTTCTAGCCCAATCTTCAGGTAACCTTCCTAATACTTTAATTAAAGCTGAACAATCACCACCATTTAAATATTCCAAAACAAGATAAAGATAATCCTTTGATTGAAAAGTATAATATAATTTAGTAACAAAAGGACTATCTGTTTGAGCCATTAATACCATTCTTTCTGCTTTAACATTAGTGACCTGATTTTTAGCTATCATATCTGATTTCTTTAAAAATTTAATTGCATAATAATCACCAGTTAATCTCTTTTTAGCTAAAAATACAGATCCAAATGCTCCCTTACTAATAGGTTTAATAATGTCATAATCATTTATACTAGGCACACTAGGTCTACTAGGTGTAGTAGCAGTTATATTTGGTGTTGTAGGGGTGGTGGATGACGAAGATGTTGAATTTGTAATTGAATTGTTGTTATTGGATTTTGATGATGTTGATGATGATGATGCTTTTTTTGATGATGAAGTGGATGATTGAATAATAGATGATTCGCGTTGATTATTATTGTCATTCTTATGTTGATATTGGTGTTTATGGTTTTTATTTTTATGCTTACTATTACTGTTAGTATTAATTTTATGGGTATTACTATTTTGAGTAGGATATATACCAGGTGATGCTAAAGGTGTATCAATTGTTTCCATTTCTACAATAGGTGGACGAATAGTCATAGACTGTTGTTGTTGGGCTTTGAGTTTTTGTTTACGAGTTAATTTAGTCATTCCTGAGGCTTTTTTAGCTTTCCATGTTTTTAAACGACGCATAATTGATTTTTTGGATGATGATGAGGTAGGTTCATTTTTATCCTTTTCATTTATCTTTAAATTATCATTATTTTCATTATGATGATATTGCTGATGCTTTTCTTCTTGATGATGGCGATCTAGATCTTGCTTTTCATTTTCCATTTTTACATCTTCTTCTATTTTTTCATTTCCATTTTGCCCTTGATTTTGATAATTGGTAGTAATAGTAGGTGTAACAAATTCAGACCAACCTTCTTCTTGCATCATTGTTTTTTGAAAATCTAATCTTACACGATCATTATATTCCAATTGATCATACATACGATTAATTAAATCTACTTTACTTTTAGTAAAATTACCGATATCATGAATTAAAGAGATATATACAGGATCATTATTATCAATAGGAGGTGGCCGCCAATATAATATTTTAATCATTATTTCTTTAGATGAAGATATGATTGAACAACTATTATTATTATTATTATCGCTATTACTATTATTATTATTATTATTATTATTATTTGTATCAATATCATGATCATCAGGAATTGGAATATTAATAGCATCATCTACAATTTCAAGTAAATTTTTACAAATGGAAATATTGATTAATCTTTGTTCTTCAGGATCATACATATCATTATCAGTTGGTAATACATTTTCTAAATAAGAAGTATCATCATTATCACCATCATCACTATTATTAATATTATTATTCATTATTGATTTTAATTGTTTTTGATTTTGTGGTTGTGATTGTTCATTATCATGTAAGAGTTCCATAATTAAATGCTTTAATTCTCCTAAACTATCATTACAAATGATTGTATCCATTTCAGTTCTATGAAGTTCTACACATAATTCAGAATGTTGTTCAAAAAAGGCTGCAACAATTAATCTTTCACAAACACGACATAAAACTGGAGGTAATGAAAAAAGTGCTTGAGCTGATAATAAAGGACGATCAGAAGTTGGGACGCCACCATGAGAAATAGATCTTCTCATATTTGTTCCTGTTGTTATTGATAAACGGTTAGTAGTAATAGTATTATCAGATATATCCATTTTATCTTTATCTTTGTATCCTAGTATATCATGATCATTTTCATATAATAATAATGTATCTTCATTAAAAATTAAAGGTTCAGAAATAGATCGTGATCTTGATGATAATATATAATTATTTTGTTCATCACCAATATGAATATGGGTGTTTGTATTATCGTTATCATTATTATCATTTTGATGAATCATCATGTTATCATTTCCATGTTGTTGTTGATGATAATGTTCATTAGCAATATGATCATCACCATTATTATCGATAATAGTATCAAGTGGTGCATTTGTTGAATCCATAGGTGAATGTTGTTGTTGTTGTAATGGTTTAATCACCCACATTGTGTGACTAACTTCACTAGTAACATGATTATACATTAACATTCCTTTTCCTTCCATTTCAATTAAATGATCATCACCCGTTTGTAAACAAAATTGAATTTCCACTATACGACTAGTATCTTGTAATAAATCTTTTGTTGCTTGTAAAAATAAATGTTTCTCATTACCCAATAAAAAATCAGAAATTCCTTTACCAATAATTTCTTGTGGATCAGATTGAACAATTTCTAACCATACTGGACTTAAATAACGTACAATGGCCGTATCTAATGTTAATTCCATGACAATAGCATTATTCTGTCCTCGTTTGACTGCTTCTTGTAATTGAGCACTATCCATTTTTTTATTACTATTATTATCTAATTGTGGTGATGACGATCTATATAAATATTGTCTTGAGTCATTTCCATCTTCATCTTCTTCATAATCATTATAAAGATCTTCATCTTCTTCATCTATTTCTGTTCCTTCTTCGTCTTGTTGATATAAACTTATACCTGATTGTTTTCTAATATCGTCTTTACTATTAATGTCCATATCCATTGTCATATTTTTGGATAATAAACCATAAGGATGGGAATCCTGTTGAGATTCTTTAAAACTAAATGCACTTTCAGTTTCACTAATACTTCTAAAACGAATACCACCCTCTCCATTATATTCATAATCTGTTCCTTCATTATCACTTAACAATCCATCTTCAATATTTAAATTAGAAGTAGAAAATAGTGATGTTGTTGGTGATGATAGTGATCCATATTTTGTAATTAAATTAACCGATGATGATGATGAAGAATTGTAATTATTATTATTATTATTATTATTATTACTGCTATTATTACTATTATTAGAATACCAAAAACCACGTTCAGCTTCCCACCATTCAATCACACGATTTAAAGCTGCAACACAAAGTAATAAACGGACATACCATTCTCTACAAGGCCAATCATGATTCGTATCCCATCTATAACCGATCGATTGAATCTCCGAAACAATTGAAGCACATGCACCTGCATTATCTAAATAAGATTCCAATGGTGTATCAAGAATGTTTTGTGCTAAACAAATTAAATCTTGTAATGTTAAAATAAATGGTGTGGGTAAATAAGCATCTTCAGATATCATGGTATAGCGTGATGATGATTTTAATGATAAAGAGGATGATGGTAAAGGTGGTGGTGTGGAAGATGTAGAAGGTGATGATGATGAAGAGTCATTAAAAATATGATGTTGTTGTTTTAATGAGGATGATTTCAATGATAATAATGTTTTTGGACGATCATCTTTTGGTGTTGTTAATTGACTATTATCTGTTTCAGAAGAACTTAATTCTGACAATTCTTCAATATTTTGCAATCTACTTTTATGATTATGTTGTCTTAATAAATTATTAGAATGGGATGATGTCAATGAAGATGGATGTGAAATTAAATCATTTAAAGGAGATGATGACGATGCTGGTGATGATGATAACGATGATGGTGTTACTAAAGGATGAATCATCGATGATGATGATTGTGATTTTTTTGATATAGATACAGCTTGCGTAGGAAATGTATAATTTTGTTGTTTAAAATGTTGATCTTCGTTTTCTTCGTCGGTATCATCGGAATTTAATTCATTATCTAAACCATCTTCGTCTACATATCTTAAACCACGTTCTACATATTCATTTAATCCATCAATGATCATACGTAATTCATTATCACAGGCATTTTTTGCAGATTGTAAACGTGATTTAATGGTATGACGTATTCTTCCTGTTGAAGAAGAAGTAGAAGAAAAAGAAGAAGATTTTTCATCACCCATAGATGTATTATTATTATTATTATTATTATTTCCACTACCAAAAATATTACCAAGTTTTCCAAAAGCACCCATTCTATTATTCCCAGTGTCTTGGAAAAAATAACCAATGGTACCAACATTATCAGTAGATGGAGGAGGAGGATAGCCACTCATTCTTGCACTTGAATACATAATACTAGAGGATATAGATGGTACCCGTTGTGATGATGAAGTAATAGACATATCATCAATGGAATTAGGTGAGGAAGCATTTAAATCTGAATAAGATAGTCGTCTTCTCCAATAATCCTTTGGTATTGTAGATGAAGTTGTTGATGTTGTCGTTTCTAAAGGATGTTGTGGGTATGGCTCATCCATCATAGAAAGTGGATCCATTTGAGGATATACATATTGTAAATCTAATGACAAATTGTTTTTTCTATTACCAGAAAAAGATTTTGATTCTGATGATGATGATAATGAGAATGGTTGAGATCCAGTTAACATAGATGATGATGATGTTGTTGATGAAATTGATAATTTATTAGATTTCATCGTACCTTGTTTATTTTTATTACTATTAAATATATTATTCATTGAATTGGTTGTTGCTGATTTATTATCATTATTTTTAATATTATTGTATTCATCAACCCAATCTACCCAAGGAATACAATGAATAATATCTACATCTTCATCATGATTTAAATCAATGGTAATTAACTTTTTACAATGTTTGATATCGTCAGAATCTAGTCGTTGTCGTATATAAACATCTACTGTTGATTTCATTTCATTGACATTAAATATACACCAGTTTTTAATTTTACTTAAACGGGAAAGGTATAAATAATGACCATTATCATTTTTGGTTGGAGCAAAAGATGATCTAACTTTATAAATATATATAAGCATTTTTTTTTTTCCAATATAGATATTAATTTATAAAATTAAATATATTTTATATTTCTTACTATTATCATTATCCAATGGAATATTGAAATAATTATTAGTCTCATATTCATATTTATGTTCAGGAGCAGAAGTTTGACCAATATTTAAATTTTTCATATAAGATAATTTTCTAAACATAATATCAACTCTAGAATTAAAATCAGTATGCTGGTGTTGCTGCTGTTGTTGATGATCCATATTATCAAGTAATAAAGCAGGATATAAAGCATTAACATTTTGTTGTTGCTGTTGTTGAGAATCATTCATTACAATATGATGATGGTGATGAAAAGGATAAACAGCCGGTATTTCACTGTTTAAATCAATTTCAATAACATCTTTATCAATATCATTACTAGGAGCTGATAATTGACGTTTTAAAAATGAATGTAAAGAGTGTTGATAACTTGGTATATCATTTATAGTCATTGTATTACATGAATTTGTTGTAGAAGAAGTAGAGATAGGAAGATTAGAATGAATTGATGGAGATGAGGAAGGTGGATTTGTTATTAAAGATTTAGTTGATGAAATAGAAGAAGATGTGGTTGCATAAGATCTTGTATGTCTTGGAATGTTTGAAAATTGATCATTCATAGGTGAATGAGGTGGCGGTTCACTTACTAAAGATTGGCGATGAATAACATTATTTAATTCTGAACTTGGAATATTTTTTAATAAATTCATGGACGATCTTCTTTTATTATTATTATTTATTTTAGATAATGGGTTATTCGATATTTCGAAACTTAAAGGTGAAGATGAACCGGGACTATGATCATGTAAATAATTTGATTTATCTAATGAAAAAAATAATAGAAATAAATTGAGAAAATCATTTTTACATTTTTTTTTTTAGTACATGTGAATTAAAAATAAAAAAGGTGATTGATTATAAATATATGTTTATCATCTTACTTTTATCGTGATTAATATACATTGGACTAGATAACCAAGGAGAAGGATGATAAGAAGATGAAGAATAGGGAGAACCATAAGTATCATCATATTGAAAACTAGTATCAGTAATGATTGAAGAAACAGATGAAGTACGATGACGTGAAAATGACTCAGATGACGATGATGATGAAGTAGCAACAAATAAATGGTTTTGCCGTTGTTGTTGCTTATAAATAGAAGAAGAAGTATTAGATTTTGATAATAAATCAATATTATTATTATGATTATTAAAAGAGGATGTTGATGGTGATGGTATGGATGATGATGATGATGTTGATGATAATATTTGATCTATAGAAGGACGTCTATGCTCACGTAATTTATTGATAGAACCAGATTTATTAAACATGATCATTGTTTCATCATTAGTATCACTATTATTATTATTATTATTGATATTATCTAATAAAGATGATGATGATGAAGGAGAAAAAGGTTTTCCAATATCAGCTAAAGAAGATTTTCTTTTTTTTATTATTGAATGATCAGTTGAAGAAGAAGAAGAAGAAGAAGAGGGAGTTGTAGAATATAAACCAGTTGTATCTATCCAACTTGCTCTCTTTGATTTTAACATATATTTTCCACCACTTCCAATAGGACTAGCATATCTAAATGTATTTTGACATGATCTTGAAGAAGGATCTAATTCCTGCATATTTTCTATGCTAGATTGTTTATCTACTGCTGTTGGTGTTACTGTCATTATTGATGGTGAAGAAGCTGTATTATTGTTATTGCCGTTTAATATATTGTTATTTTTATCCATACTGACATCGCGTGTAATATTACTAATAATATTATTATTATTATTTTCAGTAGTAGTTGCAGGAATATGCTGTTCTGTAGATACTGGCGGAATACAACCTGAAATCCCTTTAACTACTTGATCCATAGGTGTGACATTGAATAAAAGAAAGAAAAGAGAAAAGAAGAGAAAAAAAAGGAAAAGAGAAAAAAAAGAAGAAAAAGAGAATAAGAAAAAAAAAAAGAAGGTTATAATAAATAAATATCAAAACAAAAACAAATAAATAAGAATTATTATTATTATTATGAAAAAAAGGGAGAGAAAATTAAATAGAAAGAAAAAAAATGAGTGGGAAAACTTTACCAGTAAATAAATCAAGCAATTTGATTGGTTCATACTTCACTCTTACTTCAACTTGCATCAGGTAATCCCTTAAAAAGGCAAACATGATATTACATTTTAAACTTTTTTTAAATACTTTATTTTAATAATACAGGTTTTATTTTATTTATTTTTTTCATCGTCATTTGATACACTTTAAAAAAAAATATTTATCATTTTAATCTTTGATCATCTCTTTTTATTTTATGGATTAATTAAAAAGGGTTATTTTTTTATTTACGAAGAATGAAGAAGAATAGAAACTTACATTTATTTAAATTCACATATACCACTGATACATAATAATAAAACCTATTTAACACATATATATTGTTGAATTTATATTAAACTGGTTAAAGTATTTTTAAGTTTCATCTTTTTTTTAATAATGGTTTTATATCTTTCTCTCCCAAGGTTAATTACTATGGATTGGATTCATAATGATTCTCGGATCTTTTTCATTCAAGTATGTTTAAAAAAATCAATAAAATTTTTCCACCCCTTCCAGCTCTTTTTTTCTGAATTGATTGCGGGGTTTTTGTGTTGATCCCAAAAAAAAAGAAAAAGATAAAAAGGTGTGATCAAACACACTTTTATTCTCTCCCATACTAATGGGTAAGGGGAGATGGGAGGGGAGAAAACACTAAAATATTATATTTTAATTATTATTATTTGTATTACTATTTTGTATATATTTTTTTTCTTTGTGCTTTTATTTATTTACTATTCCTTTTTTTTTTTTTTTTTGAAAAAAAAAAAAGAAAAAAGTAATGTGAGATGTTTATTAAATAATTACTAATGGTTTTTAATATGATGTATATATATTATTCACTCCTAATAAAATCATCGTAAAAAAAAATCAAAATTTATCGAAACTGAGGTTAAAAAAAAAAGAAAAACACTTTCCTTATAAATCATTATATCCATCATTTATGTAAATAAACATATAGTCTTTCTTTTTATGTGGGAATAATATTAGTATTTCATCATAGAAGAATCTGATAATGTATATTTATAAATATAGATATCAAAAGTAATACAAAAATCTAGTACTCCATTTAGTCATTAAAAAAAAATCACTTGTCAATTTTTTTTTCTTCACTTGACTTTCTTTTTATTTTTTTAATATGTTCAAGTAATTTATAAATAATAGAGATCATATGATGATAATCATTACTTGTTTAAATAAAATATATATAAATTTAGTTAATTCAGAAATATCAACTGGATTTTTTTTATCTCACTTTTAAAAATAACTTTTTTTTTGTTGTATAAAAAAAGAAGGTGAAAAAAAGTGCTTCACTTTTTTTTCCGTTTCAAAAAATAAAAGCGAAATAGATATATTTAGCTTTGACGCCTTTTGATTTAAAATTCCGCTGATTTTTTATTTTAATACATTTAGTCTTCCTATTTTTTTTCTCTCTTGATTTCTTTTTTCTTTATTTTTCTTTCATATTCTTTTTCATACTTTTTTTATTATTATTATTATTACATCTTTATGGCTCAAACTACAAAAGTCATTGGTGAATTAGCTGTTGTAGCTTTAAAAGCTGTAAGTACCATTTAAAATAGAATAAATAAACTTGAATATAAACTCATTTATTATTATTATTATTATTATTATTATTATTATTATAATAGAGAGACCTTCCTAATCGTGAAGTAAGTTATTATTATTATTTATTGTTATTATATCAAAAAGAGAATAATAAAGAATAAGTATATTTACTAGTATACTTTCTTTTTTTTAAAAAGATTGTTGGAAAACAAGATCCTTTTTGTGTATTTCGTTTAGGTGAAGAAGCCAAGAAAACAAAAACAGATTATCGTGGCGGTCAATACCCTGTTTGGGATGATCAGGTACAATTCCTAAATATATATAAATAAATAATATAAATAGTACTCATATCATTATATACATGTATATTAGGTTAACTTAGTTGTTCCCGAAGGAAAAACTAAAATGAGAGTTCAAATATTTGATGAAGATGCTAAAAAAGAAGACTTGATTTCAGAAACTGATATAGACTTGGCTGAAGTTATAAAAGAGGGTGAACAAGATGGTAAAATAATAATAATAATAATAATAAATATATGTATATATATGTATTTGTAAAAGTATGTTTCTTTGTGTGTGAATATTGTTTTCATTGTTTTTATTTTTATCATTTTTTAAACAAAAAGGTTGGTTCCAACTTATGTTTAAGGGACGTAAGGCTGGTGAAATATATTTAGAACTTACTTTCTATTCTGCGGTAAGTGGGCAAAAAAAAAAAATAACAAAAAAAAAAAAATAAACAAATTGTAACCAAATAGAGTTAGTTCTAACCAATCTCTTAATTCTTTTTTTTTATATTTATATTTTTGTATCTCATTATAAAAATTTAAATATATATAGCGCCCACCACCACGTCGTCAACCTACTAGATATAAAGGTGCTTATACACGTCCTCAATCTTATCAACAACCTCCACCACCTCTTCCTAATAATAACTATCCTCCATCAACAGGTCGCCCACTTCCACCTGCTCCAACTGCTTCTACTTCTACACCTGTAAATTATAGTGGTGTTGGTCCAAAACCTTATATACCACCCCCAGCTGCTCAAAATCAACCTCAACATATAGCTACACCTCATATGCCTCAAACTCTTAATCCTCAACCTAGACCTTCTACCAGCACTGGTTACCCACCTGTTTCTTCTGCTCATCCTACTCCTAATCCAAATCATCATTCTCCATATCCTCCTCCATCATCACATCAACGTCCACCACCACAAAATAATTCTTCATTTTATCCACCTTCTTCTAATCCTCCTCCTTCTCATGCAAACGGAAATAATAATAATACTCAGCCTTTATTATCAGCTCCTTTCCGTCCTGGACATTCTCCACAAAACTCTGTCAGTGGTCAACAAAATAATCATGGTAAAAAAAAATAAGAATAGATAAATCAATAAATATATTACGTATAATAATCATAATAAAAAAAAATAACACTTTGGGGTATTATTATATATATTTATAGGTTATCCACCACCTTCTCATGGATATAATCAACCTTATCCTCCAACAGCATCCTCTTATCCACCTAGTTCACAGCCTCAATATGGTAGTTTCTCTACACCAATTACAGCATCTGCTACACCCTATGGTGGATCATCTACTCCAGTACCACCATCCGCTAATACATTAAGTTTCCCTCAACCTCAACGCCATTCTGGTAGTTTTAATTCTCCTTTCCCAACTCCTCAACAACCATTTGCCGCTGCTCAACCTCCACCATCACATTATCCTCCATCATCTACTGGTGGCTATCCTCCTCCATCCAATAGCGGTTATCCTCCTAATCCTGTAGGTGGTTATCCCCCTCCATCCAATGGTGGTTATCCTCCTCAACAGCAACATGGCTACCCACCTCAACAAAATCAACATCATGGTTACCCACCTTATCCTCCTCAATAAATAAATATAAACAACTGTTATATCATTAGGTCGTCAAAATAAAAGAGAGAGAGAAAAGGAAAAAAAAAAGGAATAATAATAACACACACACATATGCACACCTATATACATACATATACACACATATATACTTTATAGATTTTTCTTTTTTTATTGTTTTATTGTTTTATTATTTTTGATCAATGATTAACTTTATATATATCCATTCTCAAAATTTAGTATATTTTTTATATATGGAACTTTTTTTTGTTAAACTATTTGTTATTATCATTTCTATTACTACTACTACTGCTGTTACTATTATTATTATTATTATTATTATTATTACTATTGCTATTATTATATTCTTATTATTATTTTCATTTATTGTAACTATTTTGTATAAAATAAAAGAATAATAAAAAAAAACCTATATATGATTTTTTTTTTATAATAATGGGTTTTTTTTAAAAAAAAAAATGATATTTTAAAAGGGAAAAAATGCATCAATTTTTTTAAAAACAAGAATACTCAGCAAAAGAGCAGATGTCTTTTTATAGCCTTGTTTCACATTTATAGTGATCCCTTTCTTTTCTATTTATATGTGCATAAAGGCGATCAATTTTACCTATTCTAAAAAAAAAACCCATTATTTTAAAGGTAAACATAATATTATTATCATCTCTTCCTTTTTTTAACATATATATTCTATTTTTCACCACAAAGCTGCTTATAAAGTCGACCACATTTACACCCAAAATAGTGATAAGAAGGTAGGTGTAAATGCGACACCTACTAGTTTTTTTTAATTCATCATTTTTAATAATACTTTTTTTTTGCTTGGTAGTATTTATTTAATACAAAAAAGGTGCTTTTTTTTCAAATAAACGTATACATTTATAAACAAAATTATTTTAATAATTTTTATTTCGTACAAAGAAAAAAAGAAAAGAAAAGGAAAAAAAGATTAAAATTCACAAATTATATATAGTCTTGAAATAACAGGATTTTTTGTGATTAATTCATTAATATGGCTGAATTTTTTATTTTATACGAAAGAAACTCAATCAATTGATTGGCTGCCTATCAAAAAACGGAGTTTAAAACATGAAGCAAATTCCAAACCCAATGTGATTATTTTCTTTTTCATTCTCTTTTTTTTTCGTATCATGTTCATTTTTATTTATTTATTTAAACATATATAAATATAATAATGAATAATAATACCCCCAAACGATCACTTTCTTTTCATACAAAATCAATTTCACAAGAAGATATGGAATCAATAAGTTCTTCACCTAGATATCGACCAATGTCTTATTCCCCACCACCATCACTTAATAATAATAATAATAGATCATTATTAACGAAACAAAAAAGTGAAACAAATCTATTAAGTAGACAAAATAGTGATATATCCTTATATGCGACAACATCTACAACATCAAACTTAACATCAGATATACCTTGGACTCGTAAACAATGGGAAATATTAGAATATTGGTATGATAAAAGAGATAGAAATTGTCAAAGGGCAAGTATGTCTTTTTATTTACATGAATCTTTAGATAAAGATACAAATACCCCAAAATGGTCAAAAGAATATATTTTATGGCGATGTCAATGTTTAGATACCAATACAAAATATCATCATGGTGTATTGCCAAGTGAAAGAAAGAAAAGAAGAGATAAAATAAAAATGAATAAAAAATTAGACAAAAAACAACAACAGCGTCAGGATTTATTATTAGATAATAATAATAAAAATTCTAATACTAATAATAATTTAGTTCCACCTATTAGTCGTAGAACAAGTTTTAGTAATAATAGTTATAGTAGTAGTAGAAAAAATAGTTTTATTGAATAATAAAGGAAAAAGAAAAGAAAGAAAGAAAAAAAAAGAAAGAGCGAAAAAAAAAGGTTTTCTCTTTTTGCTGTAAAATCATGTTACCATCATTTTTTTTTATTGTTATTGAATAAAAACATCATTACCATTAAAAAAAAGAATGAAACCAGATTTGTTAAATTGGCTAAAACTTAGCGGAGAGTATATATATAACCTAAAATGAAAGGAAGAAAAAAAAAGTCGGACCTCTATTTTTTTTTCCTTCTCTCTCTTTCTTTTTTCTCACTTTTTTGACTTTTTCTATTTCTATAAAAAAAGTAGAAAGTGTGTTATTAATAATAATCAACAATTCAACATATAAATATATATATATATATACCATTGTATAATAATCAATAAAATAACGAAAGTCAATTTCAATTGACTGTACAATAAATATTGTTACATGAATATTCATACAATAGATCCAAATTCAATAAAAATAAATGGTTATACTTTAAATTCTGTATATCCTTTAGAAAAAGGAAGTGACGATGTCATTGTTGCATTTGGCACAAGGTATTTTTTTGAAGAAAGAAAAGAAAAAAACAACAACATATATATATATTTCATTCACTAATATCGTATATATAATAGGATAAAAGATAATTTACCTATTGTAGCTAAATTATCTTATCAAGGACTTCGTTTAGAAAGAGAATATCATATTATAAAAAGATTATATGGATTACCTGGCTCCGAACAATTATTAAACCAACCTATTGAAAAAATCAACTTATTTAATGGATATATGGCTATTATTTTTAAATATGATGGTAAACTAATATGGATATATATATAATAATAATAATCAATAATCAATAATTAATAATTAATTTAAAAAAAAGAGTACTTTTGAAATGCTTGGTAGGACAATAAAAAAACGTAAATAATAACCATATTTTTTTTTTTTTTTGACAATTTGTGTATCCTATTTAATATTATTATTTTAGGAAAAAATCGATTAGGCACTTGTCAACAAAATTTATCATTCAACACCGATCATTCTGATCAACCTCCTGTAAATAACCATTCTTTTATGGATTTAGCTACTTTTTTAGATTTTGCTATACAATGTTGTGATTGTCTAGAATTTATTCATAAACATCAAAGTAAATTTAATAATAATAATAATAATAATACAAATATAAATAATAATAATATATTGTTTTATTTATTTATTTGCATTTCTTAGTTGTTCATGGCGAAATTAAATTAAATGCTTTTTTATGGCCAGAAAATAATCATGTTAAATTGTGGAACTTTGGATCTGGATCTAGAAGTTTAGAAACGAATTTTACTTCAGAAGGATGGAGAAAAAAAGTACATCAATTTGGAACACATCATTTTTTACAAATGTTAATTTATATGTCACCTGAACAAACTGGTCGTACGACTTTTCAACCTGATCATCGAACGGATCTTTATAGTATTGGTATTACTTTTTATGTAATTTTAACACATACTTTACCTTTTGCTCATAATAGTCCTATGGAAATTGTACATAATGTCATGAATAAAAAGTTAAATCCTGTACATCAACTTAGATCTGATCTTCCTATGGTTTTATCGGCTATTATTGAAAAATTAACCAATAAGGTATTTTATTTATATATGAACATATTTTAGATTACAATTTTATTGTTTATTTCATTTTTACTTAATTTTTCATTCTTTATATATATATATATAGTCGCCAGATGAAAGATATACAAGCGCTCATGGGTTACGTGAAGATTTAAAAGAAGTAAAAAGGCAATTAATTGCAACTAATGATTCTCAGGTATATATTTATCTTATAGAAAATGATATATTAATTAATAAAAAAAAATTAAAACTCAGTAATGGATGTTTTTTTAATAGTCTATTTCACCATTTAATCTTGGTACTTCAGATATTGCGAGTGTATTTACATTACCTAATGGATGTTTTGGTAGAAAAAAAGAGGTAGAAATGGTGACTAGTATTGTTAGAAGAAAAGCATATATGTATGGACGTAATGCAAGGCATTCAAAAACTATTAATAATAAAAAACATTTAGATCCAATTCTTACTCCATTTAATACAAGTAACTCTACTACTACGACTAATAATAATAATAATAATATGGATAAAACAAACAACAATTATAATATATATGAAAGCTTTAACCAGCATGGAAAAAGACATCCACAAAGACAATTTCAACAACAACAGCAAATGAATTACTGGAAATCCAAACCTACAGAAATTGTGGCCATTTATGGAGATTCTGGTGTGGGAAAATCCACACTTGTAAGAAATATTCAACAAGTAGCAAGAGAATATGGCTATATAGCTACAGCTAAATTTGATACTAGACAACCTACACCTTATGGATGTATATTAAGATGTTTATCTATTTTCTTTAAAAATATTCTTGGTGAATCTCAAGTGGAATTTGATAAATTTGCTAGCATGTTAAAAACTCAGTTAGGGTCCCAGGCCATTAAAGAATTACCGACCTTACTATTGGATAATGTACCTGAAATTTATTCTTTTTTACCTTCATCATCTCCTCCACCTCATCCTCTTCATCGTCCTTCATTATCATTTACATCATCATCATCACCATCAGATACAACAACTACTACAGCAGCAAACAATGCAATTGATATGGATCGACATCATAGTAATGATATTCATGGTAGTGAGATTAAAATGAGATTTCATTCTGTCTTTTTAGAAATATTTCAAGTCATGGTGAAATTTAAATTTGTTACATTAGTAAGTATAGAAAAAAAAATGAAAAAGGGAAAAATAAAAATGAAAAAAGAAAAGAATTAAAAATATACAAATATTTAATTTTCTATTTTTCTTTTTTTCTTTTGTACAATTTTAATAGTTCTTAGAAGATCTACATCAAGCTGGTAAAATTATATAAATAACAAACGGACTTTTTTTTTGATTATTTTGTACAACGTTTAACGGAAACTCAAATTTCTGCTTAATTTTTTTTAATTTTTTAGATGAAGCATCCATTGAATTGTTAAATTCTTTAATCTCCGCAAGATTAGACCTTTTAGTGATTATTACATATAGAAAAGATGATGGAAAGATAAATCGATTATCTACACTATTAAGTAATAATTCGTCTGTTGTGAATTATGTCAAATTAGAAAATATGGATCAAAATGAATTAATGGATTTAGTATGCACAGCTATGCATCGTCATAAAGAAATTGATATTGTTTTATTAAAACCATTAGTGGATTTTATATCTAAAAAAACAAAAGGAAATCCATTTTATGCTTGTCAATTACTTACAACTTTGGAAAAAAAGGGATTAATTTATTTTGATTGGGAACAAAATAAATGGGAATATAATTTAAAAAAAATTGAAATGGCTTTACTATTTAATGAAGTAGGTGGCGGTGACGACGGATCCAATAATGATGGGAATTTAAATAATATTGAATTTTTAGTAAGAAGATTAAAAGAATTACCTCCTGATGGTCAACGATTTTTAAAATGGGCTGCATTTATTGGAAATCATTTTAATTATGAAACGGTTAGACATCTTATGATGACGGATGATGAAAATAATAATAATAAAGAACAACAACAAAAAGATAAAGAAAAAAATAATGATAATAAGAAAGATGATACCAATGATAATTATAAATTACCACCAAGAACATCAAGTTTAAGGAGACAACAACAGCAGAAAGAAACTTCTAATTTAAAAGTAAAATCGTGTGATACAATCAATGGTCTTCAATCAGCATTACAACAAGGGTTTATTCATTCGTTTTCAAATGATGAATTTGGATTTAGTCATGATAGATATTCACAAGCAGCCATGTTATTAGCTAAATATGAAGATAAAGATCAAATTCATTTAAAAATAGCCACTTATTTTATGGATCAACCAGGAGTAGATATATTTTGGGTAGCAGATCATATTAAAGCAGCACTTGGTTTAATTCAACAATTAGAGGATAATGATAATCATGAAAATAATGAAATTAATAATAATAATGGAAATGATGATGATAATAATAATAACCATTGTTATCGTCATCATGATAAAAACAAATTAAAATATCGTACTATATTAATTCGTGCTGGAGATCATGCATATCATTCTGGTGCACACAATTTAGCATTCACGTATTATGTGGCAGCAAAAGATCTTTTACCTAAAGATCCATGGATGAAATCAACTACAACTACAGAAACAACAATAGAAACAAAAGATAATAATAATAGTAATAATAATGTTTATTTAGAAACTTTACATTTATATACACGATTAGCAGAAATTAGTTGGTCTTTAGGTTATGATTTAACTCAATCTCTTATTACTACCATCTTATCAAATGCTAAATCAGCCATTGATCGTGCTCCAGCTTATCGTTTGCAACATCGATATCAATGGTCTCATCAACAAAAACTTCATGATTCTCATATTTTATTAACTTGTTTAAATGAACTTGGTGTGAAACATTTGGAATTAGATGTACCTGATCATGAATTACAACTTTCTTATCAACAAATACGTGAAAAAGTTTTAAATTTAGGATTAGATAATATTTTATTATTACCTATTTGTGAAAGTCGTTTAATTCGTACAAGATTATCTATTTTGGAAGAATTGTAAGTGTGAGAGAATTTGAAAAAAAAAAATAAAAGAATAATAAAAAAAGAAAAAGGCATGTACTTATTTATTATTATTATTATTATTATTATTATTATTATTATTATTAATATTCTTTGTTTTAAAAAAATTAGGTGTATATGGGGTTTTTGGAGAAATGATATCAAATCAATTATGGCTGTCAGTTTACGATTAGTTTTGAAAACATTAAAACATAATATTATAAGTCCATCTACTGGTGTAGGATTTGTATTTTGTGGTATGGCATCCTTAATTTTATATAAAGATTATGATTTTGGACCCAAGATAGGTAAAATTGGAGTAACTATATGTGATCAATATGGTGGTAATTCTGAATGTGCAAGAGCCAAACATATTTATGGAGCTTATCTAAGTATTTGGCAAGGTCATTGTCGTGAAGCCATGCCCTTGTATCAACAAGCATTAAAACAAGCATTATTAGGTGGTGATCGCATGTCAGTGTCTTATTCTCATATTCGCATTGCTTCTTCTATGTTATTTTGTGGTAGTTTTAATGGTAGTAATAATAATTATGACGATGATGATAGTATCTCCTTATCTGATACTTTAAGAGAAGCAAAATTATGTTTGAATGAAATTGAAGCTGTTTATAAAACAGAACATATCTCTATTATGGCAACGACAATCATTCGTTTCATATTATCATTACAAGGCAAAACTTACGTAACTTCATCATCACCATTGATACATAATAAAGATGAAGATGAAGATGAAGTTTATATCTTTGATGATGACACATTTAACGAAAATGATTATATTACTGATTATAAAGAAAAAGGGGATTATTTGAAAGATTCTACACTTTTTTGGTATTATGGTACAAAACTTGTTAGTTTAACGCTTTTCGGTTATTATACAAATGCTGTTCGTATTGGTCATCAATATATTCCTACCATTATTCAAAATCCTTCATTTCGCCATACTCATTGGTGTTTAGTTGCTTATTGCTTGGCGATGATTCGTTGGATAAGAGAAGAAAAAAAAGATCAAGATCAACTTCAACATATACATAGATATAAAGAATTTTATCCTTTAATTATGAAATATAGAAATCTATTAGAAGAATGGGCAAATCATTCGTAAGTATATGTTTATATAATTATTATAACTATTATTATTTTTACTAAATATATATATATATATATATATACTCATGCATATATACTTATTAATATATAATATAATTTTATTTGATTAATTGGTAACTATAGAAAAATTAATCTTATTATGTTTGTCACATTAATTGTAAGTATATGTATATATATAAATAGATATAAAGAAAAATTGATGAATAAGTTAAATACTAATATTCTTTTTCTTTCTCTTAAAGGATGCTGAGCTATTATCTTTAACGGATGAAAATATTAGAAAAACAGAACAATTATATGATTTAGCTATTACTCAAGCTATGGAAGGAAAATGGCATTTTGAAACTAATCTCATGTATGAATACACTGGCAATTATTATATGAGAAATGGATCTAAACATATAGCTGCATTACTGTTAGAAAAGGCGATTACAGGTTATCAACATGGAGGATACTATGGAAAAGAAAGACAATTAAAACATTTACTTTATCCAAATTACCATCATCATAGTAATAATGAAAATGATGTTAAAGAACAGCACCAACAACAACAAGAAGAAAATTATTTTGATCATTTTGATCATTTTGATCAAAATAATTTTTATTATTACAATCGACCTAAATCAAGATCAGTTTGTATTCAAACAGATAATATAATGACACCCTCATCGTCCACTATACCAAATCGTGATTCAATCAGTGACTTTAGTCTTACTGAACAATATTTACATACAGATATTCCTAATCATGAAACAACTCCTGAAGAAACACTTATGGCTTTAGATGTTGTAGATCTTGCTTCTATACTTAAAAGTTCTCGTGTGATATCAAGTGAAATGAATTTTGAATTATTAATGAAACAAATGTTACAGGTATATATATATATATATATAAATGGATAGAAAAAGAAAAAGAAAACGATAATAAATTGATCTTATATTTATTTTTTATTTTAATAGATTATTTTGGAAAATTCAGGTGCGGAATCTGGTGTTATTATCATTAAAGAAAATACTTCTTTTATGATTACAGGAACTGGTTCACAAACAGATGGTAAATAAACAAATAAATAGACAAATAAATAAATAAGAAAACTTATATATTTATAATTAAAAGTTAAAACTAAAACAAAACATTCATTTCTAATTTTTATTGCTTTAAACAAATACATATATTAGGATGTAAAATACTTAAAACACCAAAGGAGTTATCGGAAGAAGCTGATTCTGTTGTAACACGTGTGGCAAGGTATGCAATTCATGCACAAGAATCCATATTGATTCAAGATATACAATTAGATTCAAGATTTTCAGATTGTGAAACATGTGCCAAATCAGTGATTTGTACACCAATCATTCATAAAAGTGCTACAGTAGGATGTATCTATATCGAAGGTGCCGTTGGTTCACTTACTTTCAGACATGAAGTGGTACTTCGACTTTTATCTCAACAAGTAGGAATTAGTGTCACCAATGCTCTTTTATTTAAGAGTATTCAAAAGGTCACTTATGCTAACGTGAAAATGATTGAAAATCAAAAGGCTGCTTTGGAAGAAGCTAGGAAAAGCAAAGAAGCTGCTGTACGTGCTATGAGATTAAAAGCTGATTTTTTGGCAAATATGTCTCATGAATTAAGAACGCCTTTTTCTGGATTTTATGGTATGATTTCTTTACTTTCGGAAACTTCCTTAGATGGTGAACAATTGGATATTGTTCATACTGCAAAAGAAAGTTGTGAAATGTTACTTAAAATTATAGGTAGGGAGAATAGGATATTTACCTGAATTATTTTATTATCATTATTAATATCATTATTAATATTTATTTATTTATTTTATAGATGATTTGCTTAATTTTTCTAAATTGGAAGCCGGAAAAGTAGCATTGGATTTAGGACCATTAGTTGTAGAGGAAGTAATTGCAGATACGATAGAAATTCTTAGTTCACTTGCAGCAAGAAAAGGATTAGAATTAACCTATATTGTAGATAGTAATGTACCAAAAACAATTGTAGGTGATTCATCACGTCTTCGACAAATTTTAACCAATTTATTAGGAAATGCAATTAAATTTACACATCATGGGGGTGTTGTTATTAAATGTCACTTAATAGAAGGTGAACATGAAGAAGAGAATAAGCATTCTATTCAACTTAATAAGGATACTAATAATAATGATAATAACAATAATAATAATTGTATTATTCATGGTGGCGACGATGTCATTCGATTAAAATTTGAGGTCATTGATACAGGCATTGGGATTCAACCAGGACAACAAAGAAATTTATTTGAACCCTTTTCACAAGTGGATGGTAGTACAACAAGAATGTATGGAGGTACAGGATTAGGTCTATCCATTTGTTTACAATTAGTGAAATTAATGAGTGGTCATATGGATGTAGATTCACAAATTGATGAAGGATCTAATTTTTGGTTTACAGTCTTGGTTCAAAAAGTGAAAAAGAAATCAGATGTCTTAGAAAATGGAAAGAATCTTGCTTTATCATTAAGTCACCATAGTTTACTATTAGCTACTTCTCATGATAATACAGCAACCATGGTGAAAACATTATTACCAGAATTTAATGTATCATGTACATCGGATATTCAGCATGCTGTTTCACAAGCGCTTCAAGGACATCATAAAATTTTATTATTTGATATTCCTCCTAAACCTAATAGTTTTATTGTTCAACAATTACAAAGTGTAGATGATGATCCTGAATGTGAATTGCATATCATTTTGTTATATGCTCCTGCTACAGAAGGTCATAAAGTGGCGGCAGAAGCAGTGAATGGTGCTTCCGATAGAAAGGGTCGCACAGTGAAATTGGCTAAACCTGCTAGAAGATTAAAATTATTAAGAATTTTAGAACAGTTATTAAATCCTACAAGATTAGGTCTTTTAGCTCTTCAACAACATCAACATCAACATCAGCAACAGTATCAAAAAAATAATAACTCTCATCATACATCACCAATTTGCTCATCTATTATAACATCACCATCTACATCAACACCATTACCTCATGGCTCACGCATTTCTGATTATTTTAGTGTCATGGAATTAGATTATTTCAAAGAAAAAAATGTTTTAATAGCAGAAGATAATATGGTGGCTCAAAAATTATTAAGAAAACAATTGGAAAAAATTGGATTTAAAGTAGAAAGTGCTAATAATGGTGAAGAAGCTGTTCAATTATATCAACAACGTCCTCCGGATTACTTTTCCATTGGATTTTTTGATCATCATATGCCAAAGGTAAGTCGAACTATATTTACATATAGAAGCAATCATCATCTTTACAGTACTTATTGATTTAATTTTTATATAAAAAAAATGATAGTGTGATGGTGTTGAAGCAACCAAACGTATTAGAGCTATAGAATCAAAATCATCTGATACTACAATATATAGATTACCTATTATTGCATTAACAGCAGATGTTCAAGCATCAGCAAGGGAAATTTGTATGAATGCAAAAATGGATGGTTATCTAACAAAACCTCTTATTACTAAAGAATTAGCATCTACATTACGTGAATTAAATTTTACTCTTCATTTACAACAGCAACAACTACATTCTAATAGTTCAACAATAAATGAAGAAGGAGAAGAAGACGATGACGATGAAGAATCATCTACTTTATCTAATATATCATCAGGTATGGATTCTTCCCTATCATCTAATCCTTTAGATCATGATGATAGTAAAGAAAAAAAACCACTCTGATCATAATGTTCATTATATTTAATATCAGCAACAAAAAGTACATGTAAAAATAATGAAAAACATATCAACATATTTACTCATACCATCATTTTTTTTTTTCTAATTATATATATATACTTTTCTACTTAATTTTTTTTTTTTTTTTTCTATTTTTTTTTTTTTAAGAAAAATATTTACATTATTCATAAACATATACTATCTACATATACATTGTACAAAAAAAAAGTCAACACAATTACTATTAATATTATTATTATGATTTATATTTTACATTTATAAATATGCCATACATTTTCTACTAATATTATTATTATTATTATTATTATATATAATCCAAGTTAATTTAATAAAATAAAACAATATAAATAATATAAATAAGTGTCAATTGCTTTTTTATTTTTTTTAAATATATATATATATATATATATAATTTTAAAGATATAGATACTTAAAAATGATCTGTAAATATATCAATATGGCTCACGCTAACGTTTGGAACTCTCGTCCTAAGGCCAATGGTAAAGGCTCCCGTCAATGGTAAAGTTTTCAAAATATATATATATATAATGGTTTACTAATAATAAAAAAGAAGTAAAAAAAATTGGATTATCAATACAACTATTATTATTTTTTTCAACTTACAAAATATCAGCATAAAAAAGTGGCTTATAATAATAATAATAATGAATATGATGATAAAATGGACTTTTATATATTGGATATTCTAAACCTTCATCTGTTTATATATTTACATATGTACTAAAAATGATCTGTAAAATCAATATATTTAAACATATAATCAGAAACTCAAAAAACACTATATATATTGCTAAATTTGATCTGAAATTTTATGAAGAACATAATTATTTAAAATTAATAGATCAAGTATTAAATTAACTTGATCACAATAAAATATATATATACAGTAAAAATGATAACGATAATGATTATAAAATATAAAATTTAATAAATTAATGAATAAATAAATACATAGTTAAAAATCAGATAAAATAAATATGAAATATAAGGGAATATATATGGTATAATACTAAATACAATATATTTACAATTTATATTAAGAAGATTACTTTTATTACAATGAGAATTGTACTGATGTAAAGGATACATAATTTTCCAAAAATTAGAAGTACACTTAGTAATGAAAGTTATTTACTTTATTATTTTCTTATGACCATATTTATTTATTTTTATTCGTTCATTTACATATAAAAATAAGAAGGAACTTGGTTAAAAATCTATAAAAGTTATAAAAAGTTAATTACATATTCATTTAATAATTAAAACTACTCTTAACAATATATTATTATATGACTTGTCATTTTTTTTGTTTGTTTATTCATCTTCTTATAATAATAATAAACAAGTTGGTGTAAAAGAAACATAAAAATTAAAAGGTTAAGGAACATATAACTTATATAATGACACTTTTTTTAATTTTTTATACAATATTATATAAATGCTTTTAATGGTACAGTATATGTAAATAATTTAATACATATGCACAAGAATTATAAATGAATAACAGTATATATGACATATACAATTATAAATTAACGGATTTTTATATTTAAATATGCAAATAATACTAAAAAGATATGAATTTATTTGTTAGATAAAACGAAATTTTATTGGTTTCTATCTTATCACTTTATTTATTTATTTATTTATTTAATAGTCATAATAATAATAATAATAATAATAATAATAATAATAATATCATTTATATATCTAACCATTAATTTTTATATAATTATATGAATAAAGTATTTATTGCTATTCATTTTATATAAATTAAAATTTTAAAGTCATAAAAACATGTATTTTCTTTTTTAAATTTTAATTCATATAATAGTCAAAATGAAAAATATAGTGTAAAAATATAATTTCCAAAATATCTGAATTTTATTAATATAAAGTTTATTTTTTCATTCAATTACAATGATTTATAAATATATTTATGTACACATAATATAAATTCAATTATATTTATATATTTTGAAAAACCCATAATAATCAGTAAATCAGTTTATCAATTACTGTATATCGATGTTTTTAAAGTTTAATACTTTCCTTTTTTAATATTTTAATTTTCTTTACCTTCCAAAAGAGCATTCAATCTATTAGTAAAAAATTAATAGTAGCTTTGATAATGATAATAATAAATATAAATATAATATTACATAATAAATATATTCAATCGTCAAGATTTAATGAGTGTTCATTGGTGAATGAAAAAAAAAGAAAATGGGTCTTTTTTTAATTTTTTCGGCTCCGTTTCATCAATCGCATCCAGCTATTTATGATTATTATTTTTAAACACATGATACCAATAAAAAACTTCAAAAAGCCCAAAAGTGGTAAGCATAAAATTAAACGCAGATATCAATATTAATGAAATCTCTGACTTTCCCTGGTTTATGATTATTACTATTATTATTATTTTTACTTTTTTATTAATTTATATAATAACTTTTTCGCCTTATTTAATATTTTTTTATAATCCATTTTAAAAAAATCATCATTTTATTAAATTGGTTTACTTATCTTTTATATATATATATATACTTGAAGAGTAATAAGAAATGAATGATCTAAAGATGATATATTATTGGCCCATTTTCTTTTTCTTTTTTTTTTTTAATATAGATAAATGTAATACAATTTTTTTTTATTTTTTAAAAAAGAAAAATAATATCATCGTATATAATTGAAAAAGATGGTGTCCCAGTTCAAAAATAAAAAAAAATAAAAAATATATAAAAAAACATATGGTATGTCTACGAATGATTCCTTTTTTAAAAAGATGTAAAAAAAAGAAAAAAAGAAAAAAAGAAAATGCCAAGAAATGAATTTAAGGTTATATAATGATTCAATAAACTAGATCTTTGGTTTATTAGTTATTTAAACTTTAATTTCCATTGTTGGAGAAATTAAAATGATAATATTATATAATTTAATAATTTTATGGCGAATCTATTTACATTTATTTCCAAAAAAAAAAAAAAAAAAAAAAAAATATACCTAATATACCCCTTCGGAAATTCAATATATTTTTTGATATACAGTAGATAATACATATTCTACATGGAAGATTTGGAATAGTTATTGTTTTTATTTTTTTATTTTTTATAATTTTTTGATCTTGATTTTATATATATATGGAACTTTATTTTTCATTACTCTTTCTTTTTGACAATTTCTTTTCCTCTCCTTTTTTTTTAATTGATTTCATTCTTCTATATATAAACCATGAATAAACTTTTCCTTTTCGTTGTTTTACTTATTGCCTCAGCTGTTTATGCTTCCAACATTAATCGTGTCAATACTGTAACCACCGATGGAGCTATTAAAGCTGCCGAAGCTGTTTTGAAAGCTGCTCGTAAAGGTAAACATACAGTAGCTGTAGTAGTTATTGATCGTAATGGGAAATATCGCTTATCCATTACTGATGATAATGCTGGTCCTCAAACTGAAGAATCTGCTAAGCGTAAGGCTTTCACTGCTGTTTCCTTTGGTCGTCCTACTTCTAACTTAACTGCTGCTGCTGGTGCTTCTGGTGTTACCATCCATGATATCCCTAACACTTTATTCTTAGCTGGTGGTGTTCCTATTGTTTATGATGGTTTCCCTATCGGTGCTATTGGTGTAGGTGGTGCTCCTTCAGGTGATATTGATGAAGCTTATGCTCGTGCTGGTCTTGCTGCTCTTCATTTGAATTAACTTTTTTATTATTATTTAAAAGAATAGAAAACAAAAAATTAATCATATATCTTTAAAATTGATTCAAGTTTTAATTTTATTTTTTTAAATAAATACAGATAATTCCTATTTTAATCATACCAACTATTTTTGATCATATTTTAATTAGTTCATTTTTATTTACCCTTTTTAAAAAAAAATTAGTATATATTTATATATATATGTGTGTGTGCGCGGATTTATTAATAATATCGCAGTGGGTTCTTTTCATATTTACGTAGATATTCTAGATTTATGCATCTATTTTTTTAATCAGATTAAGAAATATTTGATTTTCATTTTAATCATAATATCAGCTTTGCTCTTATTTCAATATATTGTAATAAGCTTGTTATTGTTAAGAAGTCCATTTAATTAATATCATTAATATTATTATTATTATTATTATTATTATTATTATTACTATTTGACATTTATATATTTATAATAAAGGTTATATACACTTCTGTATAACTAAAACAAAATACAAATCAGATAAACTATAAATACATAATTAAATATATGTATCACTTTTTTTTAGAAAAGCAATTTTATTTTATTTTATTTCTGTAGAAAGTAGATGATTTTATATTTATTTATTTTTTAATAAAATTATTCATTGCTGAAATATTGCATAAAATATTTATTTTTATAAAACTTTATGTCAAGCGAAAGAGTCCTTTTTTTATTTTAACATTTTAAGAATTAGGCACATATATACCTATTTTTTAAAGCCAGATATAAAATTTATATTTAATACAATACACAATATGATTTACGTTTGATATATTACACTGAACTTATTTTTATTTTTATAAATATGTTCTTTTTTTTTTAAATTGAAACAAACATCAATAATTAAATAATAATAATAAATGATCAAATATCAAAAAAAAAAAAAAAAGAAAAAGAAAAAAAAAATAATATTTAGTTATTATGAAGGCTGATCAAATAAAATAAATTGGATATTTGATAATGAATGAAGCTAAGGTCATAACAGTAAAATAGATATATGGTAAAATTATTTTTATAGTACAGGAAAAATAAGTGATTATGATTTAAAATTATAAATATAGTTGAAATATGATTAATAAAATGGAAAGACTACTAGAATATATTTTTTAAAATACGATTATCATGAAATATATTCGATAAATAGGATTAACATAAAAAATAAGATTGTAATTAAAATGTTTTTATGAAATATGAATAAAAATTAAATAAGTTTATAAAATAAAAAGATTATTAGAATATATTTATTAAATAAAAATGCTATGGAATATGTTTAATAAATACATTTGAATATTTTAAAATATGTTTTATAAGAATATGTATAATTAGAAGATGTTTACAGAATAAGAATATGAAAAAAAAAAAAATGAAAAAACATATTTATTCAATATTTAAGTATATCAAATATATTAACCTAAATTATTTGATTTATTAGATTACTAGTTTATATTTTTAAACATTGATTATTTTATGCTATTAACTATTTTCTATAAGTAAATCTTAAAAAAGTAAACTCAAAGTATGTATACCCCAAGGAGAAGATTTCATGCTTGTCTATAATAATTACCTAAAAAAAAGTCTATTGGAATATTTATTTAAAGTATTGTGGTCAGATTGTTGAAAAGCAAGAAAAAAAAATGATAAAGAAACTTATAGTTAGTATTTCAAGGAAATGAATATTCTTTATTAAAAGAAAAAAAAATGAAAATAATAAAGAGAATAGATTAGAATAAAAAATTAACTATAATTTATGTGTATTTAAATTATATACAATTTACGATTTTTTTTAAACGTTGATATTTACTTTTGTATAATTATTATTTATATTTAAAATAATTGACTCAATAATAATTACTATACACAACTTCAAGATATAAAATAAAATAGTAAGAGATTATTCATTTTTTACTTATTTATAAAAGATTCGATATAAAAATGATCATTCGTTTTTTAACCATTGAAAAAAAAAAAAAAGGCGGGATTTGAATTTTGATGGTCACTATATAAAGCAGAAAAAATTGTTACGCGTACTTCCTATTTCTTTTTTTTCTTTTTCTATTACTCAAAAATATTAATATTATACTTTAGTTTACAATGGCACAAAACTTACAAGCACTTAGAGATCAATTAAAATCAGAATTACAAGCATCTTCTCCTAATTTACAAAAGTGTAATCAACTTTTTAATCAGTCAAAGGTGATTATTTTTATTAAAAGGAATAAACAATTTATTTAAAAACATCATCGTTATATATATATAATATCATATTTGTTTATATTAAGATAAATATGAATAACGAAAGATATACTTATCCTATTATTATTAATATAGATTGCTTTAATTGAATCAGGTGCTTATATCCCAGTATCAAAACAAGCTGATCCAAATACTTTAGTAATAGCACGTAAGTTTCTTTGATTTCTATTATTAACAATAACATAAAGTGTAGCTTTTTTTAAAAAAAATTGTTTATATACATATACATATATATATATATATATATATATATAGGTGATATTCTTGAAATGGGTGCATATTATAGTGTACGTGTTAAAGAACTTGCTGCTTTTGAACGATACATCTCCCAACTTCATCCTTATTATCACGACTTAAGGTACAACTAAATATCAACTATATATATAAACGCTTACATTTTATTTTATTATTATTACTTTATCTTTTTATACTGAAAAAAAAAAGGAAAAGAGAAAGGGAAAGGAAAAGAAATGAGGAAGAAAAAAGGCAATGTTAACATTCTTTTTATATTTTGTATTTCATATTTTATTCCCTAATTAAATGGATAATTTAGATCAGTACTTCCTCCTTCACCTCAAATGTATCCTTTAACTGGATTGAATTTACTTTGTTTATTATCACAAAACCGTTTATCTGATTTTCATACTTCATTGGAAACTATTGACCCTGATCAATTACAATCAAATCAATATATTAAACAAGCAGTAGATTTAGGTAAATATATCATAAATGTATATATGTACACACATATACACACAATAGGGTTAAAAGGGATGTAAAGGCACATACACACACATATATATATATATGTGTTTGTGTGTAATAAACAGTATTGTATTAATATAACATTATATATATTTCAATGATTAGAGCAATTCTTAATGGAAGGTAGCTATAATAAAGTATGGAGTACAAGAAATTCAATTCAAGGCGAAGAATTTGCTTTCTTCTATGATATTTTAATTAACACTGTTCGGTAAAAAGGATATATATATTGCGATCGAAAAAAATAAAAAATAAAATCAGTAATAAGAGTAACTTGTATTAATTATATTATTATTATTATTATTATTATTATTATTTATATATGATTTTAAATAGTAATGAAATCGCTAGTTGTAGTGAAAAGGCTTATGATTATCTTCCTTTACAAGATGCTGGTGCTTTATTATTTTTAAAAAATACTCAAGAAATATTAGATTTTGCAAATGAAGTAAGTTCTTATAAAATATATATATATAGGTTCAAAAAGGAAAAAAAAAAAAAGAATTATAAATAATAATGACCTCTCTCTTTCTTTTATTATTAATAGCGTGGATGGAAAGTTAATCCTGGAGAGCAAGTGATTCATTTTGTTGCTGATGATAAAGATACAGTAGAAATTCCTCAAGAACAAATTATTACTCGTACATTAGCATATGCAAGAGAATTGGAACGTATTGTATAAATAATAAATATACTTTTTTTTTTCTTTTTTTCTTTTGATTTTAATGTTTATTACCCATCTTTTATTTTATTTTATTATTTTTTTCTTCAACAATATAACAATAAGCAAAAATAAATAAGTAAATATACATTATTCACATTATATATGTATAATGGAAAATATCATCGTTAATGTTCGATTAGATTTATTTTGAATCATCTATAGATAATCATTTGCTTTATAATGAAATTTGATTTAATGAAATTCTCATATTCGAGTTATAAATGAAAAAAGAAAAACTGTATTATAATTATATACATATCCAGTCCATTTTGATTTTCCTTTTGTTGGAATTTTTTTTTCCAACTCTATATTCATGGTTAGCTTTGTCAAAACCTAATTTGAAATTAATATAATGCTGTAATTTTATTTATGCTAGATGCTTGGTAATCTTTGTTATATCTCTTGTGGTTGTTGAATGACTCTGGATTTTAATAGGTTTTCGTCTTCGTTCATATGAAAACTTATTTATGATGGATTAAAAATAAGTATTTTTTTTTAAATATAATTATTCATACCTGCAAAAAAAAAGTGAATCAACGGTGTCTTTGATAATTATCATAATATTTTGCTAACCATGAATTTCAGTTTTTACTCAAAGGATTCTCATCAATTATAACGAATAGATTAATGAGAATTCCTCGAGATAAAATCTATTTTTAGCAACTATTTCTCTTTGGTGATATAAATCTGAATGATTATCTAAATTAGCTATCGTGGCTGCCGTAAGAAAAAGTATTATAACCAAAAGAAAACAAAATCCAAGTATACCAAGGATCTAGCATAAATATAATCACATTATTATATTAATTTCAAAGTAGCTTTTGACAAGGCTAGACATGAATATAGAGTCGAAAAAAAGAAAAAAAGTAACAAATGGAAAAACAAAATGGATTGAATGGAATTCAATTATTATATTTATGTTTATCATTGGGAAAAGGTAAGTTTCAAGATAAAAATGAAAAAAGTAATGGAGGCTTCAAATAGCTTATACCTTTTAACCCATATTAGTTAACATTTTATTTGTTTTTGTTGCTATTTTTGATATATATATATATATATATATAAAATAGAAAAGTTAGAAAAAAACAGAAAATAAAAAAATAAAAATAAAAATAAATAAAAAAATAGAAATACTAAAATATATTTATATTCCTCTATGTCCTTATTATACCATTCTAATACCCATATTATATCCTAATTATATCCTTATTTATACTCATATTGATTCTTTATTGTACTGGATTAATACCTTATATATTTAACTTAATTTTTATATATGTACTTATTCATTCATTTATTGTATTTTCAATTTTTTTTTGTAGTCTTCTTCATCATCATCATCACTTTTAATATATATATATATATAACATTATAAAGTTGAGTTAATTATATAAGAGTTGATAAAAAAAATATTAATAAAATAAAAGAAAATATGTTTGTTATTTCCATTTGAGACAAAAAGTTAAAAAGAAGAGGAAATGCTACTTTTTTTTATAAAACCTGATAATTAAATATATATGTAATAATGGTAGTATTAATTTTATGATTATAAGGATTATTAAAAAAAAGCATTAATAGCAATGTATATATATATATATATATATATATGATTTATTACTATTATTATTATATTTATGAACTAGAGTTGCATTTTATTTTATTTGCTATTTGATCCATTATAGAATCAGCTTTTCCAACTTTAAGCCAACTATTTTTATTTAAATTTGGTAAATATATGAAGGTAGGTACCCCGTTTTCTTGTCTGCAATTTACCGCTGAGCCCTTTGAGCGTAAGAAATTTAAAGTATATTGATACCAAACTGATTTATCATACATATTTCTTTTGTATAGTCTTAAAGCGGTATAATAGTCGTCAATGGGACCTAAGCTTATAACATGATTACCATTTATACGAGAACACCATATTAACATACCCCTCTTCAAATCAAATTTTCCAGTTGAACTCAAATATTTTCCACGTAATGTTTTAAGATCTATTTCTAACTTTAAAATTGGATAAGCTTTAGGATCAATGATATTTGATTCTGCTATTATTAAAGTCGGTGATGATCTTATTTGTGTAGAAGATGTAGATCTTGTTGATAAATTTTGACTTTCACCATCGAAATTAGATGGTAAACTTGTTTCATTTTTTATAGAACTATCCGCATTTAAAATACCTTGTTGATTGTGTATTTCAGTTGTATTATTGTTAAGTGAATTTAATGATTCTTTATTCATAGTAGGTATATTAGCATTTATTTGTTGTTGTTGTGGTTGAGGATGCGGTTGTGGTTGTGATTGTGGTTGAGGTTGAGGCTGAGGTTGAGGCTGAGGTTGAGGCTGCGATTGTGGTTGTGGTTGTGGTTGTGATTGTGATTGCGGTTGTGATTGGGGTTGTGATTGCGGTTGTGATTGGGGTTGTGATTGCGGTTGAGATTGTAGTTGTGTATATTCTGTCTGTGGATGTTGTTGAGAATATTGTAGTTGAGGTTGTTGCTGTTGCATAATTCGTCTTAAACGTGGATCCCTAGAAGTATCTGTGAAACGAACCTGTTTTTGGGTAGTGGATGGAGCTTGAATTTGTTTCTGTTCTATATTTATTGTTTGTTCTTCATTTGCGGATGCTAAACCATCATTCACTTGTAATATCTGATTATTAAATTCCTTTTGTATTGCACTTAATTGATTACGATGCCCTGAACGATATGTATCAATTAAATTATTATACATTTTCTATTAAAAAAAATAATAATTGCACATAAATATATATTAAGAAAATCATGTCAAAAATGTATATATATATATATATATATATATATATATATTTACCAAGGCTTCACTTTGATATGCTATAGATTCAGCTTCTTTTTTATTATTTCCTTCGTCAGTTGTAGTGACTTTTTGTTGTTTTATATTATTTACATCGTCTATAATTTGTTGATTATTAACTTCAGTATCTTCTTTATTTCTTAAATATTCCAGCAAACTTTTAATTTCGTCTGCTTTTTTTTCTACAAATTTTGATCCACTTATGAATTCAATTACTGGCCTTCTTACATTTTTAGGTAATGAGGTACTATCTATATGACTACTAAAATCCTTTTGAAGTTCTTTAAATTCATTAATCTGTTTTTGAATAGTTTTATTATGTACATGCTGAGATCTAGTTTTAATTGCTCGTTTTTTCATTTTATTAAAATTTGGAGAGTGTAATGGTGTATCTGAAGGTAAATATGCTTCAGTATCACTATAGGAGAGGCAGAAAGAAAAGCGATCAATACAAAAAAACTTTTTAGATTTAAGCACAGTATACTTTTTCCAGTTACTATTACTAATAAAAAAAAAAAAATGCACACGATTTACCTGGCATCCTCTTGCTCTAACCAAAATAATTCCTGATTAAAAGATTTATTATCTGACATTATTGATACTTGTGCGTTTATTGTTTTGCATAAATTTATTATTTTTAATATATAAGCAAGTGACAGGTAAAGAAAAATAATAAAACTTAAAAAGTGAAAAATGAGAGAGGAGGAAAAAGAGAAACAACAATTTTATTTGAAGGCTATATTTAACCTCCGCATTTTTTAGTAACATTTATGAGTTTCCTTTTTGAAATATTACAAAACTGGTATTTTTAAGCTTCTCTTTTTTTTTAAATGATTTAGTATAGCAGTATAATCGGTTTCAATTACAAGAACTGAAATACAAGTTGCTTTGATCATTATAGAAAAAATAATAAAAAATTTACAACATAATAAAGATACTTTGAAAAAGAAAAACATAAAATGTTTTTGTTTAATTTAATATACATGATTTATTGCTTGATTAAACATTTATATAATACTATCCCATAGAATATGTCTATTAATTCCCATATATTTAACACTCAGACTTGAATAAATTGAACATTTATATATCGTTTTAATATTATTATATATATTATTTTTAATATTTTATGTTACTTTATAAAAAAAATATTTCAATAGAATACTTTTATTATTATTATACAAATAATCTACTAATTTTCATTTTAAGATAATAATTTTTGTTGCAACTGTAAATTTGATAGTTAAATTTTATATACATCCTTATTGTGGTTTCTCAGATACATGTCGGTGTGCGGTTTTTATTCGTAACAATTCGTTTAAATGCTGTTTCGATAAATTATAAAATTGTTTTTGGTGTTCAATTCGACGTTCTTTTATAATAGAATTAAATGTACTCTATAATTAATAATAACCAATAATTATAATAATAATAATAAGTATTAATCATCAAGTTGGTTTTTTTTTTATAATAATAGTAAATAATTTAAATATTACCGAAAGATTATTTTGATAATTTAACATCTCTTCATTATATGTATCCTTATCATTATTGTCCTTTATATTTTCGTTATCCATATCATCAAAATGCTTTAATATGCTTTTAATATTATCATAATTTTTTTCAAGGAATTCACGACCTTTAATCACTTTAAATTTTTTACTTCGATTATTATTATTCTTAGCTGGTAATAAATTTTTATCTACACATTGGCTGAAATTTTTTTGAATATCTTTAAATTCATTCATTTGTTTTTCAATAAGTGAATCGTGAATACGTTGATATTTTGATTTACATCTTTGTTGTACTGATTTATTGTATTTTTTAGATTGAGGAATGGTAGTACCTGCTGGTAAAAATATTTCGTTATCACTAAATATAAAAAGAGGTAAAATAAAAATAAAGTCAACTAAATAAATGATCAAATTATTAAACATTAGGCTATTTTATTATTATTATTATTACTATTATTACTACTATTATTAATATAGCTATTTTACTTCATTTAATAAACTGTGATGATCCTTTTTACCTAGAGGCATCCTCTTGTTCTAACCAAAATAATTCTTGATCTGTAAATAACTGATTGTCCATATTCACTGACTATATTTAAGCAAACTATTTATATATTATATATTACAATATTAAAAATAAGAGAAAAAAGAGAAAAAATAAGAATATTATTACTATTATTATTATAATAATAATAAATGGATATAAAAATAAGTAAATAAAAATGAAAGTGAAAGAAAAAAATAGAACTGATTTTTTTTACCTATTACTTAAACCACTTTTAGAGTTTACACGTGATTAAAACCCAGCATCCAATAGTCACAATCAAAAAAACTGAATGAGATTATTTTTTTACACCAAAAAAAAGGTTCCTTATGCATTCTAACAACCCAATTTCATATATCTCTATATATATAGATACTTCTTGAATAGTTTAAACATTGAAACATAATAATATTTAATCAGAAATATAAATAAATAAAAACGTAGAGAAAAGGAAGAAAGAAGGAGTAAAAGAATAGAATAAAGGTTAAAAAGTTTACAAACAGAATTTATTTTGCTTATTTTTACTAATTATTTCAAATATATATGAATATCAATAGTTGTAAAAATGAATACATACAGTAAAATCAATAATGAATTATATGAATATTTTTAAATATATTAAAACTATCACATGTATAAATAACTTTTATACTTTTGATAAACCATCGATTATTTAACTAGAGGGCTTTTTTAAATATTATGCAACTTATTCCTAAATAAGAAATTTTCTGAGTTTACATTCTAGTTATTTTTTTTTATATCATTATATATATAAAAATATTATTATTTCCAAGATGATTTCATAATGGATGAATAATAAATAAATAAATAAAAGATGAAAAGAAATTTCAGATATATAGATTGTAATCTATCATTTGTTATATATTAATATGGTTGTGCTTAATTATAAAAATAAAATATTATAGATTTATATATAATTGTATGGAAATTTTTTTAAAAAGTAAAAAGTAAAAATAAATATCATTTATTGAAAATAACAATAAAGAATTTTATGAAATTGCTAGAAACAAAGAATACACCACCAATGGAGTAAAAGGATTGCTAGATTGAAAGAGCACCTAACTTATTAAGTTTTGATAGAATTAAGCTTGGCTCGTCGTAGAAGACATTATAATTTGACAATATACAAGTTGTATTGACAATATTCAATTCATTGTAATATATACCCATAAAGATAGATATATTTAAATTGGTGGAATCATTTTTTGACATTAAATCATAAATGATATATGAAAAAATCTTCAAAAAGAATACACCGGCATATATATATATATATATTAATTTTTTCCCTACACCCTATTAGTGAATTTTTATTACAAAATCGCTTATATTTACTTGGTTGCTTATTACAGCCACTAAATATACTTATGACTTCCCAAAGAAAAGAAAAGGTAATATACACTTGATTACTATATCTTGCATTTTTATACCATGACTGACTATATGCTGCAGCCATAAAATTCACAATGTATTGTTATTTCTTTTCTTCTTAAAAAAATAATCAATTAACTGCTATTTTATTACAGAAATAAACACTTAAACTGATTACTAAAAAAAAATAAAAATAAAAATCCTTTACTCTCTTTATATTATTATTATTCTCTCAGACATTTTGAATAAGAATAATAATAATTTAAATATTAATTCTTTTTTTTTTCCTTCCTACTTATTATCTAATTTATTTGGCTCATAATTTTAAATAATTAGTAACATTAATTTCGTTTTGATTATAATAAATATTAAATATATATCAATAGTAATAGAAGGAATATTTATATAGACGGTTTACAATATATAAACCCTTTTTATTATTATTATTATTATTTTCTTTCTTTCCTTCTTTTTTACTTATTTATTTAATGGAATTTAAAAATGCGTTTTTTTGAATTCTCAAATAAAGAAAGTTATGTAAACAAATAATAATAAAAAATTATATATATATAAATTTATACTACACTATTTTGAATCTTCCATCCTTTAATACGTTTTTTTGTTACTTTATCCATAGGTCTAGTTTCATAGGAGGTATCTGAAATATCTCTAACAGTCCAAACACTTTCATCACTTATAGCTGCAGCAAAAGTTGGGGGAGAAAGTTGACCACGAAGCGATCTGTATGGTTTATCACTAGATTGTATTAACCAAGTATTTCTTCCGTATAAAATATCTTTGATATTTGTAGATATAGGTGATGGAGGGGAATGATCAGATTCATCTGATGTTGATGATGACGTTGATGATGATGATATTAATGATGGTTTTTCTTCTTTTTGTTTTAATCCATTAATGTTATTATTATTATTATTATTGTTATCATTTGATATTTTATTATTTACTCTTGGTATTAATTTAGTTTCCTTTGTTTCATTTTGTTTCTTTAATTTTTTATCATTATTATTTTCCTTCAAGTTGTTTATAGATTCAGTATTTGATTTTGATATATTTTCTTCTATTTCTGATGATTTTCGCTTCAAGATGTTATTATTTATATTATTTTTAGGTATATCCTCTATATTTGTTTTTGTATCTACTTTAGTAGTAGTGGTAGTAGTAGTAGTATTATAAAATAACATATATGCTTGTTGTGATAAAACTTCTTTTAGTGATGCAGGAGAGACCTATTATTTTTAAATAAATAAATAAATAAACAATAAAAAGAATAAGAATAAAAATATTAATAAAAAAAAAAATAAAGATTATAACTATAACATAAATATATCACTTACATCTTCATCATCCATACAATACCATTTCCCATTAGGAGCTTTAACATAAGCATAATAATGTCCAGAATCACATCCATAACCAGAATGAACTAATACAGCATATAATTGATAATTGGTGTTTGAATTGGTATCTTGAGTTCCTTTACTAATATAAGGGTCCATATTTAATGATTCTGTATATTGGATAAACTTTGTCACTTTACGCATATATCCATAATTTAAATCAAATGCAAATCTTTTTAAATGTATACATAATGTCGAAGGTAATTGATGTACAGTCATTTGTTTTCCAGCATTTACTTTTTGTTTACATCTAAATCAAATTAAAAATAATTTTTTTAAAGTGAATATTTATATATATATATTGTTATGAATAGATAAATTCATATACATGTATATATAAAAATACTTACGATTCACATTTATATTTTGAATCAGGATCACTTCCACCAATTATATCCACTTTAATAAAATTTTCTAAAGCATCCTTTACTGAATTTCCATGAGTCAAATCAACACTGAGATCCAAAAAATTATCAAAAGTATTTGATTTTGCATGACAGCTATGACATTTTAATTGTGATCTGAGTTTGCCCCCAAATATTTGATAAATAAAAGCTGTACTTTCCTTTTTAGCATTAACTTTTTCATAACCATAAATAGTTGATTTATGCATAGCATCCAATAAAAACATCATAAATTCATGAGCATCTTCTTGTCTTCCAAGTTGTAATGTTCTTGAAAATGCTAATTAATAATAAATAGTTGTTACTATTACTATTAAATTATAAACATATATATATATCACTTTCTTTCTTTATTTTTTTTTCTTTTTTACTATATATTACCTCTTAAATTACTTGTGAAAGCTCTTGGTAAAATAGCTGATCCTTTTTTAAAACTTTTAGGATCTCTGAAACATCTATAGATATGATCTTGCATAGCACACATAGCACAAAAGTGATTCATTTTACCTATAGATAGATATATAAATAATAATCATTTTAGATATATATACATATATGCATTATATATATAAGCGATTTTAATATCAAAAAAGAAAGAAAGAGAGCTTTACAGTTGTTTTTATGGTCTTGTTCTAAAAAGTATTGAGCTAAAGAAGGAGTGTAGGTTAAACATTCTAAAACTGAATTTAAAAAACAAGTATTTTGTCCATTAACAAATCCAGGTCCAATGGATCTCGTTTGTTTCCATTGTGAAGTTAATATAGATTTTTGAAAAAGTGGTCCTTTAGGTAATGGTAATAATTTTTCAGGTTGCTTAGATATAACTGGTTTTGTAGTATCGACATGATTCATTTTATAATTAGCATATTTTTTATTTGGTTGATATTGAAAACCTTGTTTTTTATATTTATTATTATTATTATTATTATGCTGATTATAAGGTGAATTATAATACCTATTTGGTCGATACCTAGCTGCTTTTGACATTTTTTTTTTCTTTCTACTTTAGGGTATTAGAATTATATGATAAAAAAAAAAGAGGAGAGAATGAAAAAAAAAAAAAAAGGAGAGAAAAAAAAAAGTGAAAGTGGCTTAAATTTCATTTTTTGAAAAAAAAGAGGAAAAATAATCTGGAATTAAAAATATTTGCTTTTGCATCAATTTTTTTTATCCTTTGATTTTTATACCTTGGAGATAAGTTGATTTTTATTTAAACTCAGTTGACTCCCCAACAAACCAGTTTTAGCATGGTTCTTATTTTTTTTGTTTCTCTTTTCCTTTTCTTCTTCTTTATTATTATTATTATTACTATTAATAAATAATGGCACCTATTGTTTATTCATTTTCTAATACCAATGAACTTTCAAGTGGATTAAATTCATTTGTAGAAAAAGTATCTCGTGAAGCTATTGAAGATCATGGCGCGTTTTCAGTAGCCATTTCTGGTGGATCGTTACCTAAACTTTTATCCAAAGATTTAGCAACTAATAAACAGGTGGATTTTTCCAAATGGCATATCTTTTGGGCTGATGAACGTTGTGTTGGGTTAGACGATGATGATTCCAATTATAAAGAAGTGAAAAAACAACTATTAAGTCATGTACCTATACCAGAAAATCAAATTTATACAATTCATGAACAATATGCTAAAGAAAAAAAAGCAGACGAAGCAGCAAAAGATTATCAACAACAATTAGAAAAATATTTTGGTAACTCTAATAGTAAATTTCCACAATTTGATCTTATTTTATTAGGTATGGGGCCTGATGGGCATTGTTGTTCTTTATTCCCTGGCCATCCTTTATTAAAGGAAAATAAACTTTGGGTAGCATCAATTCATGATTCACCTAAACCACCACCAGAACGTATTACTTTAACTTTACCAGTAGTTAATCATAGTAAACTTATTATTTTTGTTACAGCTGGTGAAGGTAAACAAGAAATGGTACAAAAAATTATTGAACAACCAGAATTACAATTACCTTGTCAACTTGTTCAACCTCATCAAGGAAAGGTTTACTGGTTCATTGATCAACCAGCAGCCAATCAATTAAAGAAAGAATCCTATGGATCATATAAATTATAAAGAAGAGAAAAAGAATCATTAAAAAAAAATTAGGATCTATTTTTCTCTTGTCTCACAAAATAAAATGTATATCTAAATATAAAAAATATCATCATCATAATCATCATCATTATCATTCTATGAAACTTTAAATATGGTTATATTGTTTGTTTATTTATAATATTATGATTTAATTATATTATTATATATATATATATATATATAGATATATATATAAATAACATACATTTTTTTTTTTTTACTATTATTATATAATCAGATATATAATAATATTACTATTATTAATTTAATATATTTATACATCTTTATTTTTAAAAATAATATTCGTGATTTTTATTATTATTATTTTTATCTTAAAAGCGAAAAAAAAAGCTAACCTTTTATTTGAATAGGGTCTTAATATTTTTTTAACTTTTTTCAATATAATACAAAACTAGCTAAATCAGGTAAATTGAAATATAAAAAAAGGTAATCAATTAAAACAGTAATACAAACATTTGATTTTTTTTTTTTAAAGAATAATGATGAAAATAGTAATAATATCGAATATAAAAAAAGAAAGAATTACAAAAAAAAAAAGCTTAATATTATATTTAAATTTTCATTATATTTAAAATAGCCTATTATCCAATCAAATGTTGTATATAGAGTAACTGTGTGTGTAACATGATTATAATTATAATAATTAAACTCATATTAAATTAATCTATTTCTTTTTTTTCTTTCTCCTTTTAACATAATTAATTTTTTCTTTCACTTTTTTTTTCAACTTTTCTTTCCTTTCCCTTTCTTTTTTTTTATTTTTAATTTATTATATACGTATATATATAAATATATATATATATTATTATTATATATATACTATGGCTTACCATGATCAATATCGACATGATCCATTTAATAATAATTCACCCATATCAGCAGCAAGACCTCCACCATCAGGAAGATATAATGATCCATTACAATCAACAGCCTATGATTCAGGATTTTTAGATCAATATCATCAACGTGATGGTATGCAACAACCTTTATTAACAAGTGGAATGTCGCCTATCCCACCTAGTCCTGGTATCATGCATCGTCCTGATCATACTCAATATTTTCCTAATCCTTCTCCTATGAATGGTGGTATGCCTTATCATGGTGAAGCTCCAAGAAGACAAGCAAGAAGATATAAAACTGTACGTAAAGTGAAATTAACAGGTGGTAATTTGGTTCTTGAAAATCCTGTACCAACGAAATATTTACAATATGTTCAAAGACGTGATGCTCATGAATTTACTCATATGAGATATACTGCCGCTACTTGTGATCCTTCTAAATTTGTTGCTGAAAAATATCAATTAAGACAACAATTAATGGGTCGTGAAACTGAGTTATTTATTGTTTTAACCATGTATAATGTAAGTAAATTAAAATATTAAAGTTTAAAAAAAAATAATTATGATAAATATGGTAATTTATTTTATAATAACAACTAAAAAATAAAAATAAAAGTCAACAATAAAATAATAATTATAATAACAACTTTATATATATATATAGGAAGATGAAATTTTATTTGCTAGAACAATGCATGGTGTTATGAAAAATATTGCTCATTTATGTTCAAGAGATAGATCAAAAGTGTGGGGAAAAAGAGGTTGGGAAAAAGTAGTTGTTTGTATTGTATCTGATGGTAGAAATAAAATCCATCCTCGTACATTATCTTTATTATCCGCATTAGGTGTTTATCAAGATGGTTTAGCTAAAAATATCGTAGGAGATAAACCTGTTACAGCACATATTTATGAAGTAAGGATATATCTATATAAATAATAATAATATTAATATTAATAAAAATAATAAGTCAAACAATAGGTATAAAAAAAGTAAAAGATCACGAAAAAGAGTTTTTTTTATTTTTAATCATCATGTATTTCTATTTATATTTATTTTTAATTTGATTTGATTTTTTTTTTTTTTTTTAGCATACAACACAACTCTCTATTGATCCTGAAATGAAATTTAAAGGAGCTGATAAAGGAATGGAACCATGCCAAATACTCTTTTGTCTTAAAGAAAAAAATCAAAAAAAGATTAATTCACATCGATGGTTCTTCCAAGCATTTGGTGAATGTTTAAAACCCAATGTATGTGTACTTATTGATGTTGGTACAAAACCTGGTCATACTTCTATTTATCATTTATGGAAATCGTTTGATTTAAATTCAAATGTAGCAGGTGCATGTGGTGAAATTAAATGTATGTTGGGCCCTGGTGGTTCTTATTTATTAAATCCTTTAGTAGCTGCTCAAAATTTTGAATATAAAATGTCAAATATTCTTGATAAACCTTTAGAATCTGTCTTTGGTTATATTTCTGTTTTGCCTGGTGCTTTCTCTGCTTATAGATATAGAGCTTTACAAAATGATATTAATGGTCATGGTCCACTTGAAAAATATTTCTTGGGTGAACAAATGCATGGTTCGGATGCTGATATTTTTACTGCTAATATGTACCTTGCTGAAGATCGTATTTTATGTTATGAATTGGTTGCTAAAAAAAATGCTTCTTGGGTATTACATTATGTATCAAGTGCTACTGGTGAAACAGATGTACCAGATAATGTATGTTATTATTATGTGTTTATAGTGATTCTAGAACCAAAATTCCTTTTTTATTTTTTTAATATGAACTCCTATTTAACTCTTTATTTTTTTTTTTTACCCTCCTTGATATTTTATAGGTACCTGAATTTATTTCACAACGTCGTCGGTGGTTAAATGGCTCTTTCTTTGCAGGTGTTTATTCTATGGTACATTGGAGAAAAGTATGGTCTTCAGATCATAATATTATTCGTAAATTAGTGTTTATGATCGAAGATTTATATCAACTTGTTAATTTATTCTTTTCTTGGTTTGCTTTGGTAATTAAAAAATAATAATAATTAATAATCATAATACATAAATATATATATATATATATATAAGAATAAAAAATAACTAATGCTCTATTTTTTTTTATTTCTTATTAAAATAGGGTAATTACTACTTAGTCTTTTATATTATGAGTACCGCTATATATGATGAATCTTTAGTTAAAAAGCCTTTCAACCCTATGATTGGTGAAATTCTTCATATTGTTCTTAATTATATTTACTTATTCTTATTGGTAGTTCAGTTTGTAAGTATCTATATTTAAATTTATATTATTTTAATGCAATGCATTAAAAAAAAAGGTTAATAGGAATGCTTAATATTTTATTGTTCTATTTTTAATTTAGGTTTTGGCACTTGGTAATCGTCCACAAGGTTTTAAATTTGCTTATACATTCATTATGGTTTGTCTTAGTATTATTATGGCTTATGTAAGTTTTTTTTTCTTTTTCTTTTTTAAAAAACTATGTATTTAATTATATTATATATATATATTTACATTTCATTTTATTTTTACTATTATTATTATTTTAGTTATTATTCTGTACTGGTTGGATTACTTATGTTAGTATAACAACAGTAGTGACTGAATGGAAAGATGATGCTGGTACACTACTTACATTACTTAAACAATCCACCTTTAGAAATATTCTTGTTTCCGTATGTTCAACCTATGTTATGTACTTCCTTGCTAGTTTCTTGTTCTTTGATCCATGGCATATGTTTACTTGTATCATTCAATACGTCCTTTTATCAGCCAGTTTTGTAAATGTATTAAATATTTATGCTTTCTGTAATACTCATGATGTATCATGGGGTACTAAAGGTGATAATGGCGTTGCTACTGATCTTGGTGTTGTTAAAACTAAAAAGGATAAAGATGGTACTCATACTGTCGAAGTAGAAGTACCTACTGAACAAAAGGATTTAAATGAACAATATGAAGAAGCTTTATTAGATTTAAGAAAAGTAGTTAAAGCCGAAGTACAACATCGTGATGCTAAAACTAAACAAGAAGATTATTATAAAGCTTTCCGTACTCGTTTGGTATTAGGCTGGATCTTTTCCAATATGATTTTAGTTGTCGCTATTACAAATACTTCTAGTTTATGGAGTGATAATCTTAAGAGTGCTCGTACCGATTATTATGTAAGTATATTTATATTTATATATGCTTAAAATAAAAATTAAATATGTATACATATATTGGAAAAAAAAAGAAAGACAATGTGAAATTTAACACATTTTATTATCATTATTATTAGATGGGTGCAATTCTTTGGAGTGTTGCTGGTTTAGCTGCTATTCGTTTTATTGGTTCAGTTTGTTATTTGATATCCAAGATCTTTACTGGTTAAAGATATATAACTTTATATATATATTGTTTAAGTTAATACATTAATTTTGCATTACCTATTTTTATTATTATTATTATCTTTTTTTTTTCTTTCGCTTTATTACTATATATATTTTTATTTATCTATTTATACATTTATACATATTGATATTGGTATTATATTTAAAATCATAATAATAAAAATTTCTTATAATGATTACTTTTAATTATCTATTTAAAGAAAAAGTACTTTTAATAACAAGTAAATAATAAAAAAAAGGATTACTATATAAAAGATTTATTTTTATGCGTAAATTTACACTATTTGTAAAAATAATGCGGCGTTTTAATTTTCCTTCAATTTTTGTCTTTTGAAATCATTCTATTGAAAATTCTCTCTTCTTTCACATTTTAACTATGGTGGTAAGGATTAGACGACATATAAATATATATTTTATAAAAAAAAAAAATCAATATACATATGGATGGATTGACAATCAAAAATAGATGGATCAATTAAAAGGATTAAAATTAGATGGATGGATGGATGGATGAATGGATTTTTAATGAAGGATAGATAAAATAATAATAAAATTATACTATATATATAGTCAGCTTAATTAATTACGAAAAAGAGGATATCAGTCAATCCAATTCTCCTTTATTATTATTATTACTATTATTTTGTACAAAACAAGTAACCATATCTTATTTTATCTATTATATTTATATCTACATAAATATATATATATATATTATACTATATATAGCAAGGTTCCTTCAAACGTGAAGTCCAAGTTGGTCGTGTTGTCCTTCTTAACTTTGGTGCTGATGCCGGTAAATTAGCTGTCATCGTCGAAATCATTGATCACAACCGCGTAAGTTTTCTATTACTCAAAAAATCATATATATATAATATGTAAAATAAAATAAAAATAAAAGAGAAAGAAAGTATGAATATAAAATATTAAAAAACTATTATTTTATACAAATATACATATATTTATATATAATAGGCTCTTATTGACGGTCCTACCACCGGTGTTGCTCGTCAATCCTACCGTTACAAGGATTTATCTTTGACTCCTTTAGTTATCAAGGGTCTTCCTCGTAATGTTGGTCAAAAGGCTCTTAAGAATCACTTGACCAAATCTGATATTGTTGCTAACTGGGAAAAATCTGCTTGGGCCAAGAAGATTGCTGTCCGTAAGGTTCGTGCTTCCTTAACTGACTTTGATCGTTTCAAGGTTCAAAAATTGAAGAGTCAAGTAAGTATTTTTTTTAAATAATAGGATATATTTAATATGGACATGATTATATATAGTTCAGATAAAAAATAATAAGAATAACTAATGAATAATATATTTATATGTCATACTAATTTATTTCATTTTCATTTTATTTTATTTCTATTTTTTTTAGCGCCGTTTCGCTCTTGGTTCTGCTATTGCTAAGGCCAAGAAACAAACTGCTTAAATAAACAACCTTTTTTTTAAAAAAAAATATTATTTATTGTAATCCTCTTCTTTATTGATCCATATTCAGTTTTTTACTTTATCCCATGGTGAAATGCACTATCGTTATAATAAACAAATCAACTTTATATTTTTTTAAATATAGCATTGTAAATTTTTCTCTATTTTTATTTAAATCTATACATTATTAATCCTATTATTTTTTTTAAAAATATAAATTAAATAGAATTAAGTGTTTTACATAATTTCTGGATCGATTGATTAATTTTTTTAATTGCTAATATTTGGGAATATTCAATTTGTTGCATTATTTTATTGCTATTTTTATTTGGAACTTTATAAATCAAATATAAAGTATAAAATATCTATTTAAACAAATTAAAAAACAATTTAAGTATAATGGAAAAAATAGCTATTAATACTTATTAAAAAAAAAGAGATAAATGTAAAATATGTTTGATACTTTTTTTACAGTTATTAATATCAACGTATTTATATATATATATATATATATATATATAACTGAAAAACAATATGACGAATAATATTAATACAGAAATAAAGCTTCGTTTATATTTTTTAATACTTAACTTTTAAAACGTGGTGATAAAATCATGAGCATATTTATATATGAATAAAATAAGAGTGATTTGACAAGTGGTAAAATAATGCACTTTAGAAAAACACAGTCAAAAAAAATAAACACGGAGTTTGAATTAACTTCAGTGTTATTTTTTTTTTAAACGCGAGTTGTTTTTTTTCTTTCGCTCTTTCCCTTCTTTTCTCTTCTTTTCTTTTCTTTCTTGTATTGTATATTTTTTTTTATTAATTACTTTATATATATATTTATCAAATAAAAGAGGAAGAAGAAAAAGAAAAGGAAAAGAAATATATAGAAAAAAAAAACAACAACCAAGGTTATATTATTAGATTCATTTCTTTCTTTCTTTTTTTTTGATTCTTCACACACATACATACATATAAATATATAAATATATATAAATAATCTATGTCTCAATCACAAAGACATAGTGCTGGTTCTACACCAATAGCACATCAACGTGCTTTAATACCACCTACAAGAATTGATTTTCCAACACAACGATTATATGCAGTATGTTTTTTTGGTATATTACAATCCATTAAAGCATGGGCACTTATGGAATATTATTTAGCGCCTTATCCTGAACAATATCATGGTATTTTATTTAAGTGGTGTTTGTATGACTGTTTGTATATATTTGCTTTGTATATTCTTAGAATCCCATGGTTACAGTTTTCTACAATGAAATCTATAATGTTATCTTTTCTTTTAATATTTATTAATATTCTTCTTTTTGGAGGTTTAACTGTAAGTAGAAGAAGAATTTTTTTTCTCTATGTATATTATTAAATAATAAGACTTATTTTATATATATATTTATATATAGACTCTTCTTACTGGTGGACTTTTGCAATACCTTTTAGGTAAAGTATATATTAAAAAAAAATAGTTTCATTAATGATTATTACATAAAGAGCAAACTAATCAATTTTAATAATAAAATATAGGTGAATCATTGGGTAAACAACTTAGTGTATCAAGAGCAAAACTTGTTGATATTAAAGATGTAATTTATGATCCATCTCATATTTTGGGTAGACATACTGTACATATTTTACCTTATGGGTAAGGAAACAAGTCAAATATATTTATAAAAATCAAAAAAAAAAAAAAAAATTAAATTTTCACAATAAATAAAAATAATTAATCTCTACATTATTTTATTTTATAGTACTGCCAAATTAAATCCTAATAATGAATTTTACTGTTTACCATCAAATGAAATTGGACGTTCAGATATTTATATTCCTATTGTATTAAACAACACCATTCCTAAAAAGGTTTCAGTATCACGATATGATTACAATTCTCATTCAAGTAAAATCATTAATTTTTCAAGTGATAGACTTCAACGTGGAACAGAAGTAGGTCAAGGCAAACAAGGACTTGAAATATATTATATTCGTGTAAATGAACCTGGTGTTTATAAACTTGATAATATTGTCACTAAAGATGGTATGGATATTAGATTATATAATCGACAGGCATTTGTATTTACATGTCCTACAGCAAAATTCCAAACAAGTAGTAGTAATTCAGCAGATTATTGTAAAGGTGATAAAGATTCTGTTCAATTAGAAGTCACAGGTGTTCCTCCACTTAGAGTAGAATATACACGTCGTGTTGGCGATATTGTTAGCGATTTAAAGATTGACCATATTCAACCTACTGATTCTATCTTTGAATCTCCATTAACAAGTTTATCATCATCTTCTAGCAGTTTACAAGATGCTAATCCTTCCTTCTTTGTAGCCACTAATGGTAATAACGACAATTATGATTGGGCTGGAGAAAGACAACTTTCTATTCAACTTAATGTCACCTTTGGTACTGCCAACAATTATGATTATCAATTAAAACGTGTTATCGATGGTGCTGGAAATGTTGTTGATTTATTAAATACACCCTCACAATCATTTCATGTTCATGACCATCCTATTGTTCAATTTGATTGTAATCAAAGATATCCATTGAAATTACTTATTGGACAACCATCTATTGATTTACCTTTAAATATTAAAGGAAATGCTCCATACACACTTACCTATGAAAAATTACCTGAAAATAACAATACAATGATTGATGATGGCAGCTCTAATAATAATAACATTAAAAAAGATATAAAACAAGTTACTTTCAAGCGTGATGATCCTCTTAAATTAAAAGTAACTTCACCTGGTGAATATAAATTTTTATCACTCCACGATCAATTCTGTAAAGGAAATGTATTATATCCTGCATCCTGTTTTGTCACTCAACCTCCTTTACCATCTGTTCAATTGGACACAACACCTATTCCATCTGAATGTGCTAGTGGAAGCGAAGTTGGTATGAAATTTGTTGCTAAATTCCAAGGTGCTCCTCCTTATAGATTAAAATATACTGTCAAGAAGAAACAAGCAGGAGGTCGTCATCGTAAAGAAACCGTAGATCAATTAGAAATCTCTACAGATAAATCTCGTCATATTTTCACTTACTTACCAAAATCAAGTGGTGATTATACTTACGAATTCAATACTTTAATGGATGGTAATTATGAAATCGATCCAAAGATAAATGTTATGGAACAAACTGTTCATCCTCAACCTGATGCTAGATTCTTGGATACTTATCCAAGACGTACTTGTCTTGGTGATGTTTTAACTTTAAATGTTGAATTGGTCGGTACTGCTCCTTATACTTTATATTGGTCTTATGATAAACAAACTTATTCTAGTGAAGTCACTGGTAATAATTATGAAATCTTTTTACCACCTTTTGAAACTCCTGGTCGTTATGTAGCATCTTTAGTAAAGGTAAAGTGGTCTTTATTATTTATTTATTCATTTTTTCATTTTTTTTTTTTTAAAAAAAAAGAGGGAGTGCGAGAAAGGGTAAATGTTAACTAATTAAAATTAATTACTTTTTTTTTTTTTTTTTTTTTTTTGTTATAATTAGATTGAAGATAAAAATGGATGTATTAAAGAATTAGATTCTAAAGATATTGTCATTGAAGTTCGAAGTGAAAGACCTACAGCATTCTTCAGCTATGAAAATAATAAAGATCAAGTACCAACTATATTTATTGCAGATGAAAAATCTATCAACTTACCATTAAGATTTACTGGTGAAGGACCATGGGACATTACATGGCAACGTATAGATGATGATGGAAATACAGATAAACCAGTATCTAAACAATTATATAATGCAAATGCTGAATTACAAGTCAGTAAGACAGGTACATATCGATTATTAGAAATGAAGGATGTCATCTGTAAAGGGGATGTATATAATACTGATTATAATGTCAAATGGATGAAGCGACCTACCTTATCTATTCCAGAAGAACAAGTGAATCAACTTTCTGAAAATGTATTTGAAAGAGCCCCAGTCTGTCAAGGAGTAGAAGATTCTATTGATGTTAAGTTTAGTGGAAATGGACCATTCACTAGTATTTATGATACTTTCCTTCATCAACCCGGATCCTCATCAAGTATATTATCAACCTTTGGACGTCGTGATCATGGTGTTAAATTAGATGCACATGAAATTACTTCTGGATATACAACAGCACGTATTTCATTGACTACTTCATCACCTGGTAAATATAGATATGTGTTTAATCAATTAGCCGATCAACGATATACCAAACTTTTCAAACCATCACCTGTGATTCAATTACAACAAGTTGTACATGAATTACCTACCGTTAAATTTTCATCCAAATCATCGCCATCCTCTGTTCGTATGATGTGCGTAGGTGATCATTTTGTTACTAATGAAGATCCTATATGGCTTGAAGCTACCGGCCAAGCACCCTTCAATGTTTATATTCGTGTCCATCATCAAGATACACCATTAAAGATTGCTACTGCTCATAATATTCATGTCATGGAAAATGTTACCACTAATCAATTTAAATTAGATTTACCTGGTGTTTTAGATACTTCTGGTAAATATACCATTGAATTACTTCGTATTCAAGATGCTAATCATTGTGCTTCTGATGTTTCTGATTTACCTGATACAAAGATGACCATTGATGCTTTGGGTATTGCTACTATTACTGCTCTTGATTCTTGTAGTGAAATGTGTGTTGGAGATCAATTGGAATACAGTTTATCTGGTGAAGGTCCATTTACCATTGGTAAGTATTTTAATATATATATATAAAGAGAAGAAGGAAAAAAAAAAGAAAAAAGAAAAAAGAAAAAAGGGAAAGGGAAAGAAATTGTATATATATATATATGACATACTAATTAATTACTTTTATTAATACACACATATATATTATATATTAAATGTAATTAGTTTATGAATTCAATGGTCAACGTGAAAAGGTGAAATCCACAACAACTAAATTCAGTATGATTGCAGATGAACCTGGTAATTTAACTATTGTATCAGTTGGTAATCAACGTAATAAATGTCAATCCTTCCCTAAAGATACTACTACAGTGATTCATCCTGTTCCTTCTTCGTTTGTAAGTGGAGGTAAAGATATTATTGAAAATATTCATGAAGGTGAAATGGTACAAGCCATTGTAGATCTTGTTGGTACTCCACCATTTGACTTTGAATGGAAACGAAGTGAATTGATTTGGGATCATGCAAAGAAACATCATTATAAAGGTCGTGTACTTGAAAGTCATGTTGTTCATGGTGTTGAAGATTATAAATATGCCATTAATACATCTACTGAAGGTGTTATAGAGGTAAATATAAATATAATAATAATGATGATGATGAATGGTATTAATGTTTTTTTTTTTTTTTTTTTTTTTTTTTTTTTTTTTTTTTTTTTTTTTTTTTTTTCTCTTTAAAATAGGTGGTTAGTATTAAAGATAAATATTGTCAATATCCAAGAGCATAATGCATATTAATATATATATATATATATATATTTATATTTAAATATATATAATATATTTTAAATTTTTTTTTTTATTATTATTATTATTTCTATATTATATAATTTTTTCATTATTTCAACTCTATTACATTTCTTTTTTTTTTTTTTTTTGAAAATAAAATAAAATAAAACATTATAAAAATGAAATTTTTACATTATAATAAGGAAAATGGTTAACAATGATTTTTATTAAAAAGAAAAAAGAATATAACCATTATAAAATGAAATATAAACAATTTAATCAATATTATTATTATTATTATTATTATTTCCACAAATATATTATAAATTAAATTATAAACATATAGAACTTATATTTGTTAGTATATGTACATATGAATGAAGGTTTGAGTTTTAAAGTGGATAAATGTATATATGTATTGTGAAGAGTAAAGGGAAGGGGAGAAATTGTATTCTTTTTTTTTAAAAATATATATATATATATATATATATATATACCTAATTTGCATAACAAAATAAATAAATAAAATAAATAAAATATTTAAAATATATAAAATAAGCAAAAAAAAAAAAAAGTAAAATGTAAAAAAAGGAATTCAATATATATATATATATTTTAAATATTTTTATCATAAGGATGTTTCATAGAAGATGGTGAAGAAGAATAAGGATAAGAATATTGAAAATGATGAGGATGATGTTGATGAGGAAGTTGACGTTGATGATGATGATGAGAAGTAGAAGAGAAAGAATTCATAGATGATGAATCATTAGAATGATGATATGATGAAGGTGACCAACCATTTGAATAAGTACGTTGACGAGGATGATGATGATGATGATGATATTGTTGAGAAGAATTTGATGAAGATGAAGATGATGATGGAGGAGGAGGAGGAGGAGGGGTATCAATATGTTGTTTTAAATAAGCAGTAAGAGGTAATCGATGAGGATGAATTGGTGGAGGAGGAGGAGAAATAGATCGATCGGTTGAAAAGGTTGTAGGTAAAGGGGTAATAGGGGGATTTACCATTGATGATGATGACGACGATGATGATGATGAATGATGATATGATATTGAATTCTATTTTTATTTATTTATATAGTAATAATAATAATAATAATAATAATAATAGTAAAAGATTAAGTTTAGATATATAATAAATAAATAAATAAATAAATAAAATATAATCTTACATCTGATTTTTGTTTTGTCATATCGGAATAAGTCATATAACTTATATAAGCATGAAGAGCATTACGTTTTACTTTTGGGTTGTTGTTCTAAATAAATAAAAAAATAAAATAAAAAATTTAAGATTTTTTAAATTTGGGGATCTGATAATTTGTAGATCATTTTATTATATATATATATAATATTACCATTGATTGAAGTGGTTGTTGTGAAAAAGAATGTTGATCATGAAAAGTTTTTGTAGATGAATTAGAAGGATGTGGATATAAATATCTATATATATAAATAAATATATAAATAAATATATTAAAAAAAAAAAATGAAATTATATAATTTTTTATTTTTTATTTTAATTTTTTAACTTGTATATTAAAGTTAAAATATATATATTATTATTATTATTATTATTTAGATTTTATACCTTTTCTGTTGTTGTTGAGCATTATTGATAGAATCCGATCTATGACGAGAAGGAGGTAAAGGAAGACTAGTTGTTACTGTGGGATGTGGTGGAGGTGGAGGTGGATTTGCATGCATTATATTATTATTATTATTATTATTATTATATTGCATTCTTCCAGGGTATAAATGTGAAGTTGCTATAAAAAAAAAAAAATAAAAAAATAAAAAAAAATAAAAGGAGAAAGGGGAAGTTAGGATGATAATTATTTTAAAACTTGAATTCATTCTTATTTATAATAAACTTTACTTTCTTTAGTAGTCTCAGGGAACCGACGCATATCTATATTTAACATAAATAATAAAAATAATAATATATTTTAATATTATTATTTTTTTTTTTGAAACTTATTTTTTATGCCTCCTATTTTATAATGATTATTATTATTATTATTATAATTATTATTATTTTACCATTTATTGCTAATAATAATAATAATAATAATAATAATAATAATAATAGTAATAATAATAATATTGATTTATTATTATGAATTGTTATTGTTGTTGTTGATTTTTAATAAGAATAAAAAAATAAATAATAATAATACATAAAATAGAATAATAATCATTATTTAACATAATCTAATGATGGTATAATTATGTATGTATATAAAAGGAAACTTACCATTTGCATTATTCCACTATATATTTATATAAATAAAGAAATAAATAAATAAAGTGAACATAAAAATGCATATTTATTATAATTATTTCTATATATTTCTTTATATATATACCTTTGTTTGTTTAGATTCTACTTGTTCTTCTTCATCACCTAAAATAATAATAAATGTTATTTTTAATCCTTTTTTTTTTTTTTTTTTTTTTTACTTTATTAGTAAATTAGTTATTAAATTATTGTACCTAATAAGTTTCGAATAGACATTGTATTTGTAGTTGGTAAAGGGTCAGTTCGTTTTTTTGTTTGTTGTGATAAAGACATTAATATAGAACCAGCTTCAGCTTCGTCAGCATTGATATCCATAAATTCAGCAGATCTCTCATTTCTCTTTTTAATATTATTATTATTATTATTAGATTGGTGTGTATATAATGAACTGGTCATATTGACCATTTTGTATTATTATTATTATTATTATTTTATATCTATATTTAAAAAAAAAAAAAAAAGGAAAAAAGATAAAGGATAAAGAAAAAGAAAGAGATAGAAAATATGTCTTGATATATTTATATATATGTAAGTATATAAAAAAAAAGGAAAAAGGAAAAAGGAAAAAGGAAAAAAAAGAAAAAAGAAAAAAAAAAGAGGAAAAAGGAAGAAATAAAAAAAGGGAAATCATAACAAAAATAAGATTTTGTTCTGTGTGCCACATAAAAAAAAAAATGTGTGTGAGAGTTGTATACTTTATTTTTCTCTTTCTCTTTTTTATTTTTTATTTTTTTTTAAATAGTATAAATAAGAATAAGGCTATTTACTTAGCTTTTTAGTCATTTTAAAAAAGAGAAATATTTTTAAGTGATGATCTTCAAAATAATAAAGCTAAGTTTAATTGCATAAAAATTTTGTTCTACTTTAAACTATATTCTTTTTCTTTATAAATAAGAAAAAAGTATAAGGATTACTTGATATTATATAATATAATAAAAAAAATTTTTTTTCTTTCTTTCCCTTTTTTTTATTTTATTTTTTTTATTTTTTTTACATTGAAAATTGTGATGATTTTTATATAAGAAATATAGAATAAAAAAATAAAAGAAGAATATGTAATAATTATTTTATTGTTATTATTAAGGGCAAAGTTTTCATTTTTTTTTTTCTTTTTATCTTTTTTTTTATTATATAAGTTATATGTATATACTCTGCCAATGCAAAAGATCATGTGAAAAATAGGTTTTTTTTAAACCAAGGTTTTATTTATTTATTTACTAATTAATCCACATAATCAATTAACATATTCACCAGCAATTATTATTATTATTATAATAATAATAATAATATATAGAAAAATAGATTGATTTAAAATCAATTTAATTAATAAAAAAAAAAAAAAAAAGAAAAAGAAACTTCTTTTGAAAGTAGAATTTAATGATTTATATACATATTTGCTTAACAATAAAAAATAAATAAAAAAAAGTAACTTGCTTTTTATACAAATAATAATATTATTAAAGTTAAAATAATCGAATGGGTTGAAATTTTCACAAAAAAAAAAAAAAATATGTACAAAAAAAGAGACATATCGGAGTTGGTAATATGTAACACTATTTTTATCACATTATAAAAGCATGCTTAATCCAGAAAAAAAAAAAAGGGATATAAACATTTGGTAAAAAGATAAACCTTAGATTATATATATATATATATATTTATTTATATATAAATGATTTAATACATATATAAAATATATTGACCTTATTTATAATAATAATAATAATAATAATAATAATAGGAATAATAGGAATAATAATGATAACAATAAAAAAATAAAATATAAATAAATAAAATAAAAAAACAACAACAAAATAATAAGATAGATATATATTATTTATAAAAAGGATTAATTACACACATACGTACACATACTTTAAGAATGGTTAGTACCAGTAGGGTGGCAATAGAAAGCAAGTGCAACAATAGCATATGAAGATAAAAGTAATACACCTTCTAACCAATTGGAACGACCATCTTGAATAAGATAATTAACAATTAAAACACTAGAGAATAAAATCACGGTTTCAAAATCATCAAAGAATAAAGTCATAGGTTGACCAATAATCCATCCTGCAATTACTAAGGCGGGAGTGACTAATAATCCAATTTGAAGTGATGAAGAAACAGCAATTCCAACTGATAAATTCATTTTATTTTTCATAGCAAAAGTAACTGCACTGACATGTTCAGCAGCACTAATATCATCATCATTATAAAAAAAATAAAAAAAGATATATAAATAAATAAAAACAATGATCATTATTATTTTTTTAAAGAAAAACATCACTTACTTTCCAACAATAGGTAAAAGAATAATACCAACAAAGGTTTCATCAATTCCCCAACTTAATACTACACCTTCAATACTATATATATATATAAAAGAAATGAGATGACATTTTTTTTAAAAATAAATCAATTAAATAAATAAAACTTACGCGCCAACTAAATATTCAGCATGGATAGATACAACAGCAGCTACAATAGTTAATCTATTATTATAAAAATAAAAAATAAAAATAAAAAATTAGAATGAATTTGATTATAAATCATCATTATTATTTTTATTTTTTTACGTAAGACAAGAGAAAGCTAAAGTAGTAGTAGGTTGTTCTTCATCATCTTCTTCATCTTCATACTAAAATAATAATAATAATAATAAAAATAGAAAGAGAAGAAAGAATATGAAAAAAAAAAAATATTAGTTTATTATTCCAAATATAGTGAAATATTTGTTTTTGTTATACTTACCAAATGAGAATGTGTTTTGAGCTATAAAAAAAAAAGAAAAAAGAAAAAAGAAAAAAGAAAATTAAAACCCAGTGCATTACCGATAACATAAACAAATGATGAAACATGTAAATATTTAGTATATATATAAATATATATATTTATTGTTTTTTTTTATATATATATCCCCTTAATTTTATTTATTATTATTCATTATCTTTCTCTCTCTCTCTCTTTCTCTTTTTTCTCTTTCTATTGACTGATTTTTTTTGTTTCATCTGAGTTTTCATATATAAATTTACCTGGAAAATTAAAAAGAGAACATAAACAACTAATAAGATCAAAGAAGTACCATGACTTAAATTTAATACACCAACTACAGCATCTTCTTCAGTTTCAGCAGTAGCACTGAAAGCTGCAGGAACTAATAATGATAAAGTAGTTAAAGCAAGTAATGATGATGATGTTTGAGCAGCTAAAAAATAAAAAATAAAAAATAAAAAATGAATTAAAAATAAATAAATGATTATTATTTATTTATTATATATATTATATTCATAACTTTCTCTTTCTCTCTCTCTCTCTCTCTCTCTCTCTCCCCCCTTATTTATTTATTTATTTATATTTATTTTACTTACCAGTAATATTAAAACTTTGTTCACTTCTACCAGCACCACCCAATAAGAAACAAAAACCAAGTACCTATTAAAAGTCATTCATATATACATATATATGAATACATATATTAAAATAGATTAAGTAAATAAATAAATAAATAAATAATAACTAATCCAATTATAAAAAAAAATAAAATAAATAATAACTATTACCAAAAGAATATTAGACAGGATAGAACCAAGAACAGATGCTAAACATAAAAAAATAATAATAATAATGATCATTAGATTTTTCTAATAATAATAATTATGATCCCCTTTTTTTATAAATATATTATTATTATTATTATTATTTTACCTTGAACAACTCTTATTAAACCTTCCTTTAAAGCAACAACACCAAGAATCAATTCAACAGCATTACCAAAAGTAGCATTTAATAACTATAATAATAATAATATAAGTATTGTTTGTTATTTTAAAAAAATGATGACATGATTTTTATTTTATTTTTTATTTCTGTATTTTACCGATCCAATCGTACTACCACATCTTAAAGCAATTTCTTCAGTAGCTATATATATATATATATATATATAAATAAGAAAAGAAAAAAAGTAATAAAGTCAATATAAATAAATATAAATAAATAAATATAAATAAATAAATAAAATACATCTATATATATATATATATATATATATATATATATCTTTATATATTCATACCAAAACCAAGTAATTTAGCTAAAGGAATAATGGCTAAAAAGTTAAGAGAAAATACAATGGGAGCAGAAGCATGAGTAAAAGAAGCAAAAAGAGCAATGGGGACAAACACTAATAATATATTGAATTTGGATGATAATGTTGTCACTTTAAAAGATGTCCAAAAATCAAGTTTTTGATGATGATGAAGTTCATTTCCACCAAGTAAAGGTTGAGTTTCACTAACCATTTCTTATTTATATTTATATATATGTATGTGTTTATATAGGATTAAATAAAAATAAAAAGTATATATATATATATATATTTACAAAATTGAATAAAGATTTTTTTTTATTTTTTATTTTTTTTTTTTAAATGAAATAAAAAAATGAAAAAATAAAAGAGAAATAAAATAAAATAAAAAAAAATCAAAAAAAATCAAATTTTGTTTATTATATTTATATTATTTTTTTTTTTTTTTATTTACATATTTTTTGTTTTTATTAGAATGTTTATGTGTGTTACCGAAAGTGACGATCACTTCTTACAAAGATGTTTCCATTAGAAAAAAATAATAACACCCATCAAATAAATAATAAACATTCTTTTCTATACTTTTCTCTTTTTCTCTCATTCCACGTGAAGTAATATATGTATAAGTTTGAATTCTTTTTCCAATTGATAGAATTTTCCTTTCATTTATCAACTTTTTTTTTTTTTAATATATTACTTGAAACAAATCTCACCCTAAAAAAAATAAAATAAAATAAAATAAAAATAATAACAACAATAATAATAATAATAATAAAAAACTTTTTTAAAAATTCATATTAAAGTTTAATTTTGTTTTTAAATCATCATCATCATTATCATCTTCATCATAAAGAATATATAAATATATATGTATATATATAAATGAAAAATCGGTATAATTATTCTATATATATATAAAAAAAGGGTAATAAAATATATACACTAAAATGGCCCTGAATTTTTTATGGTATATTCATCAAAAATAGAAATAAATAAATCTCCCCCACTTAAAAATAAATAAATAAATAAATAAAAGCTCTCTTTTCTTGGATATATTGGAAAACGTTTCATCATCATAAAAAAATTTGCATTATAAAATATCACAGCCAATCATTTTTAAGGCAAAGAAAATAATAATAATAATAATAAATACGAAACATTCAAGTACGTAATATAAAATTTGATCTTTTATAATTCTTTTTTTTTTTTTTTTTTTTTTGTGATTTAAAAAGATATAGATATTTTATCTATCTTGTTTTTTATTTTTAACTATTTCTTAAATAGAAATTAAAAACTCACTTTTTTACTTTAATTTAGAAATTCTTTCTTTTTTAAATTTTTAAATTTTTTTTTACCTTTTTTTCTAATTTTGGTGTGATCTTTGAAAAAAAAAAAAAGGGAAAAAAAAAGTTAGCATGAAAAAAAAAAATACGTATATGTAAAAAAAAAATATCCGGAGCTTTAAAAATAACCTTTCTCTCTCATTATTTTTTTTTATTTTCAAATCCAGCAAAATTTTCTTTCTCTCTCTTTATCTTTTTTTTTTTCATTAATAATAAAAATATATACACCAAAAATATAAATTGATATTTTTTGCATAAATAAAAAAAAAAAAAATGTCAAATAATACAGATCCTCAAATAGAATCTTCCACTAGTAGGAAACAAAAAACTCAAAAATATTTAGAAAACCTTTTAATGTATGATAATGAAGATTTTGAAGAAGGACTTGAAGATTTTGACGAATCTTTATTAATGGATTTTGATAATGATAATGAATCTGATTCGGAAGAGATATTAATGAACGATGATGAATTAACGTAAATAGAAATATATTATTATTATTATTATTATTATTATTATTATTATTATTATTATTATTTTATTTTTATTAATATAAATAATACTATATTATTATTATTATTATTATCATGGATATTTAAAAAAAGTAACATGTTAGATTCAACAAAAGAAGCGCGATTACAATTAAAAACAGGTGGTTTAGAAGAAATAGGTGCCGATTTTGCTGATTTTCAAGATAATTTAATTGCAAGTTCAGGTTTTAAAAAATCATCAAAAAAAGGATCTAAAGCAGTTAAAGGAGAAGCAAGAATTCCTGATGCTGTTAAAGATTTATTAGGTCAAGCTAATTCTTTATATATTAATCGTGATTATGGTAAAGCAATTGATTTATTACAAGAAACCATTACTAAATATCCAAATTTACATCAACCTTGGAATACTCTTGGTTTGGTTCATGAAGAAATGGGAAATAAAGAAAAAGCTTTACAAGTAAGAATGGTAGCTGCTCATATGAGTGGCAATGATGCTAATTTATGGAAAGAACTTGGTTTAAGATCAATGTAAAAAAAAAAAAAATTAAAAAAAAAATTAAAAAATATATATATTTATTTATTTATTCATTTATTCATTCTATTTTTTTTATTTATTTATTTATTTATTTATTATTATATCAAAAAAAAAAAAAAAATAGTGAAAATAATGCTAATCAACAAGCCATTTATTGTTTTAATAAAGCATTAGTATTAGATCCTTTGGATGTAGATGCTTTATGGGATAGATCCTTTTTACAAAAGGAAATGGGTTTAGGGCAACAAGCTATGGAAGGTTTTCAACAAATTCTTAATATTTTACCTTATCATTTTAAAGTCATTAATGAATTAGCTCAATTATATCGTACCCAAGGCGAAACTAAAAAAGCTATTAAATTATATGAAGAAGCTATGGAATATCATATTAAACAAAATCAAGATGGGTTTGATTCACAAAATGATAATAGTGCTTTTAGTGATACTTTGGGTTATTCAGAAATTAATATGTTAAGTGAATTATATTTAATGTTGAATGATTATCGACGTGCTTTGGATTGTATTAAAACCGGAATCAGACATGTTCAAAAAAGACAATTTCAATTAAAATGGTTAAATAGACCAGATGATGATGATGAATATTTACCTGCTTTAAAAAAAAACAAGAAGAAGAATGATATTAAGAAAAAGAAAAAGAAATCTAAAAAACATCAACAAAAAACAATAAGAAGAAGTAAAAGAAATTTAAAACGTAATCAAGCTAGTACAATTGATCTAGATAATGATAATAATAATAATAATAATGATGATGATGATGAAGATGATGGAAATGATCCAAAATCAAAACAAATTGTTATTGATGATGATGATTCAGATGAAGATTCAGATTATTATGATCCAAATAAATTCAATGATGAAGATGATGATGATGATAGTGATAATGATGATTATAATGAAGAAGAAGAAGAAGAAGATATTGATGATGATGAAGTTGAAATTGAAGAAGATGAAGATGATAATGATGAAGATTCAGAAGAAGAAGAAGAAGAAGAAGAAGAAGAAGAAGAAAGTGAAGAGGATAAAGAAAGATTTAATATACCAATGGAATTACGTGTAAGAATGGGAGTATGTCGAATTTATCTTGGACAACCAAAAGTAGCAGGACGTCATTTTGAATATTTATATCAACATGAACCTAAAGTTTATCCTGATTTATATCAAGATGTAGCTTATGCCTATATGGATAGAAGATTTTATAAATTGGCTTTACCTATTTTTCAAAAAATCATTAATGCTGAAGAAGAAGTGGAAGTGGAATTATTAATTAAAACTGCTGATTGTTATCGTCAAACGGGAGAATTGGATACTGCTGTATTGTTTTATGTGAATGTATTGGATGAACAACCTGATAATTTGGAAGTCATGACCTCTTTGGCTTTAGTCTATGAACAACAAGGAAAAGAAGATGAAGCTTTTGAATTGGCTAATTTTGTAGTAGAAAAAACAAGAGAACTTAAAAAACAAAAAAGACTTGAGGCTTTAGCTGCTTTAGATAAGGATAAAGATAAAGAAAAGGTTATTGACAAAGAGAAAGAAAATGATGAAGATGAAGAAATGGAAGAAATTGAAGAAATAGATGAAGATATGGAAACTGGTGAGACAACAATATCGATAATAACTAAAAAAAAGCCATCAGATACAAAAAAACATGCTTCATTATTCGATGAAAGTGCAAACACTAAAAGATCACAAAGAGCTTTATTAAAAGAGAAAAAAAGACGGGAAGAAGAAGCAAAACAATTTAAAACCTTGGATCTTTATGAAGCCATTGTTAATTTGGAAAATTCTTTGCATCAAGATATTATAAATACCGATATTAATGTGATGCAAGATTATATTTATATTGCTCAACAATTATGGGATGATTTTAGTTCTATTAAGGCATTTTATGAATATAAAAGGGTAAAAAAAAAAAAAAAAAAAAAAAAAAAGATATATATATATATTAATTATTTCTTTTCTTTCTTTTTTTTTTTTTCATTTAGTCGAAAAAAGATACTAAAAGTACAGGTTTTTTTGCTGCTAGAAGACCAGCACCAAAAAATATCTTTTCTAGTCGTGAAGCTAAATCAGTTACTGCTCGTTTAAATAAAAGAAAAAATCAACATAATAATAATATTCAAACTGATATAAATTCAGACAGTGACGATTATGATGAAGATGAAGATGAAGATGATGAAGAAGTAGAAGAACATAAAAAGAATGATATTTATAAAATGACTCATTTTAGAAATATATTACTTGATGATTGGATTAAAATTTTTATTACTGTAAGTAAAATTCAAATATATATATATATATATATAAATATATTTATAATAATAGAATATTATTATTCTATTATTTATTTTCCTTATTATGTAGCTGGCTTATATGTTAACTGTTCTTTATCGTGGTGATGAAGCTATTCAAATGTTAAAAACTATTACAGAATTAAAAGTTGTTACTCAAAATCCAAAAAGAATAAATGCTACAATGTTGGCTTTCATAGGTAAATTATATATATATATATATATACAAGGATTTTTTTTTTTGGATTTATTAATTTACTTATTATAATATATATATATATATATATATATATATATATATAGGTTGTGCTTTATTAAATAAGGATAAAAGATCTGCTCAAATGGCAAGCCGATGGTTTTGTAATACTTTTAGATTTAATCATGAAGGTTATAAAATATATAATATCACTCTTCCTAGGTAAAAAAAAAAAAAGAAATACATTTATTATTATTTCCATGTACTATTATGAATAACAGTGTATATATATATATATATATAATAACTTTTATTTATTTTTTCTATAGTGGTTTTGAAGATAAATTAAGATATGCATCCAATGTAGAATTTAAATATTTTAGACGACAAGTAATGCTTATGGATAAACTTTATGTATTACACCAAAAACAATTGATAAGCAATATCAAAGATGAAAATGGAAATATAAAGGATGAAGAAGAGGCTAGAAAACAAATTGCTCAACTTTATAAAGATATTAATACATTAAATTTAGAACAAGACGAAGAAGAAGAAGAAAGAATGAGTGGAAATGAAAATGAAAATGATGAAACCGAAAACGAAAACCATAATGAAAATAATAATTTATTATTTTCTTTATTGAAAAATCATAATGAAGGTATAGATTTAATGAAACCTTTAGAAAAACTAGATACTTCTTTACTTTCTCTCTTTGGTCATATCAATGCTATTGGGAAAAATTATACAAATTCTATTAGTAAGTATATATTTATATGATGTTTTAAATAATGAAAAAAGGAAAAAAAAAAAAAAAGAAATGTTGTTTTTTTTTTTTTTTTTTTTCATTTAAATAACTATTTATAACTATTTATAACTATTTATATATATAATTATTTAAATAGCATATTATATGCGTTCATATGCTATTGCACCAGAGAATCCTTTAAATTCTTTATGTTTAGGTATTGCTAATTTACAAAGATCCACCCAAAGAAGTATTGGTAATCGTCATTTATTAGTCATTAAGGTAAAAAATAAATAAATAAAAAATACATAAATATACAAATACAAAATCAATTATTATAATAATAATAATAATAATAATAATATCCATTATGAAACTAGGCAATGCAAATGATGTCTGATTATTGTAAACTTCGTAAATATAATCAAGAAGCAGAATATAATATGGGAAGAGCTTTTCATACCATAGGACTAACTCATTTAGCTGTAAGACATTACGAAAGAGCATTAATATTACCATCAGCAGCAAAAGAAGGTAAAGAATCACCAAAATCAATTAATGATGTTTATCTTTGGCCAATATCATATAAAGAGGAAGAAGAAGAAGAAGAAGAATATGATTCAACAGATTTGAAATATGAAGCTGCTTATAATTTACATTTAATTTATATGACAAGTGGTGCTACTTCTTTAGCTCAAATATTATTATTAAAATATTGTACTATTTAAAAGACTATATATATATATATATATAATAATAATAATATAAATATGAAATGTATATATAAAAATGATATCAAGACAAAAAATAAAAATAAAAATGTATCATAAATAATTAATAAAAAATATAACCATTAATAAAAGTCATTCTCTAATATAAAAAATTCAACATGATTGTTGAAAAACCTTATTTATGATGTTTGATAGTGATCGGGTCGGAGATTTAAAAAAGTGGTGTTAAATAAAATTAAAAATATATAAGAGTAAGGTATGTGTATATTTTTTTTCCCTTTTCTCTTTTTTTGTTTTTCTTTTTTTTTTTTTTTATCTTTATTCATTATTATTAATAACAATAAAAAAAAAATAATGTTTGCTCTTCGTCGTGTAACTACCTCTATTCCTCGTTTATCTCGTTCCTTAACTGCTATTAATAATACTCCTTTAGGTGCCAAACAAATTCCAAATGGTTTAACTCGTTCTGCTAATATGTGGCGTACTATCACCACTTCTGCTCAAGTTAAACAAGCTTTTGTTCAAAGTAAGTTAGATATAATTGACATGAATAATAATACTAATAATAATAAAAAGAGAGCATTTCATTATTATTATTATTATTATTACTTTAAATACTTTTTACGCGTATATATATACTTTTCATTTATTTATTTTTTATGTTGTTATTCATTCTCTTTTTTTTCTTTCTTTCTTTCTTTCTTTCTTTCTTTTTTAATATATAGAGCCTGCACCAGCTTTTACTGCCCCAGCTGTTGTTGATGGCGAATTTAAAGATGTTTCATTATCCGATTATAAAGGTAAATATGTCGTCTTATTTTGGTATCCATTAGATTTCACCTTTGTATGTCCTACCGAAATCATTGCCTTTTCCGACCGTATTAAAGAATTTGAAGCTCTTGATACAGCTGTCGTTGGAGCTTCCTGTGATAGTGAATTTTCTCATTTAGCATGGATTAATACTCCACGTAAACAAGGTGGTTTAGGTCATTTAAATATTCCTTTATTGGCTGATAAAACAAAGACCATTGCAAGAGATTATGGTGTACTCATTGAAAATGCTGGTATTCCCTTACGTGGTCTTTTCATTATTGATCCTAAAGGAATTGTTCGTCAAATCACTATCAATGATTTACCAGTAGGTCGTTCTGTAGATGAAATTTTACGTCTTATTAAGGCTTTCAAATTCACTGATGAGCATGGTGAAGTTTGTCCTGCTGGCTGGAATCAAGGTGATAAAACTATTAAACCTACTGTTGAAGAATCTAAAGAATATTTCGGTACTCTCAGCGAATAAATGAATAAATAAATATCATGGATGATTATATATATAGCTTTTTAAAAATAATAAAAGTAAAAGTATGAAAAAAATAAAATAAAAATATAGTATAATGTGTAATGTTTACAGTTTAATACATAATACAGTCTAGTGATATACTTTTTTTTTGTTACACAATATGTCAAGACTAATTATTGAATGTCATAATACTTTGTGAAATATCAATGATGAAACTTTAGCATGATTTTTTTTAAAAAATAATAATAGATTATGCAATTAAAACTTATTACTTTTTTTTTTTTAATAATGGTATTTTTATATTATATATATTAGTATATGTAATGAAACATTTGTATTTAACTTTTGATCATCTTTTTTTTTTCCCTTTCTTTTTTTCTTTTCTCTTTTTCTTTTCTCTTTTTCTTTTCTCTTTTTCTTTTCTAATATACATAAAGAAAGAGAATTCAGGACCATTTCTTTATTTATTAAAATTACATCATATGAAAAGTATATATATATATTCCAGTTTATTACTATTATTATTATTTATTATTCAGTTTTCTTTTTTCCAAATAATGATTTAAGAGTAGACCAAACAAAACCTGCTGTGACCCCAACAAAATTACCAAGAAAAGTAGAAATAACAGATGAAATGGGCCAAACTTGCCAATCTCTTTCCCAATCTAAAGGTAATACAATGGCACCAATCCATGATCCTATTAAAACACAAATCACTTGGGTATATGCATAAATTTCTGTAGTATTGGAAGGTCTATTTTTTTTTTGATTTATTGATTTATAAACAATAAAAAAAAAAAAAAGGAAAGAAGGAAAAAACGTTAATCATTATAATATACTAACTAATACTAATACTATTTATTTATTTATAAAGCTTACGAATGTTGTAAAAAGATTTTTATCCAAGGTGATCCATTAGTAGGTGCTAAGGATTCAAAAGCTGGCATCACCGTATTTACAGCAAGATATGACGCGAATAATAAAGTATTATAAAATTTACTACATATATTTATATAAGATATTAGTTAACTCTTTTTTTCTCTCCCTTCTTTTATTTATACTATTCCTTTTTTTTCTTAGTTTATAATATAAATATTAATACATATATATATATATATATATATATATATATAGATTCACTTACTTTAAAAATGATGCTCCAAAAAGAACGATTAAAAAGTGTAAACATAAAGCTGTAATAATGACTGATATAATAGCTTTACCTATAATAGCCTAATATAAATACATGTTATTATTATTATCATCATATATATAAATATATTTATATATTTATATATATATATATTACCACTTGGAAACTTTTTTTTAAGGCTAAAGAAAAAGAAAGTAATAAAATATGACCAACAAGTAATAAAGGAACTGCTATTTCTAAAGTTGATACAGGATCTTTTACTAGATGAGTATTTGGTAGTCGAAAAACACTGACATAATTAAGTGTTAATGATATAAAGGCGATAATAAAAGGTTGTACAATGGATGACATTGTATTATGTATATATGACTAAATGTATATATATATATATATATATATATGTATGTATGTATGTAAAAAAAAAGTATATTAAAAGGAAGACTTGAGTTAATATTTTTTATTATGACTTTTTTGTTTTATAGTCGACAACGGAGTTTAAAATAAAATAGGAAGTTTGAAAAAAATAATCTAATCCAACTTTTGCATTATACTAAAGAAAGGTGTTTATATAAATGATATTTAAAAAAAAAAGTTATTCATGATAATATAATTATATATTATTTGAATTATTTTAAAAATAAATGTTATATTAAAAATTCATAATCTTAAAAAAGACAATCTACTGGTTGTATATAAGTTTATTACTATATAATTATATTCCATTAAAAAGTAATTATATTATACTGTACATTGACAATAGATATTTACTTCAAAAGTAAAATAAAAAATGTATATAGAATAATATATATTAATAATAAAAGAATAAATTACAAATATAAAGAAAGAATATAAAAGAAAATTGGCAAGGTTTGTTCGATATAAAAGATCAAACTAAAATAGAATATAAATGAAAAAAGGTTGATTTCTCTTTTAAGGATTTGTCAAGTAGTTTTGATTATAAACACAATTTAAAAGTAATGAGCACACGAAAAATAATATAATTGATTTAGTATATTTGTATAAAAAAAAAAAAATATGGTTTATATATGAATATAACAATAATATTTTAATAAAAAGTAAAAATGATTGATAGATTCAAGTCTTTTTTATTCTAACTATATTCCAAATTCTTATTGGCTGGAAATTCTACATTTTCAAACTCAGAAATTCAGTTTTTATACACGCGTCTAATTTTTTTTCATTCTTTTCTCTTTTTATTTATCTATCCTTTCAATAAAATATTTAAATATATATAACATGGTATGAATATTTATTATCATTATTATTTTTTTTCTCTTTTATAGATTAATGCCTATATATATATATATATATATATATATAGTTTTATAATATTTAATGTTATAATATTTATATTAGATATTTTAATTCAAGTTACTTAAAAAAAGAATAGAAATATATTTGGATTTATATATGATTACGTATAACCTTAAGCTAATTCTTTCTTTCTTTCTTTCTTATTATTATCGATAGTCTCTTCAATTAACACCTAGTACTCATAATAACAATAAAGTAACTACTTTAGATACAACCCATGCTGAACTTGGTACTCATGATACTCTTCGTCATGGTACTAGATCTCTTAAAACTGAAGTTTTACCTGGTCACCCTCTTGAAAATAGATTAGCAGAAGTAAGATTGAATAAATAAATAAATAAATAAATAAGATAATAGTGATATATAATAATAAATAACAAATAATAGCAGCAACAACAAAAATGGCTATTATTATTATTATTATTATTTGGGACTTAAAAAAAATTATATTTAATCATTATTTGTTTATGAATATCTTTTTACTTTTTTGATTATTTTCATAGTGGAATGAAAATCAATGGGAACTTAAATTAAATATGGCTCGTCAAACATATGGACTTCATGCACCAATTAAAATGATGATGGAAAGAGATATTGTATCAAAGGTACAAACAATTATAAAATCATCAATTATATATATATAAAAGAGGGAAAAGGAAATTCATTGAATATATATATATTATTTATTCATTATTTTAGCGTACACGTTTACCAGTATTACCTTCATCAAATTTACATATGGATATTCTTATGGGAAAGGATGAAACTATTGACTTTGAAGACTTTTTGAACGGTAAGATTTTAAATAATGATAATATTACAAGTAATGGATATTTTAATAACTTATATATATATATACATATATATATTTAATATAGATCCTACTATGAGTACTGATATGTTAGATGTACATACTGCTGCTGAACATAAATTTAATCTTAAGATTTAAATATGATTATTATTATTATTATTATTACTTTTTTTTTTTACAATGATGAATAATTTGGGTTTGTAAATGAATAAAAAAAATATACAAGATTTATCAACAAAATAATAATTTTAGTTTTTATCAAAAAGAACTATTACTATATTATTTATTTTTTTATTATTATCATTTAATTAATAAACATATATATTTAATTGCTTTATAATACAACAACAACAAGAGACACACACACATATATATATATAATCTATTTTTTAACATCATCAACTTGACATAAAAGAACACGAGCATCTACTAATTGTTCTTCTTCAACACGCATAGTTACAATACCATCATGACGACTAAGGATTTTAACTTCAGTTTTCATAGATTCAATGGAAAGTAATGGGTCATTCTTTTTAACAATAGTTCCAGTGGGTGCCAAAATTTTCAAAATACGGCAAGGCATAGATGAAGTATAAGGAGTAACACGATCATCTTCAGCTGACGCAGCTTGAGATTTTAATCTATCAACCTTCAATAATTCAATAGAGTATCCACGAACAAAGTCATGAACGAAAATAGATTTTTCATTAACATCATGGATTCTTTCACAGACATAAAAGTATTGTTGGCTTCCATCAATAGTAGCACGAAGTAAACCTTTAGCACCTTCAATACCACGAGCACTTGGAGTTTCTTTACCAAAATCAGTATCATATAATACAGCAACAACAGCAGGTTTCTTTTCATTATTTTTATCATTAGCTTTTTCTTTTTCTTGTTGTTGATCAGCAGTTAATTCAACATGACAATGGAAAGTATGACGATTATCACGACTATCATTTGTTTGATTAGCATAAGAGATAGCGACTTCTTGATCATGATTAATAAGGTATTTTGTACTAGGATTTCTCCATGGGACATTACGCCAATTAGAAGGAACATTACGAAGAATATTTTGTTGACTTCTTCTTACAGACCAATCAAATAATGTAGCAGCAATAACACCATTTTGTACATCATTAGCAGTAGTTTTATGAAAGAGACGTTCTTTTTCAATTTGAATGAAATTAGTATCAAAAGTACCTGATTGGAATCTTGGATTTTTCATAATATCAATCAAGAATTTTTGATTTGTAGTAATACCCAAAAGAACAGTTCTTGAAAGAGCAGTGATCATAAGACGAACAGCTTGAGCACGGGTGGGAGCATGAACAATGACTTTAGCAATCATAGAATCATAATAAATAGAAATTTCTGAACCATCTTCAATCCCAGTATCAAATCTTACACCAGGAATATCCTTAGCTGCATTAATGGGAGCCCATTTTTGAATAACACCTGTACGAGGACTGAAATCATTATCAGGATCTTCAGCACATAAACGAACTTCAATAGCATGACCTTTAAAGGCAATGTTTTCTAATACACCAAGTTCTTTAAGATTAACACCTTGAGCTACTAATAATTGTAATTCTACTAAATCTAATCCAGAAATACATTCTGTAATAGGGTGTTCAACTTGTAAACGAGTGTTAAGTTCTAAGAAATAGAATTTCTTTGTCTTTTCATCTAAAATAAATTCGGCTGTACCAGCACCTACATATCCTAATTTACGACCTAATTCTACTGCAGCATTTGTCATGGCTTTACGTAATTCGGCATCAACCGCCGGTGATGGTGTTTCTTCTACTACTTTTTGATGTCTACGTTGAATAGAACAATCACGTTCATTAATGTGGTATACATTACCATATTTATCTCCGAAAATTTGAATCTATTTCAAAAAAAATAAGGAAATTAAATACCAGATCACTATTTTTTTTTATTATAAGCTCCATTCATTTTTCCCCATTTTCACATGAATTTTAAATTTCAGGGGAAAAAAAAAGAGGTATATAAAAAATAAAATTACCAAAAAAAAAAAAAAAAAAAATACTTACTTCAACGTGTCTAATACTTTCAAAGTATTTTTCAATTAATAATTTATCAGAACCAAAAGATCTTAATGATTCACCTTTAGCAGCTTCAATTTCTGGACGTAAGCTATATATATAAAAGAAAATAATAAATAAATAAATGCATTATATTAAGTAATAATAAGAAGAGAATAAATAAATTAAAAAAAAGTATACTTACTTTGCAGTATCGTAAACAGCACGCATACCTTTACCACCACCACCAGCGGAAGCCTTTAAAAGTACAGGGAATTCAATTTTTTTAGCTTCACTTTCTAATTTTTCAAGACTTTGATCTTCACCATTATAACCAGGAATTAAAGGAATAGAGTTTGCATGATTCTTAATAAATACTTTAGCAGCAATCTATTTTATTTAAAAAGTCAAAAATAGAAAAGTGAATTAATTAATTAATAAAAAAAAACACCGTCCTTTTTTTATGCAAAACTTTTTTTTCCAAAAAAAAAAATAAAAAAAAAAATAAAAGATTACATATATATATTAATTATAAAAATAGTATTAATTGATAATATACACGTACCTTATCACCAATAGCACGAATAGAATCAGGACTAGGACCAACAAAATTTATACCAGCTTTACCGACTTTTTCAGCAAAATCAGCATTTTCAGAAAGGAAGCCATAACCAGGATGAAGAGCATCTGCACCTGAACGTTTACAAATATCAATAAGTTTATCTCCAACTAAATATGATTCAGCTGCAATAGAAGGTCCAATATGATAGGCTTCATCTGCAAGTTTTACAAATGGTGCATTTTCATCACTATATTTTATAAAAAATATTAGTGTTACCAATAATAATAAAAAGAAAAAGAAAAAAGAAAGAAAGAAAAAGAAGAAGGAATAGTAATAATATAAATAGAAGCGTCTTATATTTTAATGTATATACCTATCAGAATAAACAGCAACTGTTGCAATGCCTAATTTTTGGCAAGTACGAATGACTCTACAAGCGATTTCACCACGATTGGCGATAAGTACTTTATAAATAGGTGTTTGAATGGTTACCATTATTATTATTTATATATATATATATATATTACTATTATTATTTAATGTTAAAGAAATAGAGAAAAATAAAGAAGAAGAAGAAAAAGTGAGGAAAATGAAAAAAAAGGAAGAAAAAGAAAGAAATAAGTGGGGATTGAATTTTATTTTTTAATGTTGTTGTTTTTCAAGTAATGTGGGGAAAAAAAAAAATCATGCTGAATATGAAAATAGTCATAAATTTTAGGTTTAAAAAGGAAAAGGAAAGGAAATGGTTTAGGCATTTTTTCCGGAAGTGTGTAAATTTGATTGTCCCCATATATTTTCATTTATTTATTATTTATTTATTCGATATTTGTATTAAAAAAAAAAAAAGAGAGGGAGAGAGGATCTATATAATATAATATATAAAAGTAATATTATATATTGATACCTTTTATTTTATAAATATTATTATAACTTTTAATATTATTAACTATATATATATATACGTATATATTCCTTGGCTTTCTTTTTTATAACTGGCCAAAAGGCTAATTTTTTTTAAGGTTTGGATTTTTTTTTCTTTCTTTTATAGGAGTTTATCTGTAGATCTAAAATCATATGTGAAAAATATTAAAAAACTAAGTTTATGCCTGATTAATTGATCCCCTCTCTACTTCAATAAAAAAAGTCATTTATATTTGTATAAAACACCATAAAAAAAAATGGATTAAGCAATTTTATTATTGACTTTTTTGATTATATTACTTTTTTTTGATTATATTATTTTTTTTTTTTGGTTGTTTTTTCTTTTATCTAAATAATATCATATACATATTAATATTTGAAATATTGACTAATTTGATTCATCTTTAATTCTTTACAACAATTGTTAAAATAAGAGAGATAGAGAGTAAATCTTTTTTTTAATCATACTAAAATAAATAAATAAATAAATAAAAATTAATATTATATACCCATTATTACTGTTATTATTATTACATATTTTTTATAAATTAATTTATTATATATACCTTCTTTGCTACCATGCCTTCAGGTGGTTTGGTTTCAACAGTTCCAGAACCAACTTCTTCCCAATTAGTAGATAAACAAGTACCATTACTTTCCACAAAACTCTTCATCATGGCACGTTTAGTATTTTCATCAGAATTCTTATAAATTTGCTGGAATAAATCATTCAATGCAGCTTCACCTTGAGGTTTTTCTTGATCACTTTCGAAATCACGTACTAATTTGTTCCAATCTTTTTCTTTTCTTTTTGTATTTTGTGCAGTTGCCACTAATAATTAGTAAATAATAGTAATAAAAATAAAAATAGTAAATTAATACAACATAATTTCTATTACTCTTTTCATCTCTGATGTTTATTTTTATTTTTATTTTTTTTCATTAAATTAATAAATAAACTTACTAGCTCTTCCTTGATCATGTTCACTTTCTAATGCACCCCATAAAATACCATCTTCTTTCTTTTTCAATTTAATTTCCAATTTAGTAGACAAAACTTTGTAAGAAGATTCTTCGGGTAAGACCTCATGAGCTAAAGGATCTAATTCTAAATTGTAATCAGAACCTGTAGGCATTTTAATGGTTAACGATAGCTAAAATAAATATATAAATAAAATATCATTATATCATTAATAAGACGTTATTACAAAACATAGAGGATTATTAAAAAATGTGTAGATATATAGGACTTACAGATTTATCAAATATATCTAAAGATACAGTATCTTGCTTAATATTTTTCATAAATACTTCTACTGTAACGAAATTATCATTTTGAAACCATTCATGTCTAATTATATATATATATATTTAAATAATAAACATTTTGTAAATACAAATACATAAATGCATAAATATACATATGTATATTATATTATATTACCTAACACGAACTTGTTGAGGTGTAGCTTGAACAGGTTGGACTGTTTCAGTAGGCGCAGCAGGAATGGGAGGAGGAGTTTCTAAATTGATATGTAAATTATAAATGAGTAAATATAATATATATATATATATAAACTTACGAATAAATCCATATCATTTTTTTTTTTTTACCTTTTGGAAGTTTTTCAGAATTTTTACGTAACCATGTCACTAAGGTCTTTTCATTAGGATTTAATTCTTTTGATGATTCAAAGTGTTTTTGAGCTTCTGAGTATTTTTCTAAACGGTGTAAGACGATACTATATAAAATAGATAACGATAATAAAGATACTATTAAGTGAACCAGACCTTTTTTTTTCCATATTATTATTTCTTTATAGTATAAATATATACCCCTCTTTCTTTTCTTTCTTTATCTCTTTTTTTATATTCAAATAACTCTTTACCCTTTTTGTAAGTGGGCACGAGCAAATAAACTTCTTGAGCCCTGTGTTTCTTCTAATACTTTTAATGATGTTTCAACATCCTTTAAAGCTTCTTGTTGTTTGTTCAATTTTTGATAAACAGCGCATCTAATAATAAGAATAATAACAATAATAATGATAATAACTATTATTAATACACCTTGTAATATAAAGAGTTGATATATTTTTTCACGTTTCACTTTTACCTTTTCAAAAGAAATTCAGGATTCTTTGGTTCAATATTAATAGCCTGTGTAAATAAATCTAAAGCTTCATCATAATCATCATCAAAGAAAGCATCACTTGCTTTAGCATATAATTCAGCTCCTGACATAATATTTATTTTAGTTGAAAAAGTGATAAAATAAAAAATATGGGAAAGAAAGAAATAAAGAAAAAAAGGGATTTTAAGAAATAGAAATTTAAAGAACAACAAAGAAAAAAAATTAGCCCTTTGCGCATCGGCGTTTAAATCTAAAACTCAATTCCTGCGACTTCAAATTTTGCTTTATTTAGTTTTTATATTAAAAAGTGAAAAAATGAACTTGAATTGTTTTATTATTATTATTATTATTATTGAGTTTTATAATCATTTTGTATTAATTGAATACCAAACTTTGTTTGATTATCATAATAATCTTTATCCTTTAACTCTTCAACACTAGTTGTAGCTATTAAATCATTGTTATTTTCACCTAATTTTTGCAGCCATAATTGCTTAAGTTTATAATCTTCTTTTCTTATCATTAATTCAGACCAGCTTGGAGTAATGGATAAAATAGCCCTTATGATGAATAATAGAGCTACATATAAATGTTCTGATATTAAAATTGCAAATAATGTAAAAAGAGGAGTGTATGGTGAGTGAATATTTGTTGAAGGATGGAATAAGTAAATGAAAGAACCCATGGTGATAGAAGAAAGCCAAACAAGTGCTTCCTATAAAATGTGTTATATACATACATAAACATGTTATTACATAATTCTTTATATTAATATTCTTTTTATTTTATTTTATTTTTACCATATTTCCAAGCCATGGCCCAACACCTTCAGCTCTTAAGGGAGATGGTCGTCTAATAAAAATAATAATAAATAATAATAATAAAAAATAATAAAAATTAAAACAAAAAAAATAAAACAAAATAGAATAGTTTTTAATATGAAAGATCATATATACCTAGTGTATTTACAAATTTTGATAGCATCAGATCGTAACTCTATCCAATTATTTATGATACAACATAAAGAAGCGATTGGCCAAACAGGAGAAAACATAGTAATATAACCAAACTAAATATATATACTCATAAATACAAGAAATTTATATATATTATTGATCTTATTATTTTTACCTGTATAACCATTTCAACATAATCAGTATAAATATTATATTCTTCCAATCCAACTTCTTTATATACTTTTTTAATGAATTTTAATTTTTCAGGATGAATATTGGCACCTTCCGATGAAATAGCTTCATCACTTTTAGAAATCTGTTTGTCATTGATTTTAGAAGATAATTCTTTAGATAATTCTTTAGCCTTTGGCATAAGTAAAGCTTTAGCATAAGGTACAGCCATTTCTGTAAAGAATCCAACAACTTGTCCAGTGACTATAAAATAAACAAATTGATCATGAAGACGTTGAAAATCCACTTTTTTATGATGGTGACTAATGTTGAGTTCTGATAAATAAGGTAAAACATAATCTCCAAAGGGAATATAAATCCAAGCAATGAAAAATAATGATAAATAACCAACTAAAAAGTTGGCAATAAAAATTTTTTGTGTATAACTATATTCCCATGAACTTTCGGTTTTATGCATTTCATAATTTGTAAGAATTCGAACCCAAGTACTATAAATCCCCGACATTGTTGGAACCAAAAGCGCATAACCAATAGTGGGTGCATAATGCTATATATATATAAAGAACAAAAAAAATATTATTAAAAAAAAACATCATCATACTCAATAATAATAATAATAATAAAACCACTTACTAAAATTTCATGAAAAGGACCTGTATAGTACTCATGTAAAAAAAGTTGAAGCATAAATACTAAAGCTACAATGACAAATAATAATACAGCACCAATAGCAACACCAGGTAAAGATAAAGCACGACGAAATACGATTTTCCAAGCGGGTACAAAAGGCATTTCTTCGCCAGTGATTTGATCAGCAACAGTACTATCACCTTTAAAATCAGCTCTTTTCTTTTCATGTTTTGAACAATTTCTTACTTCCCAAGTAATTGCTAATTCTGTTTGTTTCCTTTTCCACATTTCAATAAATGTAATTCCCCATCCTAACATGGCTATTGAATACCAAATGGATAAAGTATTACTATGAGTGAAATAAACAAATATGCCTAAAATAGTTGGAAAGCTTAACCATAATAAATAAGATTGAACAAATGCAAAATAAAATGCAACCTAATAAATATATAAATAAATAAATTTTCATAAGATGATAAATCTTTTTTTTAATGGTTAAAGTTTTTATTTATATGGATTACCTTTTCACCAAATTGATTTCTTATATTCATCAAGTCTTCATTGCTAATTAACCATTTTTTTGACCAAGTAGAGATCCATTTCTATATTACATAAAAATAATTTTAGATAAAAAAAAACATTAACGGAATAAAAAATAAAATATAGTAATTTATTTACCTTATTATAATCATCATTGTGTAACGGCATGATGCTTTCAACATAAGGATCCACGTTGGGAGATATATCAGCACCGCCATCAGTTTCTGATGAAGTCAAAATATCATAGACTAATCGTAACCTTACAGATTCTGATAATTGATTTTCAAGAGCTTCATTTACTTCTTTATTTTCTTTTTTATTTATATCTGAATCATCCACTTTAATACCTAATAAAAAATCGCGTACTCTAATAGGAAAAAAAAAATTAATATTATTAGTGCTATTAGTACTATCATTTTTAGTAGTTTTATATTCTATTTTTTTTTTTTTTACTTTTCTGTTTTGAATTCTTTATAAAGACGAGTAATAGGACAGCTAACTAAGATTAAAATAGTACCATCGTTTTCACCGTTGATAACTTCATATAACAAGTTCGCTTTTGAAAGTTTTCTTAAAACAGTTTGTAAAGTATTAACTACTTTTGCCTCTTCTTCTTTACGATTGGGTACTTTTATAGGATATTGAAATATAATAACATAATCAACTTTATGAGTTGATATAAGATTATTTGTTATTTTAGAATCTATAGTAGATATGGATTTAGTCGTTAACTCCTTTGATGGAGTTATCTCTGATGACATTTTTATTATGTTTTTAAAAAGGTAAAACAAAAAGAAAAGAAAAAAAAGAAAGGGAAATGAAAATTTTTTATGTAGTAGTGTAGTATATATATATATGCAATTTAAAACTCCGTCGTTTTCTTTTTTTTGTATAAAAATTGAAGATCTGCTGACTTTTAGAGTTTAGATATGTATTATGACAGTATTTATCTCTAATTTATACATTTACTTTTTTTTTATTTAATAGATAAAGATAATCAATAAATAAAATTATCAATTATTAAGTATTATTATTATTATTTTTCTTTTAATATATTAATTAATTGTTATTGTTATAATATTGAAAAAGACTAGTATTGAGAGATACAATCAGTTCAATTCTTCGTGAAACAAAAGGTTCCATAATATTGAGCCATTTAATATACAAAGATTAATAAAAACATTAAACACATTTTTTTTAATCTTTACTATATCAAAAAAAAATTATGCATCAATATATAAATAATAATATTTGGTAGTAGCAAAAAAAAAGAATTTTAATTTATTAACATTCTCTAATTTATATATATATATATTACTAAATATATAGAATGTAAACATCTCTCTATTTCTCTCTCTCTCAATAGCCAAGTTTCCACAGACTCACCCTCTAACTCATGAAATCTGAGTTTAAATTTTCTCATTTCAATAGATTTAACATATCAAAAAAAACGATAATTATAATATTACATGTAAAACCTAAAAAAAAATAGTTCGATTTTGGTAAAATTATGACGTTTGTTCATAAAGTTATAAATACATTCGTATATTTCTTTTTTTTTAAAACATATATACTTCTAATTTTTTTTATGAAAGATTTAGATTAGTTAGGTTTCCATCAACTGGGGATTTCATACTAAAATTATAATATATATATGGGATAGTTTTTTAGTTTAATATTTTATCTTTATTTACCATATTCTTTTTCTTTTATACATTTATTATATATTATTTATTACTATATATTATTATTTATTTTATATATTCATTCTTTTTTATATTTATTCTTTATTTTTTTTTACATATATTTATCGCTTACATATAATTTTATTTGAACATAAAACTTCTTTTTGTTTCATATTCTTGAATACAAATCGTTTCATATTTTTAAGCAGTGTGAGTGTTTAATTGATCCATAAGTAGTTATTTTTAAAAAACATGTAGTTAAAAGAAAGTGAGTTAAAAAGGCAATGCCTTTTATTTAAACTCCGTTAAAAATCTTTTTTTTTCTTCTCGATTTTTTCCTTTTCTCTTTTCTTCACCTTTCCTTTTTCTTTTTCGCTTTTTTTATTTTTACTCCACTAAAATAATACCAAATAATGACAAATTCATCACAAACACCTTTATTATCAAAAGATCCTCCTTCCTATTATTCCATTTATATTCCAGTATCACCTAACACAGAAACTTCTAACGCTCATCATAATCATAATATGAAAAGATATGTTCGAAGACGATGTGCTTTTGTTCAACGTTTAATAGCTGCTACTTTTGTAGCTGCTACTATATCAACAACTATTATGTTACTTTTGTGGCAATTACAAAACTTAACGGATCCACAAGACTATGACGATAGTCCTTGGTTTGATCCTGATCTTCCATAAAAAAAGTATAATATTTCTTATATGGCTTTCTAGTCTCATTTTTATTATTATTATTATTTAAGTATTATTTATTCTTTATCAATATATCAAAAATACCCTCATTCATTGTTTATATATATATATCTGTAAAAAAAAATAATCATTTATCATATCTATTCCATTTTTTTCTTTTTTGTTTTATCAAAAATGCTATATATCTATCCGAAGTATTATTATGAAATAAAATGCTTTCAAGTATTATTTATTAATATATAAAAATCATGCTCTTAGTAAATATAATTTTAATATAATATGGAAAAGAAAAAAATTATCTATGACAAAAGATGATGAAAAAAAATTAAAGATCCGATACAGTTTTATTTTTCTACTTAAAATTTAGACAGTTTTGTTTATTTTATTTTTTTTCGTAAATATATAAACATATATATATGGCAAAGGATAATGATTAAAACCCAGAGGTACATTAGAAATAAACTTTGACCATTTCGGTGCCTGAAGTAAATAGTAAGAGAATTGGCATAAGCTCCTTTTACACTTAAAGCAATGGAACATGATATTGAGAGGAGAAGCTTTTTTACTAAAAAATCAAACCCCGCTAATATTTAGAATAATAAATTTAAGGCCAATAAAAATAATTACTCTGACTTATTTTTATTTTACTCTTTCCTTTCTTCTTTCTTTCTACTCTCTCCTTCTCTCTTTATTTTATATATATACATATATATATAATAAATATTTACTTATTTATTTGTATATTCATATATTAATATATATATATATATATATATATATATAAATGTCTCCTGCATCAATGCAAATTTCTTCTTCTTCAAATATATCAACAAGTGATTCAAAAATGATGGATTCTAATATTTCAAATTCATACTCACTTTATAATACACCTTCAGAACCACCTTTACTTATTGATATATCTGATGAACCTGTACAGTCACAATCTACTAAATCTTTTGAATCAAATTCATCAGCACCTACACCTGGAACACCGCAATCTACATTATCTTCTATTATTGAAATATCTAATGAAAATACTAATGTAAACGATGATAAACAATCATCATCTATTAAACCTAAAAAAACAGAAAAGCAAAGAAAGTGTATGTATAAAATATAAATATATGAATAATAATAATAATAGTCATGATAATATATATATATATATTTATATAGAAAAAGTTATTAAACCTTATTTATTTTATTTTATCATATAAATTAATATATTAACTATTTTAGTCTTCTCTTCTTTTTCAATTCGACGAAAATCAAAATCATCCAAAATTAATAGACAACAAAACAATAATAATTTACCAATACCCGAATTACCAGAATCAGCATCCATGTACACTGGAAAAGCTAAAAGTTTTATTGAAGAAACATATGATCATGATCATGATACAAAATCAATAGCAACTACTACTACTACTACATCCAATTCAGCTATAGAACCATCGTTATCATCACCTAAATATCATCACCAACAACAACAACAATATCCACAAAAATCAGTAACAAATAATGCTATGTCACTTCATGTTCCTCAATTAAGAAAAGCATCTAGTTTTACTGATAGTTTTTTTAATCGATCATCACCTCAATCAAAATCGAATAATAATAATTCATCAAATATACTTGTTGATGATGAAGGATTTTCTATTCCACCACCTGATAGATCTCCTTGGAGTACAATACCCAATAATAACAGTAGTAATATTGATGAAAGTCAAGATACAGATGATCTTACATCATTGGAAAGCGGTAGTTTAAACGGTATATCACCATCTATTATTAAATTAGATATTAAAAATGATTCAATTATACAGGAAGATGCTAAAACTTCACAAATAGCCCTCACTCGAGTTGCATCTATGTTAAAAGAAAAAAACACAACTACAGTTAAACGACCTCGTGGAAGAAGAGAATTAAGATCTCAATATTATGGAAATAATAATAATAATAATACAAATAATACCTCATTTTCATCTTATCATACAGCATCAGCTTCATCCATTTCAGCATCACCTTTATCCTTGTCAACTACTACACCTATAGATGAGACACCTGAGGAGGAAAATAATAATAATAAAAATATGACAACTTCACCTACATCTTATGCTTCACCTTTTACACATGAAGATGATCAACTTGTTCCTGATAATAATAATAATAATAATAATAATAATAATAGTGATCAATTAACGACATCTTCACTTTCTTCACCTTCTGAACAAAAAATAATAAATGATTTTAATCAAGCACTAAATATTAATAATAATAAAGCACCACCACCAACACCGCCAATTAAATTACGTATTACAGAAACCATTCATGCACAAATAGTTAATGGTGAAGTAGTACAAAGCAAAATAGTTGGGGAAATAGCTATTTTATATGAAGGACCACGTAATAATATTCAATCACCTATTTATTTCGTATTAAAACAAGATGATTTAGAAGTTGCCACATTAGAAAAATATATTATTGCTAAAGGAAAGAGTAAAAATAATAAAAATGGAATGAAATATCAAATTACACCGAATTTAATACAAGAATTAGACTATGTAACATGCATTAAATATCAGCTGAGCCATCCTTCAGATAAGGTAATACCATTGATGGTGAAACCAATGTGGAAATGTGATGATGATCAGGCGCGATTGATGATCAAATACTATAAAAATAGTAAATGTAACACATTATCCTCACTCTCATCCCTTAATAACAGCGATAATAATAATAACCTTCAACAACTTGTCATGGTGACAAAAGTTAGTAGAGATTGTTCAGGTGTACAAAGTATGCCAACTGGGGAATGGATGATAGATCAACAAAAAATAATGTGGTCACTTGGAAATAATAATAATGATGTCAAAGATGACGAAGAACAAATTATTCGTGCTAGATTTTCTACAAAATATAAATCAGAACCTCAACCAATTGCTATTCGATTTTTATTAAAAGATCAACTACTGACTTCATTTGATGTTATTACTAATCCTATTTTAGATTCCACTAATAATAATAATAATGAAAATGCTTTATGGGCAAAGATAGTACATATTGAAAAAAACACTCGTTCTGGAAAATATGTAGCCGAAATAAATTAATATCTTTTTTTTTTTTTTTACATACAACATTCCTTTTTTTTAAAAAACATGAAATCATACTTTTTCTTTCATTTTTATTTATTCTTGATATTACTATTGTTTATTTTAAATAATAATAATAAAAAGTCATCATTTTTAATATTTTTTTTAAGGAAAAAAGAAAGTTTGTTGTACACAATTGTTTATGCCAACAACAACAAAAAAATATACTTGTTTATGTATAATTTTATTTATTTGTATTTATTTATATATGTTTATTTTTATATCAAGAACGTAATCCAAGTACTAAACTAGTAAAAAAAAGCTTAATTCCTTTTGGCGGGAAGTTATACTCATATTTAATAAAAAATAACTAACTAGTAATATGTTTAATTATTTTAGACTTATTAAATACATGGTGATTCTTTACTAATATTATTATTAATATTATTTTGATTAATTATTACCAGTATAAACTATTATTATTGTTATTTATTATATAAAATGAATGAACAAGCAAGAAAGGAAAGAAAAGAAAAACAAAAGAGTGGAATTTTAATATTAAAAAGGCAACAATAACAGTAATAATAATTTATTTGGATAATTCTTTCCCTTTTATATTTTTAGTTCTGATTCTATTTTAAATTCAAAAAAATAAAATAAAAATCACGGGGTTCGAAAAAAAAAGGCTAAAAAGAGCATAAGTAGAGGTAATACAATTTCTTTTTTTCTATTTTTCTCTCTTTCCTTCTCCCCCCCCTTCTCTCTTTCCCTTCATTTTTCTATTCTTTTTATTTATTATTTATTTGTACATTGTATGTATATAAATATATCTTTCTTTATACTTTCCTTTTTATACCATTTTACTTTCCTTTAAAATTTAATACTTTCTAGAATATATATATATATAAAAGTAATGTCTGGCTGGTTCCCACAACAAAAAGCTTTAACTGATTTACTTGTACTTTTTACAAATGCTGTACAGCCTCAAAATACAGATCAACAAGCTATTCAAGATGTAAGATATAATAAAATATTAGTAATAATAATACAAAAAGAAGACTATTATATTTATATCTTATACCATCACTTTATTCAATTGATATTTTTAATTATTACAATAAAAAAAAAAAAATAGAAATTAGAATCCTTTAATGCAATACCGGATTATCCTTGTTACCTTGTCCACTTATTAAATGAACGTCAAGTAAATACTCTTATTCGTGCTACTGCAGGTCTTACACTTAAAAATAGTATACTTGATTATTATAATAAAATTCAGTTAAACGTTTTAAATCATGTTAAACAATGTTGTATTCATGCTTTACAACAACCTGATCCCGATCCTGAAGTAAGAAAAGCTGTTGGATCTGTTATTACTGCTATTGTAACGCGTGGTCAAGTTCATAATTGGTATGAAATTTTACCTTTATTAGTCGATATGTTAAATCATTCAAATCCAATTGATGTAGAGGTAATGTAATTAATATGATTATATATTTATTTACATATATGTGTCTGTACCTGCGTTATATACGTTATGCTTATTATATATATATATATATATATATATATATATATATTATTTAGATGGCTCTAGATACTTTATGTAAAATTTGTGAAGATGCTACTCATGATTTAAATCAAGAAATAAACGGAGAACAGCCACTTGATTTTATTATACCAAAATTAATTACCTTTTTTGATCATCCTAATCATAATTATCGTAGACGGGCAATGATGGCAACGAATCAATTTGTTATGTTAAAGTCCAAATCATTATATTCAAACATTGATATTTACGTACAATCACTATTCGCACGCGCCGAAGATCCTGAACCAGAAATACGTCAAGAGTTATGTAGATCCATTATTATGATTTTAGAGGCAAAACCAGAGGTATTAGCATCTCAAATGGTTACTATTATTCAATATATGATTCATTGTATTCAAGATGAGGATGAAAATGTTGCTTTAGAGGCTTGTGATTTTTGGGCTATTTGTGTGGATATAAAAGATATGGAACACCATTTGATAGCTGCACTCCCTCAAATTATCCCTATTTTACTTTGTCATATGGTATACTCAGATATGGATGTACTATTATTAGGTGGTGGCGATGATGATGATAATGCTGATAATGTTGATAATAATGACACTGATCTTGTTGAAGATTTAAATAGTGAATCACATGTGATTACTCCAAGATATGCTAGAAAAAAACAATTACGTAACACAGGTTTGTTAAATAGAGATCAACAACAACAACAACAACACATGCAGAATGGTAATTATCATTAATAATAATAAATTAAATGAACGAAAATAATGAGTTTTTAAATCATCTTTTTTTTTTCCTTCCTATTAATTAGATATAGAAGATGGTGATGATGAGGATGATATGGATGAAGATTATGATAATGACAATGTAGATGATGATGAATTTTACTCAGAGTGGACGTTACGTAAATGCTGTGCATCAGCATTAGAAGCTCTCACTGGTGTTCATCATGAAACTGTGATTAATATAATATTACCATTATTAAAAAGTTGTTTGGAACATGATTATTGGAGAATTCGTGAAAGTGGAATTTTAGCGTTAGGTGCTATAGCTGAAGGTAATTTATATATATATATATATATTATTTTTGATTTCTTATTCATTTTACTTTATATCTAAATAGATGGAATCTCTGATATGATAACACATTTACCATTTTTAATAAATTATTTATTAAAGAGTTTGGATGATCCAAAGGTAATAGTGATTACTTAATTCATCTGTTTATATTATATAACTAATATATATAAATATTTATTTACAGCCACTAGTACGTTCAATCACTTGTTGGACAATTGGGAGATATTCTGAATGGATTGTTGAACAATATAATACACCAGAAGGACGTCGTAATGTATATGAACCAGTTTTATTTAAACTTTTAGAAAAATTATTGGATAAAAATAAACGAGTACAAGAAGCTAGTTGTTCAGCTTTTGCAACTTTAGAAGAACATGCTAATTCAAAATTGATCCCATATATTCGACCTATTTTAATTCATTTTGGGAATGCATTTAGTTTATATAAATCAAAGAATATGAATATATTATATGATGCTCTAGGAACTTTAGCTGAATCTGTTGGTACAGAATTAAACCAACCTCAATATTTAGAACTCTTAATGCCACCTTTAATAAATCGTTGGAATAATTTGTCTGATCAAGATGCTAACATCATTCCATTATTTATGGTAATTCAAATAGAAAGAAGAAAATAATCATTTTTTCTTCATCACTCTTCCCCCCCCCTTCTCTCTCTCTTTTATTTTATTATTATCATGATTATTAATTATTATTTATTTATTTACTGTTTATTTATTTATTTACTGTTTATTTATTTTAGTGTTTATCATCCATCACTGCAGCTCTAGGAACTGGATTTGAAAGATATGCAGAACCAGTATATACTAGATGTGTGAAACTCGTGGCATCAACACTGCATGCAACTTACCTTGCAGATCAGCATCCTGAATTAGATCCACCTGATGTAGAATTCATGATGTTTGCTTTGGATTTGTTATCTGGATTAGTACAAGGATTAGGGTCCTTAATTGGACCTCTTATATCTCGATCTGCACCTGAACCTAAATTGCTTGATTTGTTAGATGTGTGTGTTCGTGTAAGTATTATTATAATATGAACAGATAGATAGATATATATAGTTAATACTTTTTAATAAAAAAAATAACTAACCTTTTTTATTATTTATTTATCTATAGGATCCATTACCTGAAATACTTCAATCTACTTATGTTCTTATTGGTGATATTGCAATAGCATGTTTTGATAAATTGGAACCCTATTTACACTCTTATATTCCTGAAATGATTGATCAAATGATACCAGATATTCACAATGTATCCGTATGTAACAATAGTATGTGGTCTATTGGTGAAATTGCGCTTCGATGGGGATCAAAAATCGAACTATATATACCCCAATTAATTAGTAGATTATGTCCTATTTTGGTAGATAGCAGTTTGCCTGAATCATTAAGTGAAAATGCTATGGTAACTTTAGGTAGATTAGGTATTGCTTGTCCAGCTATTATGGTCAAAGAATTACCTTCATTCATTCATCCTTGGTTAAGTAAATCCTTTTTAGTTAATGAATATGATGAAAAAGACTCAGCTTTTAGGGGTTTATGTTTGATGATTAAAGAACAACCTGAAGCTGGATTTAATGTAAGTTATCATGATCATCTTTTTTAAAAAAAAGTATTAACAATAATAATAATAATAGCATCTATATCAAACTTATATACATTTATTACTGATTTTTTAATAGTCACTTGGAATAATATTACAAATTATATCTACATGGGAAAATCCATCGTCATCATTAAAACAAGAATTTGAAGATATATTACATGGCTATAAGAAATTACTATTACCAGATGTTTGGTCTTATTTGTACTCATCAATTGACCCTGAAGCACAACAATATCTGACGACAAATTACCATATTTGACGACATTCTCTTTTTTTAGTAATTGAAAAGAAAAAAAATACTACATTTTATATATAATAATTCTTTATTTTCCAATGTTTTTTTTTTTAAAAAAAAAAAAAAAAAAAAAAAAAGAATAATATTATTTATATATATATATATATATATATATATATATTTAATTTCAATTTGTATTATAAAATATTTAAACAATAATATATATTTTTTAACTTCTGATTTAATTTATTTATTTATCATTCTTATTTACTCATTAAGTAATTTAAATTCTATTTTTTCTATTTTTATTTGACGTGCCATAATTTCATGAGTAAACTATAAAATATAAAAAATGGCTGAAAATGAATTACATATATAGTAGATGTTATGACTTTTATGAATAATAGCAACGTAATAATAATTATAAATATAATATTAAACTAATGGAAATATGTAAAAGAAAAATTAAGAAAAATAAAAAAAAACGAAGAATAGAGAAATTATATAATTTAAGTATAGTACCGCTGAGTTATTATTTAAAAAGACCTCTACTATATCATTATTATCTTATCTTTTTTTGTTTCATTTCTCTCATTTTTATTATTATTTTGTTTATATAAATATATATATATATATATATTTCATACCATCTTATATTTATTGGTCATTCACTCCAAATATTCAGCCCCAAGAGTTATAGCCACAAGTTTAAAAGTTGTATATATTTATATGGAGTTAAAAATTGAGACAATAAAAAAAGCCGGAGTTTAAATTTTGGCAACGTGTTGTATAATAATTCATTTTTATTCAATTTCCATTTTTCCTTTTTTTTCTCCCTTCTATTCTTTTTTTTCTTATTTCAGCCTATAAATTATTCTTCATCTACAATGGAGGATTCTTTTATAAAAACTCCTGAAGAGGTTTGTACTTATTTTAAAGTATCACCTCAATCAGGTTTAACTGAAACACAAGTACTTGAACAAAGAAAAAAGTTTGGACGAAATGGTAAAGTTAAAAAAAAGATATAGAAATAGAAACTCTATTGAACTATTAAACTTAATTCAAATAAATACATATAAATATTACCATGTTTATTTGATTATTAATCTGATCCATTTTTTACTTTCTCCTACTATTATTATCACTTTTCACTTTTGTGTTTTCTTTTTTATTTTTAACTAATAACAATATTATTATATAAAATAGAACTTCCTGAAGAAGAATCTACTCCTTTATGGCGACTTATTTTAGATCAATTTCAAGATCAATTAGTTCTTATATTACTTGGGGCAGCCGTCATTTCATTTGTACTTGCTTGTTTTGAAGAACATGAAGATCCTGAATCGGCTAGTACAGCTTTTGTTGAACCTATTGTTATTTTATTAATTCTTATTGCTAATGCTACTGTTGGTGTATTACAAGAATCAAGTGCTGAAAAAGCTATTGATGCTTTAAAAGAATATTCTCCTGATGAAGCCAAAGTTATTCGTTCAAATGGTACCTTAACAAAAATTCGTGCTGAAGAATTAGTTCCTGGTGATATTATTGATCTTTCTATTGGTGATAAAATTCCTGCTGATGCTCGTATTTTATCTATTAATACAAGTGTTTTCCGTGTTGATCAAGCTTTATTAACTGGTGAATCTGTTAGTGTGAATAAAACCCATGAACCAATTAAAGATATTGGAGCTGTGAAACAAGATCAAATTAATATGGTCTTTTCAGGTACAACTTGTGTATTAGGTAAAAGTAGAGCTATTGTTGTTGCTACTGGTACTTCAACTGCTATTGGTGGTATTCATAATTCTATTACTTCTCAAATCTCTGAAAAGACTCCTTTGAAAAAAAAATTAGATGATTTTGGTGATACTCTTGCTAAAGTAATTACTGTCATTTGTGTTTTGGTTTGGTTAATTAATATTCGTCACTTTAATGATCCTTCTCATAATGGATGGATGCGTGGTGCTGTTTATTACTTCAAAATTGCTGTCGCTCTTGCTGTTGCTGCTATTCCTGAAGGTCTTGCTGCTGTTATTACTGCTTGTCTTGCTCTTGGTACTAAGAAAATGGCTAAAAATGGTGCTATTGTTCGTAGTTTACCTAGTGTGGAAACTTTAGGTTGTACAAGTGTTATTTGCTCTGATAAAACCGGTACTTTAACAACAAATCAAATGAGTGTATCTCGTGTAAGTAATTTATATAATACATATATATTCATATGTGTGTATGAGATGTGTGGATTTCTTTTTAGTAACGTTTTTTTCTTAAAAATCATATTTATAGGTTTTATCTGTTGAAAATGCAAATGGTCAAATTAGTGAACTAGCTGTATCTGGTACTAGTTTTGAACCTGTAGGTGATATCTCTACTTTAGATGGAACTGTATTAACTTCATTACCCGTTCGTAGTTCAATCTATACTGATATTATTAAAATTTGTTCTCTTTGTAATGATGCTAGAATTTCTTATGATGAAGTAAGTTTATAATAATTGAAATAGGAGCACACACATATATATATAATATTGATACACGTCTAATGAACTTTTTTTTTTTTTTTTTTGAATAGTCCAATCAAACATATCAAAATATTGGTGAACCTACTGAAGCTGCCCTTCAAGTCTTGGTCGAAAAATTCGGTACTGATAATGAATCCTTTAACAATGCACTCAACTCCAATTCTAAATTAGAACGCACAACTGCTTGTAATGATTATTTATCTCAACAATATAAACGTCAAGCTACATTAGAATTCACACGTGATCGTAAGTCTATGTCTGTAGTTGTCTCATCTGAAACTGGATCTACTAGTCTTTTAGTAAAAGGTGCTCCTGAATCAATTTTGGATAGATGTTCTTATGTTGCTACTCATGATTCTGCTAATCCTATTCCTATTACTCCTGAAATCCGCGAAGCCTTAAATGCTAAATTGGTTGAATATGGTAAAGGTTTAGCTCTTAGATGCATTGGTTTGGCTAAAATCGATAATGTAAATGCTGATCAATTTGATTTACGTGAACAATCTAAATTTATTAATTATGAAAACGATATGACTTTTATCGGTGTTGGTAAGAAAAAGAAGAAGAAGAAAAAAAAAAGAAAGAAAGATGATGATAAATAAAAAGAATGAAAGAATGATTTGTTAATTTTTTTTCTTTTGTTTTAGTTGGTATGATGGATCCACCTAGACCTGAAGTAAGAGATTCTATTGAAAAATGTAAGACTGCAGGTATTCGTGTTATTGTAATTACTGGTGATAATAAAAATACAGCAGAAGCTATTTGTAAGGATATTGGTATTTTTGATCCTGATGAAGATTTAACAGGTAAAAGTTTCACCGGTCGTGAATTTGATAATTTAGCACCTGAAGAAAAGATTAATGCAGTAAAATTTGCCAACTTGTTCTCCCGTACTGAACCATCTCACAAACAAGAATTGGTTGACCTTTTACAATCATTGGGTGAAATTGTTGCTATGACTGGCGATGGCGTTAACGATGCTCCTGCACTAAAGAAGGCTGATATTGGTGTTGCAATGGGATCTGGTACTGATGTTGCTAAATTAGCTGCTGATATGGTTTTAGCTGATGATAATTTTGCTACTATTGAAAAAGCTGTTGAAGAAGGACGTAGTATTTATAACAATACCAAACAATTCATTCGTTATTTAATTTCCTCTAATATCGGTGAAGTTGTTTCTATCTTCTTAACTGTACTTTTGGGTTTACCTGAAGCTTTAATTCCTGTTCAATTATTATGGGTTAATCTTGTAACTGACTCCTTCCCAGCCGTTGCACTTGGTTTTAACCCTCCTGATAATGACATCATGAGACGTCCTCCTCGTAATGGACGTGAAGCTTTAGTTGATGGATGGCTTTTCTTCCGTTATATGGCTATTGGTACTTACGTTGGTATTGCTACTGTCTTTGGTTACGCTTGGTGGTTTATGTTTTATACTGGTGGACCTCAAATATCATATCATCAATTGGTAAGCTTCTAAGAATAAAAATCAATGAAAATAGCATATATATATATTATCATTTTCTTACATTTTTAATTTTATTTTATTTTAGTCCCATTTCCATCAATGCTCCGAATTATTCCCTGAAATTGGATGCCAAATGTTCTCTAACACTATGTCTATGAAAGCAACCACTGTCAGTTTATCTGTTTTAGTTGTTATTGAAATGTTGAATGCTATGAATAGGTATATAAACGATTTATTCAAAAAAGAAAAGAAAAAGAAAAAAGTCATATTCCAAATATTGAATATTATTATTTCCATTATTTTATTTTATTTTTAGTTTGAGTGAAAATGAATCACTTTTGACTTTACCTTTATGGAAAAATCCTTATTTAGTATTCTCTATCATTTTATCTATGGCTCTCCATTTCATGATTTTATATGTTCCTTTCTTCACTCAATTGTTCGCTATTGTACCATTAAACTGGGAAGAATGGAAAGGTGTTTTATGGATTTCCTTACCTGTTATATTTTTAGATGAATTATTGAAATTTATTACTAGAAACTGGGTTCAACCACCTACCAAAACTACAAAGAAATCAAAGAAAGATTAGAATTATTTTTTATCTTTGTTCTATTTTCTTTTTTTAATTTTTTTATTCTATGTGTACATTTAGTTAATCATTTATTTATTTTTTACAGTAGAAAAATATTTGATTATATTTGATTTATATATACGTTGATAAACCCCCCTTTTTTTTTTTACTAAAAAAACTTTATGAAACAAATAAAATATTATATATATATTTAATATAATACAATGAAAATTGAAAGATAAAAAAAATTAAAAAGCGGAGATTTAAATAACTCTTTTTTGCATATTAAAAAACCCTATTTAAAAAGCGTGATTATTTTTTTTTTTTTCTCCTCTCTCCTCTTCTTTTTACTTTTTACTTTCTCTTTCTTTATGTATATATTATTATCATTTAAAATCTAATGACTCCTCTTCTGGAACTTCCTTTAGAAATATTTCATAATATTCTACAACATTTAGATACTAAAACTATATATACCTTATGTTTAATTAACCGTGCTCATTATCATTACTATTATCCCTTTTTATTCCATACCGTAAACATAACTAATGAAACCAAACTACATGGCTTTATACAATCTTTAAAAAACAAAAAATGGAAAAAGAGAACATTAGGTTCAAATACAAAGACCCTTAATATTAATGATACCGATATGACCTATGAAGAATTAATATATATACAATCACAATGTATCAATGTAAAAAATCTTACTATGAATAAAGAAACTTGGCAGTATATATATGAAAAGGCATTAGACCATTCACAAGATAGATTAGATCATAACTTATTTTATGATATGTTAACAAATTTGTTTAAAAAATATCCCCAACTTGCAATGTTGTCACTCGGATTGTTTATAGGAATGCCTAATACAGCTACTTTTATTACCATATTAGAATGTTTACCCAACTTGAAGGACTTATCTTTAGATAATGTTAATCTTATGGAAATGACAGATATTGAAATTATCCATCAATGTTGCCCAAGTTTGGAAACTTTATCGTTTGATGGATTTTGTTTATTACGTAAAAAGCCAATACTTCCTATTATACCCAACAGTTCTTTAAAATTGTTAAAAATTCGATTCTCTTCAGGATGGTCTGTTTATTGGGATTGGCTACAATATATCGGTACCAAATATACTCACTTGGAAACACTCATTTGTATATGTCCTACTTTGATGGGGGTTCGTAATTTTATTGAAAGTGCTTCTGAAGTGATGGAGTGTTGTAATACATTTGCTAAACAGCACGCTCGTAATTTAAAAAGATTGGATTTAATCAATTTAAATTTGGATATCTCTTTTTATAATGCATTATCTAATCATGGTTCAAAAAGTAATAACTTGATGATAGAATCAAATCAAAGAACAGTATCAACTACAACTAGAATAGCAGATGAATCACTATCATCATCAACTTCATCATCAAAAGAATTATTAGCTGCATCATCATTACCATTATCATCACCGTCAACATCAACAGCATTATTACCAGCAGTAATAAAAGAACTTTGTGTCACTAGATCATCACCAGATGATAGTGTTGCTAAATTTGAATACATTATCGATTATGTACATAATTCTATTAAACGATTAGGAATCTTTGCACCAACAACAAATCCAGATTCATTTGAAATTTATAATCTTTTTCAAAAATGTATTCATTTAACTGATTTAACACTTCATATGCCATATCAACAACGCTTTTTTAGCGATTTTGATATAGATATTGTATTAAAAAACTGCCCACAGTTAATTCGATTAAGTATCATGCATGTCAATTTAAAAACAATGATATCGTCATCATCTTCATCAACAAAAACAAAAACAAAAACTACTACAACTAAAACCAATAATGATCATTCTTTAAAAGAACTCACTTTGGAAAAATTATATATCACAGAACAGATCTTATCCTCTTCTTTCAGTAATCAATTCAACCTTTGCCATCTTAATGTCTTAAAAATAAAAGATAGCTCTATTATATACCCAAGTAAATATTATGATAGCAATTATCACTTAAAATTGGATATCAATTTACTACCTACTTCACATCAAAATAATCATTCACCAATGTCAATTTTTATAAAAAAATTGGATTTTACTGATCATCAAGGTATAATGTCACCTCCTCTCAGGCATATAATTATAAATGAAAATGAATCAAATAATAAACAATCATGGGTATTAGGTGTAAGGTAAATGAAATAAAATGAAATAATGAAAAAACTGTATTTTATAAATGAATTCATTTATATATATATATATATATATATATATATGTATTTATGTATAATATTATAATAGTAACACTAAGTGGAAGAAATGTACATCATTAAATCGAAGAAGATCAGATCGTTTAAAAGCAAAAAATGATTCTTTTGACTCATTCACACAAAATTCTGTTCAATTTACAATTAAATGCCAATCAGTAAAAGAATTTTTTATGAATGAACAACAACTTATTTAAAAATACAAAAAACACAAAAAAAATAAACAAGAAATAGTTTACCTCTTTGCTTTATCATTACTATTATCTTTTATCAACATAGTTTACTTTTAATAAATTCTATTACTTTTTTTCTTTTATAATTATATCAATTCATATTATTATTCATAATCAGGTTCACTAGCTGGTTTTTGAGCTGGATCAATACCAATTGATTTCATCTTTACTGCGATTTCAAAAAGATAATCATAACATTCAGTCATAGTCTTAGCTTTTTCCCAAGATTCTAATTAATAATAATAATATATATATATATATATATATTAATATTATATAAATATATATTCTTTCTCTTTTATTATTTATTTATTACCTCCCCAAACATATACACCATGACGACGTACAAGAACAGCATTTGTTTCAGGATATTTTTCCATAGCCTATAATATATATAATAAATATACAAATGTGAATAAAATAAAAAAAATGTTATATATATATATATTAATTCTTACTTTAGCCATGCGTTCAGTCAAGTCTTCTTCTTCAGGAGTATTTTCAACAATAGGAACTACTAACTTATCAAAATAACGGAAATTGGTTTTAGTAGATCCTCTACGAATACCTTTAATCATTTCTTGATGAGAGATTTCAAAAGTTTCACCAGGATATAATAAAGTAGCCATAACGGCGTTTTGAGAATGAGTATGAATACAGGCTCCTGCTGATCTCATAGTATATGCATTATAAAATAAAGGTGTACAAGCTGAAGGTTTTAATACAGGTGGTTGACGAAGTAAAGTACGGTCAAGAAGTGTCATAACAAATAAATCTGTAGATTTCATTCTTTCCTTTTGAACTCCAGAAGGTGCAATGAATACGTGTTCACTAATATATATATATATTAGTAAATAAATATATAGATACATATACTTTTTATTTTATCTATTCACTATTATTGTTATTACTGTTATTTTTTTTTTTTTTTACTCTTTTCTAATACTGATACCACCTCCAGTACCAGTTACCCATCCTAAATTATAAAATAAACGACATAATTCAGGAATAAGATTAGCAGGGTGAAGTGGATCTTCTGATTGACAAAGCTTTTCAGGATTTTCAGGAATAGTTTTTATAATTTGATTATCCATTATGTTAAAAAATAATAAGAATATAAAAAAAAAAAAAGAAAGATAAGAAAGAAAAGAGTAGCTTAAGAAAAAAAAATTTCAGAACCTTAAATATTTCAAAGTCCCTTCCCCGTCTTCTCTTTTTTTGGTTTGCTAAAAATTATCATTAGATCAATTTTTCTTTTATTTCATTTTATTTTATTCTTCTTCCTTATTTTCATTACTTATTTTATTTATTTTCTTTTTTTTTTTTTGTTTTATTAATAGACAATTGTTAGTTGTGCACTCTAAATAGAATATATATACATATATGATATGCATATTTAGTACAAAAGAATTAAAATCCTCAATATGAAATATAATATAATAAATATATAGATAAGCTTTTTTTTACTTAATAAATGATCTCAAAAAAAAAAAAAAAAAATCAAGTTGATTTATTATTTGAAGTTAATTTGTGTTCCTTATTTATGCATTTTGTATCAGATTTTAGTAGAAAAAAATTATTGACTCTACTTATTATATTTAGATCCGTCACGTCATTAAAAGTATTGTTTTTTTCATGCAATACATTGTATTAAAGATGAAAATAGCAAAAAATTACAATTTTTTATTCCTACTAGATTTGACCCAATATGTATAATTAAAGTACATAATATATCTAAAAACAATAAATTAGTTTGATTACTTTTTATTTTGATATCATGTATTAAATAAATAAATAATAGATTTTATATTATTTTTTTCAAAGCATCTTTAAGATTTATCTATATCAAATTGTAAATTTTATTCTTTTACATATACATAACATTGGAATAATACATTAATATATACTTAAGTTTATTATTGTTAAAATTTAAAAATTTATAAAAATAATAGTTATAATGATTAAAGTTCATTGATAGAATATTTATACAAAATGAAATGATAATAAAAATAATAAAATAAATTGATAATAAAGTAAAAAGAAATTATGTATACATAGTGAAAATGATAATAATGATAAAGGTGGTCATAAAATAAATGTATAAATGTACATTAATATAGATGAATAGATGTATAAATAAAAATAACACTATGAAAAACATTTCTGTAACTTAATATTGATATATATCGGTTATTTGATTACATAACTATTTGATTATTTGGTTATTTAATTATTTGATTATTTGGTAATATATATATTTGTATTATCTATAATTAATCATTGAAACGCAATCATCCGTATTTCCTTTATTAAAATATTTATCTCTTCTATAGATATAAACCTCCAAAATAATATATTATTCTTAACCTAGTATATAGAATTGGTTCGTATGAGCTTGTTTCCTTTTTTTTTTTAGTAATATTATATACATTTATATGACTTACAATAAATGCATAAAAAAATAGCCATTGTAAGCATTCGTTTTATTCATCCACTCTTATACGTTCTAGTTTCAAATATTCCTTTATCTCAGAAAATAGTAACATTCATCATTTGTTCATAGATGTATTTGTACCATATATTCACCTTCGTCTTCTTTTTTTCATGATCATCCATTTTTAATCCCTAAAATAGGTAACTATTATTAGAATAACAAGAAAAATATTAAAATCAAAAAAAATGAATCAATAGTACTATGTATATATAATAACACCTTTTTAACTAACTTCTTTACCTGCTTCCTCCTCTTTTTTTTTTAATCAAAAAAATTTCAACCAATCCGCTTTTATTTTTTATCCTGTATATTATCTTTCTTTACTTAAATAAACGAGAATTTTTGTTACAACATAAAGATAAATGAGTTAATTGTTTAATATAAAATATAGTTGATGGTATTATATTAATACATTTAAAGATTATCCGTATATGTATATAGAATGAATTTTTCCAAAATATTTGAATGGATTACTGGATGAGTAGTGGTTAATACAAATAGCTTTATATTTTCTTTTCCTTCTATTTTTATAGTTAAATGGCTCTATGCTTCTAAATGAAATGAAAATAACATTAATTAATTATAATTAATGATAACAATAAAAGATAGATAAGTAATAATAATAATAAATAAATAAATAAATAAAAGTATAGTATATTAGTAGAGCAAATAAATAAGTAAAGTTAAAGAGAAAGAAAAATTCCACAAAGAGGGTCTTTTTATATATATATAAGAATAAATTAATCAAACTCTGATGTATGCAGTGTTTTCTATCCATTTTTAACTAGAAATAACTAAAATATGTCAGATAATAAATATCCTGATTTACATTTTTAATATTAATATAAATATTTGAGTAAGTTATAAATAACCCTGATTGATCGTCCGTTTACCAATTCAAATGGTTACTAAAAAACTAAGAAAATGAATCATAAAACAATAAATTGAATTATATTTTATTTATATCAATTTTCGTATTTTAAAAAAGCTTATTTCTATTAAAAAAAGTAAACTATAGTAATAAACTATATATCTTTATTATTAATATAATTATCATTGTATTTAATAGACAATCATTATACGTATTAAAAAAAAAAAAGAAATATCATTATAAAGTATAGGATTTTGGTTTCATTTATTTAAAAGCCGAGTTTTTTTTATATTGTAAAAAAGTAACTCCTTTTTTTTTAATAAATAGTTTTAAGAGTATTTGAGTTTATTTAACTTTTTACATGTATCAAGATAAAATAAATATATAATATATGCATGAAACGAAGATTAGCGGTATTTTAATTTTCTCACTTTTTTTTATATCATAATTCATTTTTATGTTTTTATTTTCTTTTCCTTCTCATATTTCACTCTATTTTATTTAATTATTCTCGTTGAAAAAGTGAATGAGCTTTTATTTTTTGAATAAAATCATTAATAATCCAAACTTGAGTTATTTAAAGAGATGGATACTCTTATTATATAATTGATTTGTATGAATCAATGTTTTAGATAATAATCTATTTCAAAAAGGATAGAGCAAAAGTAGCCAAAAAAAAAAAAAATTTACAGGTGAAGTATCAATATTTGGTAATAATAGTAATAATAATGATAAAAAACTATGATAATTATGATAAACATTCCTTTTTGAATATATACATGTTCACAAGTTGGATGTAATTTAATCATTAGATTTTATGGATCATTATTTAGAAAAAAAAAGAACAATATGGTTTTTAAAAATATATAATCAAAACATTTTAAAATGAATGTTTTTTTTTTACTTTATTGTAAAATATATCTAATTAAATTAGATACATATTATATACGATTATGAATGATAAGAAAAGAAATAAAAAAAAAGAATGAAAATATATATAAAATAAAGTTAATAATAGTTAAAAAAAAAAAAAAGGTTAATAATGGATTGGGTTAGGAGTAAAGTTATATAAAAAAAAGCAAACGGTAATAATGAATCAATGTAATGAATGATATATAAAAACTATATATAAAATAATAATAATAAAACTAATAAATGAATATAATAACAATTAAAAAAAAAGGAAACAATGTGATGAAAATAATAATAAAAGTGAAAATAGCATATAATTAAAAAAAAAAAGAAAAAATAAAATATGTATATAAAAAAAACTTAATCATCATTTGCAGTATTAGGATCAGGATCAGTTTCATATATAGAACGAGCTGGCATTACCATATTTTTATCTTGAAATATTCCACCTAATTTCTCAATCCACATCCTTCGTTTTTCCATAGCATGTATTGCATTTTCTGATAAAGTTGATTTAGGGGCACTCTGAGCTTTTCGTTTCTTAGATTTTTGTGTACGCTAAATAAAGTAAAAAATAATATATAAATATTAATAAATAAAAAAAGAAAGGTATGGTAGGCTTTATAAATATATATATTGTATCTTTTAACTTACGAATCTTTTAATGTAACACTGCTCTACTTGACTATCCAAATTATCCAATACATGTCGATATTGTTCATATTGTATTTGTTTATCACATACATCTAATAATCTTTTTTTTCTAAATTCATTAATTGCTACCTGTTCTTTAAGCTCCCGACTTAATTTTCTTAATTCTGCACAAATTTCATCATCTTCTTTAGCATTCCAATCCACCTATAAAAAAATAAATATATATGAATATTAGAATATATATATTAAATAATAATAGCAATTTATAACTATAATTACATCATCATCACCAAAAAGACCAGCATATCGTAATTCACGTTTTAATCTTTCTTCAAAATCTACAATTTCAGATGGAGGTTTTGAAGATAATTCAACAACAGTACGTCCTCCACTATTATTATTATTTCGTTCATTCACTTCATTAATATCATTTTCATTATCATGACTTGATGAAACATATGATTCTAAATCACTTTCACTAACACCAAGATCTTCTGCTACTAAACTACTAAGTAATCGTTCAGTTAATGTCCCGCCAGATAATTCTTCTGTCATTAAATGATCATCTGTTAATGTATCTTTGGAACTAAAATATTTCAATTTTTCATTTACATGTGACATTGAATTAGTATTATTATTTGATTGTCCATTTGTTGTATTGCCTGTTGTTCCATTTATATCATTTGAAGAATCATGCCGTGATGATGATGTTGATGACGTTGATGAATTTGGTACTGGTGATTGCGATCTACTAGATGGTAATCCTCTATCTTCCTCTGCCCAAACTTCTAAATAAGGTTGTCCTAAAGGTGGCACTAAATATGGTTTAGTATCATCACCCTATTTATAATAAATAATTAATGATTGTAATAAAATAAAAATATAAGTTAATAGAAATAATACATTAATATATATATATATATATATATATATGTATATATTATTATTATTATTATTATTATTATTATGTACTTTTTGTAAAAGAAATTCACGATCTTCTTCAGTAACTGGCCGGAAGTATGGTTCTAAATAAGTCCAAAAAGTTGTAATGGGCACTTGATCCTTTGGTTTAACACGTACAAAATCAATATCATTATTTCCATTCTTTGCAACAGATGAATTTTTTGTATTATTATTATTGTGACTTGGTGATCCGATAGTCTCATTTGTACCATTTGTTAATTGATGTGGTTTTCCTGTTGTATTTGAAGTTAATGATTCTTTTGATGATGATGATGTTGAACCTGATTTCTTTTTCTTGTATGTCTATTCGAAATATATATAATTTAATTTAATAACAATAAATCAAAACTTGTAATGATCATATCATTATTTTTATTTCAATTTCATTTTAATTTACCTCACTTGATTTAGGAGCATGTTTTGAATTCCCAGTAATTGGAGGCGACATACTTCTTGATCCTGCTGATGCATTTTCTAACTTCCTTACTTTTCCTAATGGATGTGGTGACTCACTTCGTCTTACAGCTATACGTAGATATATATATATATAAATATGTTAATCATTTACAGTCTATTTTTTAATATTTTTTTGTCATTAATGTATTTATATGTTTATATATTTACGTTGTCTATTTTCATGATCACTATCAGTATCTTCACGACGTCGTTTTCTTTTAAGTGTTTCTAAAGCCCTAATTAATAATAATATAATATACCCAGAAATAATTAAATTTTGATCCTATAAATCGTATTGCTATATTATATATATATATAATTTAATATTATATCCTACACTTGTCTATCTGATTTTGTTGATGATGAACGTAAAACCTCAGATGAATCATCTAAAAAATGATAAATTAATATTAAAGTTAGCTTTTTTTTTTCAATTAACCCTAAACTTCATATATATATATATATATATATATATATATATATATACCGGATTCTTGTTTAATACGCATTTTCTCCAACATCGTATTCATATTTTTCCCTGACGATCCTTTTTTAGATCCATCTACGATTATTAATAATAAACAAATAATAATTTAAAATTAGGATGATCAGATTCATTTAATATTCATTTTTTTTATCATGTTTAAATAATATAACTATCTATCTATCCATTTATATATATATGTACGTATTATGTATTATTATGTATTATTATTTTTACCATCTTTTATTTTGACATTTTTTTCCAAGTGACTAAAATCTTTTTTCAAATCACGCATTCTTGCTTCAGAATGAGGTAGTAAACATTCTAAATCTGATTTTATAGTTAATAACTCTTGTGAATCAGGAATTGCACCTAATTGATTTACTGTTATTGCTGAAGAATTAGAAGTTGTATTTTTGTACTGTCGATAATGAGCCGCTGTTGATGATGAGACGGGAATGGGTAAACTATACTGACGCGTTGAATCTGTATCCATATTTATTATGAATATTATTAACCAATACTTGAGTTAAAATAAAAAAAGAAAATAGAAATAAAAGTATATATATAACAATAGTAATAATAATAATATTAATAAATTATTGTAATAATACTGTATGTTTTTGTTTTCTTTTAAAAAAGGAAAATAAGAATATATATATTTATATATATATATATATTTAAAAGAAGTAAAAAAAAAAAAATTAAAAAAAGAGTTTATAAAATAAAAGTTTAAACTGTACTCTAAATAGAAATACCTGTTAAATATTATATATAACAAATATTCTATGGATATAATGAAGACAGATATTAAGAAAAAGTAAAAAAAGAAAGTGAAAGTGAAAAAACTTCATAGTGTAAGAATTCCCAATATAAATACAGACGGAGTTTAAAATTAAAATTTTCGCTTTTTTTGGTCAAAGGAAAATTTTTTCTCTTTTTTTTTTTCTTTCTCCTTTTTGAATTATTTATTAAATATATATATAATATTATGTCAACAGCTATTGAAAGTGATTCAAAAATTCCAGTTGCAGGAACTATTAACAAAGTTACAAAGAGAGTATCTGGTAATACTATTATGACAATATATATATATATATATATATATGGCGTTGCTAAATTAATCTTTAAAATCAATAGGTAAAAATTGGAAACTTCAAAAGACAGCAACAGTGAGAACTCAACAGCCTAAATCACTTCGACGATCATGGGAAAAAAGAACTGAAGAACGTAGAAGAATTCAAACAGTAAAAGCTTTAGAAAAACAATTAAAGGATGAAAAACAAGCTGAAAAAGATGTGAGTTTGAAATATAAATGTATATTGCATTGACAGATCTATATAATATTTATGTAAAATATTGATCTTTATATTTTTCAACTCTTTGTAGAGAAAACGAGATATAAATTTAGAACGAAAACGTATTGAGGAAGAAAAAGCAAGACAAGAAGCTTTAGCAGCAAAGGTAATTTTTTTAATATCAATAAATAAAAAAGAGTAAGAGAGAGCGAAGAGAAATAAGCAACTTAATAATAATAATATTTTTTATTTTGTTAATAATAGATGTCTGCAAAACGTTTAGCACGAATGAAAAAGAGAGAATTAAGGAAAAAAGCAAGAGTATAAATCAAAAAACCAGATCTTTCCTTTTTTCTTTCTTTCTTTCTTTCTTACATGATTATATTGGCAAATCTTTTTTTTTCTTTATTTATTTACCTCTTTTTTTTGCATATGTAGAACATAAATAATAATAATAATAATAAACGCATGTATGTATTCATTTTGATAGTATTATTTTTTTAGTATTAAAAAAAGGCACTAGTGTAACGATATCTTTTAAAAAAACAAAATATAATTGAAACATATTATAAAGCAGAGGAGAAGTAGCATAATCCTAAACTTACTAATGAATATGCGGTAAGACTAAGTATTAATATGAAGAAAAAAGATCAGCTATTCAATCTGGGTGATTTTTGTTTATAATCAGGAGAAAATTTACTATATAAGAAGGGTCTACTATAATACTTGGTTAAAACTTAAAAAAAACTTACAAAACTGCAGGAGTAAGAGAATAGACAAATAATTAGGATATATATAATGACAACTTGAAATAATAAATAGTGACGTTTTTTATATATTATACATACTTTTTTGTATATTTATATATATATTCCATTTTACAACTTTTTTAATGGACGACGACGATTTCCTTTTTTAGATGCTTTTTTCAAAAAAAAATACACATTTTATTTTGATCATCATCCATTTTTTTTTCTTTTTCTTTTCTCTTTTTCTTCTTATTTATTTTTATTTTTTATCCTTTTCACTATTTATAACAACTATATATTAATATAGTAGTTATATAACCCTTTACCACTCATTTTTTAAATATATATTAAGTATATACACTCTTGACTATCATTTTTAATTTAACATTATTTTATTTTAAGAAAATATATAAAGATCAACAACAATTTCTTTCCTTATTTTATTATTTTTATTTACAAATTATTCAATATTAACAAATATTTATATTATTGATCATGGATAAACATAATGACATTACTTTAACAAATGAGTATATTAATGAATATGATTTATCTTATACTACTGCAAAAATGGAACTGAATGATGCATTTACTCATCAAGGTAAAAATGATAAATATATAAAAATATAAATAATAAATAACAAATAATAAATAACAAATAATAAATAATAAATAATAAATAATAAATACAAATAAATAAATAAGCTTTATATAAATCATAAAATATATATTATATTATTATTATTATCATATTATAGTAAATACATCTACTACTAATTTTGATTATATTACACCAATACAACATGATCAAAATATAAATAATAATGACGATTCAATAGCAAATATGATCGCGTTAGATTCAACTAATTTACAATCTTCACTTTTCTCAGCAAATCCTTTAATGGTAACACCATGCATCTCAGCTGCACAACAGACAAATAATATGCCTACTAATATTATTGTTGCTTCTTCTTCTCCTTCTTCTTCTTTTTCTACTTTATCACCATCATCTTCTTCATCATCTTCATCATCTTCTACTTATTCATCATCATCATCTTCTCTTTCTTTTTCTTCTACTTCTGATTTAGGTATTTCATATAATTCACCTATACCATCAACTACTATAATTCCTACAAATACTACGACTTCACCAGTAAATCATATTAATAGCAATAATAATGCATTTGCATTAACATCTGATGCTTTATGTTTAACAAAGCAATCATCTTCAACATCATTTTTAAAAAATGATCATCAAACAAATAATAACAATAATAGTGATGATAGTAATATGATCACGGATTCATTTTATAATCATCAGCAATCATTTTCTCCAATGATTACATCATCACCTACAATGATTCATCAACCTTTTGGTACTTTCTCTTCACCATCAGTGGAATCTACACCTATGATGACTTTTTCAACATCTGCTCCTACAACTATGATATCATCATCTAATAATGAATCATCATCTATTCATTACAATAATAGCAGTAATAATCAACAACAGCAACAACAATCTTCTCCTATTTCTTCTCAAAATGATATTAAAGATTATGATAATGGATCTACATATAAATCTAATAGGTAATAATAATAATAAGGAGAAAAAGGAAAGAAAATATTCAATTTTATTTTTATTTTTATTTTTATATAGTACATCTTTATCAAATTCTGAATTACGACGACAAATTCATATTCAATCAGAACAAAAAAGAAGAGCTCAAATAAAAGGTATTTAGAAAATATATAAAAATTAAAAAATTGATATATTAATTAAGTATATAATTTGATACTATTCTTTCTTTTTTTTTAGATGGCTTTGAAGATTTAAGAAATGAATTACCAAGCTGTTTAAATAAAAAAATGAGCAAAGTAACATTATTACATCAAAGTAAGAAAATTATATATAATAAATCATTATTATTATTATTATTTATATTGATTTATCATTACTATTATTTATTAGCTGTTCAACATATTCAACATTTAAAAAATACACAAGCAACAATTCTTGCTGAGCTTGAACAATTAATGAATGAAAATGTTCATTTAAGAAGGTAAATAAATATAATATATATATATACTTGAAAAAAAAGATGTCAATATTTATTTTTTTTATTATTCTTATTATTAAAAATAGATTCCAAGAAAGCGTATTACAAAAACAAAATCAATCATTTAATTCAATTTAATTTCCTTTTTTATGATGAATATATATGTATGTTCAAAAATTATGCACAAACACACACATACTCACACACATACTCACACACAAACATACACACATTAATTTATTATATATATATGTAAAACGAATTTAATTACGTTTTATTTAATTCATTTATTAAAATTATTTTATGCCCTTTCTTTTTTATTTATTATTTCTAGTTTTAACTTATATTAGTTTATAAACATATTAATATATATTTTTCAATCACTTTCTTTTTTATATAAAAAAAGCAATTGTAATTTTTAAAACTCCGCGTATTTTTTTAAAAAATGGTCCACTTGAATTTTTTTTTCCTTCTCTTTTTTTATTTTATTTTATTTTATTTAAATATATACATTAATATAAAGATATTTTAATGGGACCTGCAAGACAGCAAGTAAAAAATAAAATAAAAACAACTATATATCATATATGCATTTATTTATTTAAAAATGTTAATACTAATTAGAAATTCAATCTCTATATATATTATCGCTTTTTTAAATATTTTTCATCGATTAGATATCTAAAGAAACCTTAGATACATATATTAGAGATCGACGACCAGAAGGAGGAACTTATAATATATGGCATCATAGATATACTGGTTTAGAAAGAGATTGGTCACGAAAAGGGTAAGTAAAAAAAGGCAATCATAAAGTCGTAAATATTTTATTTGCTTTTACTTACAAACACACGTTCATATATACTAATTTTTCTTTCTTTTATTATTATTATTATAAAAACAATAATAATATCAATGTATATATATATATATATATATATATATATATATATATATTAATAGTGCAAAAGCCAAGTTTAGATGTGATCCTGCTAAAGATTCAGGTGTAACAAGTGGAACTCGTAACCCAAATGCTTATTTTTGTATTTATTTTGCTAAAGGAATGTGTGCTCAAGGTGCAAAATGTCCTATGTTACACCGAGTACCGACTCTAGATGATGAAGTAGAAACCACTATAGATTGTTTTGGTAGAGATAAACACAGGTAAAGAAAAAAAAATCAAAGAAAATAAAGAGAAAGAAAATAAAGAGAATATATAAATGATAATAATAATTGAAATAATATTCATATATGTATATATGTGTGTGTACGTGTATTATTATCCATTTTTTTTAAACAGTGATTTTCGACAGGATATGGGTGGTGTAGGTGGATTTGCTTCAACAAATAGAACATTATATGTTGGTCGTATTACTGATGTCAATGAAGAAACGGTTAGAAAACATTTTAGTCCATGGGGTGAAATAGCACGTATTCATCTCTTAAGAAATCGAGGTGTAGCTTTTATTGAATATAAATCAAGAGCAAATGCTGAATTTGCAAAAGAAGCAATGATGAGTCAAAGTTTAGATCACAATGAAACTATTAATGTCAGGTATATATATAATAATTATATATATAAAAAAAAGAGGTATAAAAAGACTATATATTAATATATATATATATATAATTCGTGTATAGATGGGCAACTGAAACTCAATTAAGACGAGATCGTATTTTTGAAGAATTAAAAAATAGTAAATTATTAAATTTTGATGAATCTGAAATGTCTACAACAAGTTTTGGTCCTGATGATGAAGATCAACAAGAATATGAATCTGAATTACCTGCTGAATTTTCAACAATGAAACGTACCTTAGAAGATGATGAAACATTAGATGAAATTAAAAGACAAAAACATATAGATGATTCGGAAGAAGGATATAATGATAATAATCAATATATTTATGATCAAGAATCTACAAGAGCATTATATGGATATACTTATGATCAACAACAACAATATTATCAAGAATATTATAATAATCAACAATCAATAAATAATAATAGTAATAATAGCAGTAATGAAAATAAAAATTCTACAAATCCTATTATATCACAAAACGTATTACAGTCACTAAAATCTTTATCAGGAAATAAGCCAGTATCAACAACTACATCTAATACAACACCAATTCAATCAACAAGTGGTGGTTTGGGTGGATTAGCAAACTATGGTAGTGATAGTGAAAGTGATGAAGATGAATAATTATAATAATAATAAAAAGAGTATTATTTATTCAAATAGTTTAGAAGTATATAGATATATATCAATACAAATCTAATCTAATATTTATGGTTATCAATCATTATATATAATAATAATAATAATTCCTTTATATATCCATTCAGACTAATAAATGATATCGAATAAACGATATCTGGCCAACTCAAAAATATCAGCCTTGCAAAACCACGCGATTCTTAAAAAAAAGAACCATTATTTTGCTTTCTGTACAAGGATGAGAATCATCATTATGGATTATGGAATTAAAAAAATATATATATTATACTTTTATTTTCTATTTATCATTTTTATTTGTTTAAATATAATATTAAAAATGTTAAGAAAAATAAATGGTATATATATATCATTTTTAATAAAGAGAACAAAGAAAAAAGAAGGGAAAAATGAAAACAAACAAACCAGCGAAAAAAAAAAGAAATGAAAAGATGGACTGGTTTTTAAATTCCGATTCGTGTGTGAGTACGAAAGTTTAAATGCGCTCTAAAGTTTGCAAAGTACATAAAATTATTTTTAACCCCCACTTTTTTTCAACTCTGTTTTTTTTTGCATAAACTATAACAATATACGTTTTACAACATTTTCTTTTTAATTAATACGATACCGGGTCTTAATTACAGAGTGTCTTTATCTATTTGAGACCAAGTTATTTAACTTTTTTCTAAATAATAATAATGATAGATATAACCATAACAATGATTCAAACAATTTATATAACAACAAAGAATGAAATATGAATATATAATAATAATAAAAATAATAACGGATATAATAATAGAAATAATAATAAAAAGAATGTTTAATAAAGTAAAAGTAGTGATAAAAGAGTTTAATTTTGTTGATGATTATTAATACGAAATAAGTTAGGATACTGATTTTTTAACTCATCAATAAACTGAAGTTTCACATAGTTTTTCTTTAATATCTTTTCTTTTACTTAATTAAACATTCTTTTTATCAATATGTATATATATTATTTATCATTAATCATAATTATTATAATATATATATATATATATATATATTAATATAATGTTAATTTATAATACAGAATATATTTTTATTTTTAAAAAAAATATTACGAAGCAATGTCTTTTACTTTTTTATATGATTTTCCTCTCCTTTATTTTAAAATATAAATATATACTATATATTGTAGCTTTTCACCTTTCCTTTTTTGTACAAATTCTTTTATTTCATGGAATATAAAAATTTTTTACTTTGATCTTTCACTTTCTCTCTTTATTTTTTTATTAATTTTTAATTATAAAAATTACAATTTATACTGGTGATTCTTATTTTTCTTTTTTACTTAACAATGATACCTCTATAGTATGGTTGATTTTTTTTATTGCATAGATGGTTATCTATTGTGGTTTTGTATTTTCTAAATGGGTGAATGATCTTATTAATCTTTCTAAATGGTTTAATTTTTACAAACATCTTATCTAAATGAATGAATGGATTCCCATTTAATTCTATAACTTTTGGCTAGGTTGGGTGTACTGTTAGTATCATCTATTTGATCTAACCTGAATTGAATTGTCTCCTTTTTCTTCTCCCTCTTCTGTTTGTTTTTATTCCTTATATTGGATGACCATATCTGTTTTTTTTTTTTTTGCTTTTTTTTACTCTCTTGCTTCTTTTTCTTTCTCTTTCTATTTTTTTCCTGGGTAGTTTGGATCCATTTTTTTCTATATTCTCTCTTGCTTTCTTCTTTTTCTTCTTTTATTATTATATTTTTCTAAAGAAAATATAATGTTTTCAAAACAATTTTTCAAATAAGGATATCCACCATTGATTTGGTGAGATATAACAGCATCTTCATATGTCTCTCCCATGCATTAACATGGATGAATATGTAAATAATAATAATAATAGTAATACCAATAATAATTTTTTTAATATGTTTTTATTATCTAATTTATTCATACTCTTGTTGATCTTTTTGTTCCGCTATTTGGTCAATTCTATTTTATATTTTTTATTTATTATATTCTTTATTTATTATATCCTTTATTTTATTATATACTTATTTTATTATTCTGTATTACATTATACTAGCTAATAGTTATGCAATGTTACCAATTTGCGGCTTGCCTTTTTTCGTGCGTAAACAAAGTTGTCCAATATATAGTGCTTACATCTATGGCAAATGATATTTTTTAGCACTGAACATTCTTTTGCTATGTGACCTGCCTGTTTCCAAAAAAATACAAATTGATGGGGCATCTTTAAAAAACACGGAAACATAACAATCTCAGGATGAAAAGTAAAGCATTTTTTGTAAGTTTTTGTAGTCAATATCTTCATTTTTTTGACTAGTAATATCTAGTAAGGCACTAAATTGTCCTTCAAAAAAATCATTATCAAGATATTCTTTCACCATGCATATTTTTCCATAATACTTGAGGGAGTTTCTAATTTCTTTCAATAGTTCAGATATTTTAGCGAGGACTAAACTTAAGTTAATCCATATCAATTTGGATGTTTTTTTAGTACTATTTGATGTTGTTGGACATGTAAAATATGTACTTTCATTTAACAGGAAACCTTTTTTTATAGCTTTAAGACAGTCATCTTTTTCAACGAAATTTAAAACTAAAAGGAAGTTTCCTCTATTGTTAACACTGAATTTACTGATGGATGTAAAGCCATCTACCTCGTCACCGGATTGATTGTTTATTGCTTTATAGACACCAATAATTTCAAATATATTTGCAACATCATATAAATAATAGGTGCTCATATAGTAGTATAGAAGTAATAAATAGGATAAAAATTAGAATTTTTTTTAAATACAGTATTATTCGTTTTATTTATTAACATTATTTATAACTAAAATTATCTTAATTTAATTTTTATCTTCTTTTTATTTCTAATTTTTAATAATTTATTATTTTTTTTTGATTTTATAAAACTCTGTGAAGAGAATATTGAGCATCTAAATTTATATTTTAAAACCTAATATACTAAAAAATAATAAATTATTAAAAATTAGAAATAAAAAGAAGATAAAAATTAAATTAAGATAATTTTAGTTATAAATAATGTTAATAAATAACACGAATAATACTGTATTTAAAAAAAAATCCTAATTTTTACCCTTTTTTTCCATTTTTTTTTTTCTAAATTTAAGTTTAATTAAATAAAGATCTATTTTTTTTTAATAAAAAAAAAGTCCAAAATACGGCGCTTTTAATACAAAAAAAGTTCGAAATATAAAGCAAAAATTGATTATATGATAAAAATTTGTAAATAATATAAATAGTAAGCAAGGAAGTAAGAAAAACGCAAAGGTTTACTAAAATTTAAAACTCAGAATATTTATAATGAATTCAAAAAGAAAAATCATCTTTACTTTTTCTTTCTTTTTCAGTAAACATCTATTTTGTAGATTAAACTATATTAATATGTCAGATTTACCATATAATGAACGTCCAGAATGGAAAGATGTTACTCCTATTCCTCAAGATGACGGACCAAATCCTTTAGTACCTATTGCCTATTCATCTGATTGTAAATAAAAATATAAAAATAAAGAGACACACATTAGCCAAAACTGTATACATATGTGTATATATATAAAGTATTTTTTATACTAATAGATTTTCAAAATATATATGTATATTTATAATACTATATTAGATATTGATGCAATGGATTACTTTCGTGCTATTTCAAAGACAAATGAAAAATCCGAACGTGTCTTGGAATTAATTACAGATATTATAGATATGAATCCTGCCCATTATACAGTTTGGTAATAATAAAAATTATCATTATTAGTATTATTATTACTACATAGCGGATGATTGGATTAACAATACTGATCATCCAACAAAACATTTTTTTTAATGTGATCATAAAATAATGATATCTAGCTGTTAATGATTTTTTTTTTTACCTTTACATCATTAATCCAATGATCATTAATCTAATCATCTACTTTAATATATATATATATGATGATACTAACGCGTTTTTGTATTATAATTTAAATTGAATAATAGGCAATATCGACAACAAGTTTTATTTGAATTAAATTCGGATTTACAAAAGGAATTGGATTATATTGATGAAATTGCTAGTGCACAAGCAAAAAATTATCAAGTATGGCATCATCGTCAAGTTATAGTTGATAAATTAAATAATGGTGAACGCGAAATTCCTTTTATTGATGAAATTTTAGAAGAAGATTCAAAAAATTATCATGCATGGTCTTATAGGTAATAATAATAATGATAATAATAATAGAACTAATCTCTATATAAACTTTATTTATATCGGAGAAAACTAACTTATATATATATTTAAATATATTAGACAGTGGGTAGTAAAACGTTTTAATTTATGGGAAAAAGAACTAAAATATACAGATGATATGATATTAATTGATGTTAGAAATAATTCAGCATGGAATTATCGATATTATATATTATTTTCAAAACCTGAACCTCCAACTGATGATGTCATTGATAAAGAAATTGAATTTACAAAACATAAAATCCAATTAGCTCCTAATAATTCATGCGGTTGGTCATATTTAATAGCGTAAGATTAATCATTATGATTTTTTTTAATATATATATGATGACGATGATAAATTTGGGTATTAACACACACATATATATATAATGCTTTATTATTTGTAATTAGATTATTAGAAAAAACAAACCGTAATTTAAATATATTAAGTTCATTTTTAAAAGAAATGACAGAAAAAGTTATAATATCACCTCATTTATATTCAACTTTAATTGATATGTACGTCCAAGAAGCTAAATTAAATGGTACAAAGGTTGATCCATTAGCCTTAAAGGTAATAGTGATATAGGAAAAAAAAAAAGATGTATATATAAATAAATATATATATATATATATATATATATATGTGTGTGTGTGCGATCGTACTAATCTTATTTATAAATTCTTAGTATTGTGATCAATTGGCATTAGAATTAGATCCAATTAGGAAAAAGTATTGGGAATTTAAAAAAGCTACCATCTCTAAAATATAAACAAAATAAAAACTATGCTACGTTTTTGTTGTTTTTATAAATGTGATATATTGAATAAGCAACACAAGAGATTTTAAAAAAAGTATTTTTAAATGTTATAAATGATTAGGAATATATGAAAAATAATAATATGGATTTGGTAAGTTAAAATTTAATATATAATGTTTATTTATATTATTCCTTTTTAATATTTATTTCATAACTAAATGCTTTAATAATCAAAGAATACCTAAATGAGTTTAGCATATATATACTATTAAAAAGAATTAGGGAAAAGAATTAAGTGAAAAAAAAAAAAAGGAAACACTATAATACATATAAAAGGGAAATAATAATCATGATATACCATTATTAAACAAATAAAGGCATTATTGCAAAGTACTAAATTACAATATTTTTTCAGATAATTATATAAATGTTTATTAATATCATGTAAATGAATCTAAGCAAATTGAACATTAACTGCGGCATTTTGTAATCCAGCTTCTTGTATATCTTGATCTAAAATTTCAATTAGTTTTTGTCGATTAAATACCAACTGTTTTTTTAAAAAAATAAAATAAAACAAGATAATGGATAAATAAAACATTCCTTCTTTTTTTCTTTTTTCTTTTTTCTTTTTCCTCTATCATTTATTTATTTATTTTACCTCAAATGGTTGATTTTGTGTTTCTGGAACTTGAGATTTAATAAATTCAAAAAGATATCTTACTGGATCAGTTTTTAAGAAACGACGAATAATACGAGAACCATCAGCCATTCTGAATTGAATTCTAGTAGAATTTGCTATATCAGTTGTTTCTGTTCTTTTAACTGGTAATATGGAATCTAATAATGATGTTGGTGAAGATTCTTCAGGAATAATATTTTCTTCATCTATAATTATTGGAGCTGTAGAATTTGTAGATGGATGTTGTGCTGATGATGATTCTGTTGTTGTTTTTGGTTCAGTTTCTGTAGTATTATCATCTTGTCCACTTTCTTGTAAAGAAGCTGCTATAGCAGCATTTAATTGTTCTTCTTCACTCATATCAGATATATTTTGCTATTAAAAAAAAAAAATAATAAGGAGTTACTAATGATTTTTATGATAATATTTATTTTTATTTATGTATTGGCTTACTCTTGGTTTCTTCATTGTGACTGATCTTGCTGCTTCGGGTGAGTGATGCTCTAAAAATTCAGTGACTGTTTGTAATTTATGTAAATTAGTATATATATTACATATTAAACATAATTACTAAATTATTATTTTCTATATATAAATATATATTACCTTCCATCATAAAATCTGTAGGCGTGAAAGTCTTTTCCCATGTTTTAACACGTTCACCTAAGTTAATATATATATATATATATATATTAATATATAAATATTTTTCAGATTCGCACACACATTAAAATGTATATATATTTACCTGTTCTAGAATCAATCACGGCCACATGTGGATATTGTGAGACGGGATAGTATGTTAAATATCTTCTACCTTCTGGAGTTATATGAGAATACTGTACAAAAATAAAGGATTCACGAACAATATCTTTTACAAAATTATCGCTCCATAAATCACGATTAAGAATTTGACAAGAAAATTCTGTAGTATCCTGAAGATTTACTAATAACCATTTATGTTGTTCTTTAGCTGCTGTACGAGCATCTTCAAAACTACCATGGAACATGATATCATATGGTGGACTGAATAAATCAGCTAATCTACGAGTTTTATTTGTGGCAGGAGAAGAAGATCGATTTGTGCCTGAAGGAGAAGATGATGTAGAATTAGATGATGATGCACCACCACCTACAACTGTTGGACCAGAATGTAAAAAATCAAGGGGAGTATGAATAGAAGATGAATCTCCTTGATTAAATACAGATGGTCTCAATTCATTTTGATTTCGTTGCTGTCGTCTGATTTCATTCTGCCATAATCCACTACTATTACTACTATTAATACTACCTCCAATAAAGCCTCTTTCAAACATATCACCTCCACCACCAGCAAGCACTTCTGTTCTTGGTGCAATAGGAGCACGTATTTCGGATGACTGTTGTTGTTGAGTTCTTTTTGAATTTTCTTGTTCTTGCAATTGTCTTGCTAATGCTTCATCTGATGTTATATCTGATTCTTGTGGCGTTTCGTCTTCTTGGCTATCTGAATCAATTACTACTGGTGCTGATTCTGTTGGAGCACTGAGAGTTTTGCCATCATTTTCCATATATAAAGATATGGCTGTATCCATATCGTTGTCAGAGATCTAAATATAATGGTATATTAATAAAATATTATTAGAATTCTGTCAAAAGCTTTTTTTTTTTATGTAAATAAACAAATACATAAATAAATATTTCAATTTTATCCATTATATTATAATACATTTATACAAACATATATATATATATATATATAAATATCTATATATATATATTATACAGTATAGCATATATACATATATCGGTATATCTTCCTTTTGTTTTTAAACATAAAATAAAAAATGGATCTAAAATTTCCTTTATCATTATTTTATACTTACCTGTAAATATTGGCGAGCTATTTGAGGTGTTGCATTAGTTATTGAACAAAAGGAAGCAATTTGATTATCAATTTCGTCGCTCATGATGAATAAAAAATAAGTTCAAAAGAAAAAAAAACGATAAAAAGTAAAAGAAAGACAAGTGAAGAGAAAAAGTAAGAAAAAAAATATATGACGTACAAGTACAAAAGTTTAAAAAAATAGGAAAGAGAGACAAAAAAAAAGATGCTCCTAAACCTTTTTTTTTAAGTGTATTTATATGCTTGATTTTTCAAACTCAGAAAAACATACACTTTTCAGAGTTGTCAAAATAATGATAACCATAGAATAAAAACTATACCTCTACCCCAATTTATAATTTATTTAACAAAAAATATTTATAAAATGAGTTTTGTTGCTTTCTTTTCTCAGGATTTAATATTTAGCATTTACTCAAGAATAAAAATAACATCAAAAACAAAATTGGCAATATAAAAAAAATAGCTTATATACAGCTATTTACACTATATGATTGGATTAATGATATTAAAAAAGATATTTCTTTTTTTTTTTTCTAGAAACCGTTAATATAATCATAAAATAACAACAATAGAAAAAAAAAAGGAATATTTTAATGATTATACTTAGGAAATATATTAAAAGAAGTAAATAATCTTCCATTTACATGAAAAAATAGCCCTTCTTTGGATTTCCAAATATGGTAGAAAGTTTGTTTAATATTTTTTTTTGTAGGTAGGCATGTAATTGAAAAAAACTATTAAAATTCGAAAAAGAATACGACTATATGCACAGGTGAATTGTACCAATAATAATATGATTTTTTCATTCAAGATAAATATAATAAATAAATTGAATTGAAAAATAGATGTAATATATTTTTTTGTTCAAGATTACATTTTTATTTTTAACATTAATGATCATTAATTTATTTAATTATAAAATCTATTATCAATTTTTATATTTTATTTTATCATATTCAACATTTCATCAATCATATTGTAGATTTCAATATTAATTCGATAAAAATATAAAGTCTTTGAAAAAGCATCCTAATATAATAAGAATATATCTATTTACGTGCTGCTTGACGTTGTTGAGCTTGTGCTTGAGCTTGTGCAAACATTTGAGATAAACTTGGCATTTCATTTCCTTTATTTTGTCCGTCTGATTGAGGTTGAGTTAATTCTTTCATAGCTTCAGGATCTATAAAAAATAAAATAAAAATCAGGATGAATAATATAAGTATATATTTATATATAAAATTATATATTCATATATATATTTATATATTCACGTACCCATATTCTGTAACATCTTTGGCATAATAAACATCATAATACCACTAAATCCGAGCATTAAAAACATAGGATTCTTGAACATACTTAAAACATTAAATCCTTGTCTTGGCTAATAATAATAATAATAATAATATTAATAAAAATAGTAATTATAATAAATATAGCATTAATATATATATATTAAAATTATTATAATCATGTATTATTCTTTTTCATTTTTTACTGTAAAATAATCTGCTTCTGCTTTAGCTTTTAATACAAATGGATGAGGAACAGCATATCCAGTTTTATCCCAACCTATACCAACACCTACATAAGCACCATCTATTTCGTTTTCTTTAACATTTACACGTAACTAGATATATATAATATATATTAGTCACTTATTATATTTATATATATGCATTCTATTTTTAATATATAAATACCTTTGGAAAAATATAGTCAATATTATATACTTCTAATAAATAAGAACCAGGTGCTACGTTATAACTATATATATATATATATATATATATATAAAGTAGAAATATATAAAAAGAATAAGTATTACTTGAATATATGTAATATGTGCCTTCATTATAATTTACAAAGAAAAAGATCCATCTTCACGGATTACAGCTGTATATATACCACTTAAAGATACTCTCGTTGATGGACGTAAACTACGTAGATCTAAAGTATAGATTAATTATTTTTTTACAAGAAGTTTCAAACTAACTATTAACTATAATTCAATTTACCTGTAAGAATACCATTTGTAACTAGATTTCCATTTACTATAGCAGCACTTGTGAAAATAGGAAATAAACTAAGTTATTTGTAGATGAACAGCAATAATAATATTATTATTAATCATGTATACAATAGTTAATATAAATAGCTTTATTTTTATCTATGCATATATATATATATATATAATACCAAGCAATAATTAAAGATAATATTAATATTATATTCTTTGTCATATTAGTTGTAATATGAAATAAAATAAATATACGTTAATAATAATAATAAAGAAAGAGGAGAACAAAAAAATGGAAAACCCAAAATCACTCAAAAAAAAGTGGTTTAAACACCGCTTTATTCCCTATTTGGTTTGTACCCTAAAAAATCATAAAAAGTATATAATATTTTTGGATGTAAATTTTTGAAAAGTGAATAAAAAACACGCTTTTGCAATTTTAGCCAATCATAAATTTTTATATTCTTCACTTATGAATATTTTACTTTTTCACATCCTTAATATAACGAAGCCCATCCATTTATTAAAATTTTTACGTCTAATTAAACTGATTATCTATATTGTTAAATTGGTCTTTTACTGTTTATTTAATTAATATTTTATTTACTCTTAAAATAATAAAATTTATAATTAATATTTTTTTTCTGTAAAAGTCTAAATTTCATCCATCATCATCATTATCAAATTACAGTTTAATAATAACAATAATAAATTGTTTTTACCTATTTTTTGAGTAACAGATCTGCAGGCAATGTTTACTAGGACTTTAAGATAATTGAAATTTAACAAATCAATATTCATCTATATATATTTATACATATATATATATATAACCCATGGTATAAATAGATAATAAATAAAGAAGCAATATTTAATTTGGGCGTATATTTATTTTTATATTTAGTATTATATTTATTTTTAATATTATTTTTAATTTTAAGTACTTTCTCTTTTTTTTTGTTTTGGTCATCATTCGGATATTGAAAGAGGGGATCATCAAAAAGGTATATGTAAGATTCGGTTTTTTAAAAAAGAAAAAGGAAATAATATATTTCCATATTTACCTCCCTTTCGTTTTATATATTACTCATTATTTTTCTTTTTTTCCCTTTCTTTTTACTTTTTCTTCTCTTTTTTTCTTACCCTTATATATACATACATAAATAACTTCTCTTTTTTTTTTATATATATTTGATAATAATAATAATGGTTAAGCAAGCCTGGGTAACCATTATTACAGCTGGTACAGGATATGTGAAAGGTGTTATAACTTTACAATATGTATTAACGCGTGTAGTTAAAAGTATTTATCCTTTATTAGTATTATATACTTCGGATATTTCACCTAAACTACTTGAACTCTTAAGTTCTTTGGGTATTTTATTAAAAGAAGTTGAAGCCATTCACCCTTCAGGCAACATTCATTATTTTCAAGCGAGATTTGAAAATACTTGGACAAAGTTAGCTGCTTGGAACCAAGACGAATATGATCGTTTAGTATTATTAGATGCTGATATGTTACCTTTAAAAAATATGGATGAATTAATGACGTTACCTTTTCCACAAGATCACTGGGTGGCTGCTTCATATGCTTGTACCTGTAATCCTCAAAAATTAAAAAACTATCCACCAGATTGGTTAGTAATGATAGCTATAGATATTACAATAATAATGGTTACACTAACTTTCCTTTTTTTTTCATTTATTTATTTCTTTTGTTTTATTATTCATTTAATACAACATAAATATATATAGGATTCCCGAAAATTGTGCTTATACAGAAAAAAATAGAAATATTAGACCATTACCTAAAAATTATTTTAATAGTGGATTAATAGTATTTAAACCTCAAAAAGCCACTTATCAAAAGATGATTAGAAAATTAGACAAAGTGCCTGATTTAAATATTTATCCATTTCCCGATCAAGATTTTTTAAATGAAGAATTTGAAAATCAATGGACAGAGCTGCCTTATACATACAATGCACTTAAAACAATGGTATTTGGTCACTCAGATATATGGAAAGTAGACTATATTAAAAACTTACATTATATTTTAGTAAAACCATGGAATGCTGACTTAAATGATAAAACAAAAGAACATTCTGATTATTACCCTTTATATAAATTATGGGTGGATGCTTATAATAATGCTTTAAGTTATTATAATATTAATTTTGATTTAGACAAACTTGCAAATACAGATATTTAATTTGAATATTACATAGACATATATATATATATATATATTACTTACTATTTAGTTATTATAGTTTAGAATTGTTTTAATTATTTTTTCATTTCATTTTATTTTATTTAATAAAGCATAAAATAATATATGCTCATTTTTTTAAAAATCTGAATTTATAAATCATTCTTAAAATAGTAAAGCTATAAAAAAAAAAGGTATTCCATTCCGCTTTAGTTTTTTTTTCTCTCTCTCTCTTTTTCTTTTTCTCTTTCACTTTTATTTTTTTATTCAACTCTTATATTATTTATTAATATACCTTTATTAAATATAGATATATATATCACTAATGGGAGAATTCTTTCCAGTAAATGCTGGTAATATACCACTCCCACCATCACAATCAACAACTTTGCATACTCATCCACTTTCAATATCTACATTTCAACATACTTTACCTACAACAACTAATCATTCTATTATTGGTCCAGGTATGCGAAGAAAACAAAAAGACCAACCTAGATCTTCTCAAAATGTAAAGTACACACAATATACATATTTAAATCATTAATATTTGCATGTATAATATATGTATAAAATATACATACACGGAAGGCATTTATTTAACTAAATGTAGATAAATATATGGATAGATCAATTAAAAGTCATAATGACATTCTACTCATCTTTGTTATTATTTTTTTTCTTTACTCTTTGCCACTTTTATTTTGGAATTTCTTTATATATATAAAAAGTTAAAACTAGAAAGAATTATAGGCCTTACTACAGCTTCTTCAAATATATTAGCATCGGCTGAATCGCAAGACTTGATAGCCTATGCTGCAGGTGCAGTAGTAGTACTTTACAACCATAAACGTAATAAACAAGTTGGATATCTTTATCGTACAACAGAAAGTGCATCAAATGGATTAAATAATCAAACAACAAATGGAAATACCAATAATAGTAATAATTCTAATCTTGGATCAATAATATCAACCCTTGGTTCAGGTCAAAATGACATTATACTTAATAACCCTTTACCGATATTAAATAAAAATGAAAAAAGTGAAAATACTCCTGCTAGCAATAGAGTTAAGCCTATTAGTTGTCTTGCGTTTTCGTCTGATGGTAAATATCTTGCAGCTGGTGAGGTAATAAAATAAAATAGATAGATAAACAATAATAATAAAGAAACGTTATTTATAATGTTATTAAAAAATAATAATCAAAAACAATAGTAATAATGATGATAAGTATAAATAAATAAACATAAATATAAATAAAAGAAAAAAATTTTTTAAGTAAAAAATACTTTTATATATAAAAAATAATGATAATAAATAAATAAGTATATAAAGGAAAAAAAAAGGAAAAGAAAAAAAAAGAACTTTGTCTAAAAAGGAAAATGTTTATTTTTATATGCATATACTAGATGGGTCATCAACCAAGAATTATTATTTGGAACGTCAAGGATCGTATACTAATACATCAATACCGTGCACATAAATTTGGGGTCTTATCTGTTGCCTTTTCACCAAATAGTAGATATCTTGTCTCTGTTGGTTTCCAGGTATATAATTATTTATTACATAAATAAATAAAACCTTTTTTTTTTCTTTTTTAATCATACTTATTTATATTAATTATTTATATAAATATTTTGGTCACGTTAGCATGATGGATATTTAAATGTATGGAACTGGAAAAAGGGTAACAAACTAGCAAGTAATAAAGTGACAAGTAAAGTAAATGCATTATCATTTTCAAAAGATGGCTCATATTTTGTTACAGCTGGGCTACGACACGTTAAATATTGGTATTTTAAATCACTTGGAAAACATTCAAAAAAGGTACTAAAAAATAAAGCACTTGAATTTAAAGTAAAAAAAAATAAAATAAAATGGTAACATAAATTTAATATTATTTTATTATTTTTATTGTTAGAGTAATCTATCATCTAGAGAAACTCAAGTATTAGATGGTAGATCGGGTATATTGGGTACATTAAGAGATTGTAATTTTGTAGATGTTGCTTGTGACAAAACAAATTTAAACCATGTTTATTTTATTACGGATACTGGTATATTATGCGTTTTTAAAGAAGGTCGTGGAATTGATAAATGGGTTAATTTGCAGGTAAAGTAATAATAATAATAAAAGATCAGAAAACTTACATTTATAAATACATATATATATATTCATTTATATTATTAGGTTTCTAATGCTTACTCGATCAAAGTTTCTTCTTCATACATTATTTGTTCATGCTCCCAAGGTATTATTAGGTAAAATTAATTATTAATGAACAATAGTAGACTTTATGAAGTTTCATTTACATCAATAATATATGAATAATCCATTTTTATATTAAATAATAGATTATTTGAACCAATTACATTAAAGTATTATGGAATGTTACCAAAACCTCATCCCCTTGGAATGGACATAAGTGCTATATCTTCTCCTGACATGTTAGCTGAATATACAGATAAGGATTCATACTATCCTGATGCAGTTGCTTTAACCTATGACGAATCTACTTCAAAAATTACAACCGTTTACTCTGATAGAAGTTTTTATATGTGGGATATCAAGGATATGAAAAAAATCGGAAAGTATAGAAGCTTTATCGCTCATACTGACTGTGTTTGGGGCGTTGAGGTAATTAAAATTAACCATGTATATATCAATTTATTTTTACATTTATTTATTATCACCTTATTTAATTTTTTTTCTTGTTATATATATAATATAGCCTTTTCCAGTTGATCAACAAGATGCTTCAGAAAATAATGAGACCATAAATTCTACATTGTCAACTATACCACCAAATTCATTTGTTACATACTCTGCAGATGGTACAGTAAGATTTTGGAATCTTGATCATATTCAATCTTTTAATTCATATTCGTCATCGCCACTTTCATTACATTCAAATGACACATCAATTTCTTCATTACCAATGTCAACTACATCTTCTCAATCATCAGATATTAATACAGCACCTACTTATTCAACAACACTTTCACCTTATAAAAAAAATATTTATTCTAGAGAATTAATTAAAATGGTTTATGTTGATTCTGATGCAGCAGAATTTTCTAAATATAGACGTGACATTGGTAATTTATTTTTATATTAAAATTTCATAAATTATACATCTTCATTCATGCATAAGCTTATTTATAAAAATATTTTTTATTTACTTTATTTATTTATTTATTTATTTATTTTCTACTTTTTATAGACATGTTGGATGACCAATGTCCTGATTTTGGTATTCGATCACTTAAAATAGATAAAAAAGGGAAAATATTAGCTACTGGTGATAGAAATGGAAATCTTCGTGTGCATGATATGTCAACTTGGGAACAAATCACTTATCAAGAAGCTCATGATTCTGAAATCTTATCTATTGACATATCTAATCCATCAGATCAAAGTAAATATATATATATATATATATATATAATGAACATTTAAATTTATTATATGAATTAATACCTTTTTTTTTATATATATACAAGATAAACCATATTTAATTGCTACAGGTAGTCGTGATCGCTTGCTTCATATTTTTGATATTAGAAAAAATTTCCAACTAGTTCAAAGTTTGGATGATCATTCCTCTTCAATCACCTCTGTTCGATTTACATCAGATGCAGAAAAACTTATAAGTAGTGGAGCGGATAAAGGACTAATATTTAGACAATATGCAAATTCATTTGATACATCAGCTTTACCAGCATTAAATTCTAGTGGTCATGTACTTGATAATGATAATAATATGGCATATATTAACTATCATAATTACTCAGGTCGTAGTACTATATTTGATATGACTTTAGATGTAACAAATAGATATGTAGCAACAGTGACTGGTGAAAGAAGATTATTTATCTTTAATGTAGAATCTGGTAAACCTTTCCGTATTTGTAAACCTGAAACAGCTGAAGAAATATCTTCTGGTGCATCATTTGAAAATTCTGGTGGAAGTTTAATAAATATTGATTTGGATCCATTATCAGGAACATTTGCAGTAACAAGTGGATCTGATAGATGTATAAGATTATTTGATCTTGTTTCTGGTAATTGCGTTGAAAAGGTTTGTGCTCACGCCGAACTTATCACTGCAGTTAAATTCATACGGTCCCCTAAGGAATCTTTGCGTATCGTTAGTACTTGTTCTGATGGAACCATTTTTGTATGGTCAGTTGGAAAAGAATTAATTAACAGGATGAAATCAAGAAATGCAGATCATGAATCAAAAGTGAAACAAGCCACTTTAATGGGTCAGATTACAGTAGCAAAATTGATGGAAGATGAAAAAAAATCACTTAATAATAATAATAATAGTAAATTGAATAATACGCCTAGATTAAGAAGAATGTCAACAGCTACTATGATTAGACCTACACCCACTCTTTCTCAAATGATTCGACAAGGGGAAAGGAAAACATTTTCTACAGTTTCACCTGCAGAGCAAAAATATGATGATCTATATAAAAAAGTTACAATAAATAGAAAACAACGAGAAGCACCTGTACAAAACATCACAACTCCTACTTCTCAAACTAATACTTCTAATAATAATAATAATAATAATAATGCATCACCATCATCATTAAATCAATTGGATACCAATCAGCCTTCTATACCAACAAATCGAAATGCTCAAACTTTAGATTGTAACAATAATAATAGTAATAATAATAATAAATTAAATGTAACACTTGGAAAAAATAAAGATGGACCAACTATAACAAAAAAGAAATCAAGTGAACATATTCATGGAAAACTAGAACGCCTTTATAATGGTATACCTACTACAAGAAATAGAGATCGTGTAGCTAACATAACGAACTATCGACTTCAACAACAAACACTCGGACCATCTGTAGGACAACGAATGAATCCAGTACTTAGAAAACAACTTTCACGTGATTCATTATATAAAAAAGATAATAAAGATGGAATGAAGAGTCGACCTAAAAGTCATGAAGGTATTAGGAGAGCAAGTTTAAATAGTGTCATTACTGAAGGTCATCATAAATTAAATGAATCTGGATTAGAAAATCCACCTACACCCACTAAAGAAAGTCTTGATGAAAAAAATGAAATCAATAATAAAACTAGTAACAATAATAATAATAACATCAATGACATAGCAGATATGGATGAACAGCATTCAACTAATAATAATAATTATAGTAATACGGAAAATAGTATAGACGATATCGATGAAGATGAAGATACTGGTGAAGATGAAGAAGAACAAATCATATATATATTGCCATCCCAAGATGTAGATGAAATTGGAAAACCAGTAGAAGTTATCACTCAGGATATTGCAAGTGCTAGTAGTAGTAGTTCAACATTTGATGAAGCTGCGGAAGGAAGAAAAACACCAATATCAGATAATGAAATTAATAAAAATAGTGATGATGATGATGCTGACGATGAATTTCATGAAGCTAACGATGGTAATGAACAAGAACATTCCATATCAGAAGAAGAAGGAAGTGATGATAATACAGATGATGCCATTATTCAAGCTATAACATCAAGAGAAGCACCAAGAATGACAACATCATTAAGTCGAACAGTATCTTCTACAATATCCTCGTCATCATCATCAGTTAAATCATATAATAAAAATCGTTTATCTTTAGAGTTTATTAAACTTCAACAACAAAAAAATGATACCCAACCTAATTCTAATGATGAACGTGATACATTAGAAAATGAAACTATATCTACCTCTATACTTGATTTATTACCACCACCACCACCACCACAATCATTAACATCTTCATCACATGATGGTACTAATAATAATACTAATAATAATCATAATCGTAATAACGATAATAATAACATAGATACCAACGACTTAATAATCAATCAATTAAATGATCAACTGGATACCAAAAAAAGAAATTCATTTCCAGGCTTTTTTAAAGATATCGCAGCTTTTAGTAAATTACATAAAAAACTTGAAAAATCAAAAAAAAGACAAAGTATTACAGCTCGATTTTTATCATCCTTAACAGATAAGAAAGGCCACCATCGTGAATCATTAGATGATGTATTAAATTCTTTTAAAGAGATGGAAAGTAAGGCTAATGCAAACAGTATTGATGATAAAGATGATAGTAACAACAGCAATAATAATGCTAATGATGATAAAAATGTTACACCATTAACAGAAAATGCTGATTCAAAAACAACAATTGATGACACCATTAAAATTCAAAATGACAAGATCACATCGGATCATACTAATACTCTATATGATAAACACGACCGTCATAACAATAATAATACTAATGAAGGTGCACTTAATAACAATAAAAATAAAAATATTAATAAAAATGATAGTAATGAAACCAAACATTCAGAGTTGACAACGGAAAATAAAGAAACAGCATTAGCATCACCAACATCACCATCACCGTCATCATCCACACCTTTTATAATAGAAAAAAGTGAGATGCAAAATATATTAAGTGATTTAGATGGAGCAAAGATACTATTAGAAAGTGTATTAGATTCATATTTAGCTATTGTAAAAAAGTCAGACCAACAGCAAAAGCAACAATATGAATCACAAACGACAACGACTACATTCTTATCACAAGTGGAAACAAAATTAAAAGATATAACACAACAGGTGAATAAAACTCTAGGTACCGAAAGTAAAGTAGATGAAGAAGAAAAAACTCGAGAGCTGCAACATGATCCTAATACTTTAGCAATGTTAGATAAATATTCTACGATTTTAGTAAAAATGGTTGAATCTAAAATAAAGTAAAACAAAAAAATTGTTCAACATACTACTATATATATTACTCTTTTTAATTTAATAATTAAATAAATAAAACAATGATTTGGATACCTCTTCAAGTAGAAAATTAATATATTGACATAATTTATTTAATTTATAATGATAAAAAAAAAATGTTTTTAAAAAATGAGAGAGAGAATTAAATATATGGATTTAAGTTTAATTTTATTGAAAATTATTAATTTTTTTATTCAATATATACATAACATATTCACTTTCAAAAGAAAAAAAAGCCAGAAACACAAAATGAAAAAATTCTGGAAATCAATACTTTTTAATGACATCGGAGAAATTTAAATCTTCCCAATGGCAACAGCTCAGACAGGTTCATATAGATTTTATCTAGATTTTTTTATACAGATTTACACAGACTTATCTTGGTTACATAGCTTAATTTCAAACTTTGACAATTTTAAAAAAATTGTCAAAGTTTTTTGAGTTTAAATATGTATCTCAATAAAAAATATCCAACTTGTGGGTTTTACTTAAATCTATATTTTTTTTTACATTTTTTTTTTTATATTAAATAATTGTAAAAAAAAATTCCACTCTTTTTTTTGATTGGTAAAAAAAAGTTTGATATTTTTTATTTTGATCATCGTTTTTTTTTTTATCATTTAATATATGTATAACTTATATATATATAATAAAAAAAGAATATATATAAAAGAAAGAATAAAGAGAGAGAAAAATAATTACAAAACGTATAATAAAAAAAGAAATAAATCTAATATTATAGAATTTTGACAAAAAGGGTAAAAAAAAAAAAAAATAATTACTTTTTCCCTTCTTTAATATGATTTTTTAATAAAAATCATAAAATTTAGTTTTCCAAAGTGAAGGAAAGACCAATCTTGTGAGCATTTTCATTAAGACGAGTAGTATCAATAGCAGCACCAAGGTTAACCTTAACACCAGGACGGAGAGCTTGAGTATAAGCAACACCAAGAACACCAGAGTTGGAGATCTTACCCTTAACGAAAGCAGAGCTATCTAATTTGAGTTTACCACCAACTTCAAGAGCAACAGCATTGCTACCTTTAGAATCCCAAGAAGCCTTACCGGAAGCTTCAAGATCAGCATTGACACGGTGGTAGTAAGAGGCAGAGAAGACGTTTAAGTTGTTGGTGGCATGTAAAGCAACAGCATATTCAGGAGTGGTATAACCAGCAGCAGCATTATAGCGGCTGATCTATTAATTATTATTTTTTATATAGATCGTCAATCAATAAAATAAATATTAGTATTTACTTTTTTATCTCCTCTTTATTATTATTTTCATTTTTCATATATTATCACATATGTACTCTTTTTCCTATTCCTATTATCATTATTATTATTATTATTATTATTATTTAATTTAATTTACTTTTCCATCAACAACGTTGTAAGCAACTTCACCACCAACGAGGAAACCTTGTTGACCAACAACAGAGTTTACGCTGAAGTTAGTCTATATTAAAAAAAAAAGGAAAATGAAAAATAAAAAAAAATATAACGTGAGAAAAGTTGGTAAAGGGAAAAATAGAAAACTTTAAAAATATACCATAAATATATTATATTAAGTATTATTATTTTTTTTTTATATACCTTGAAAACATCAAGAGTAGCAACGGTGTGAACATTAGGTTTCTTGTAGGTAGCATTAACCTTAGCACTCTTTTCATTAGAAGCAGGGAGGAGAGAGGTTAATAATTCAAGCTTAAGACCCTCTATTTAAAAAAAAAATGACGAAATAAAAAGATAATATTAATAATAAAGTTTAAATATGAATCAATAAATTAATATTATTATTCCTCAAATAATCAAATCAAAATAAAAAAAATAAAAAAAGAAACTTACTGGCAAGGTTGTTTTCAAGTTCAATCTTTCCGTTAAGGTGGTTGGAGGTAGTCCAAGCTTCAGTGAAGACAATACCGTTAACCTTATCAGCATATTTAGTTTCAAGGTCACCAACAATGATACCAGTCTTGTTATCACGTTGACCATTGATTTTGAAGGTCTATTATCAATGTATAAATATATTAAAATGATAAATGATCATATTATATATAAATGAATAAAAAGGTTAATGATGATGAAATATAAATAAAAAAAGGAGTATATTTGAATAAAAAAAAATCATAAACAAATAAAAAAATAAAATAAAACTTACAACACCATTAGGAGCAGTGGTCTTAACTTCGAGTTTAACACCACCGACGGGGTAGTCCTTGGATAAGAGATCCTTAGCAGATTTACCAATATCGTTGAAAGCAACTATATAATAAAGTAAATAATAATTAAAAAAAAATTAGCAAAACCCCATTAAAAAAAAGACGCGACTTTTCTCTCTATCTATTATTTATTTATTATTTACCTGGGACAGACATCTATATATAGTAACAATAATATATATATATATATATATATATAATAAATGAGTTATTCATTTCTTTATTTTATTATTATAGTCATCATCATCATTAACGACATCATCAACTTACGTTTATATATGGAGAGTGTGTTTGATATAAAAAAAGTTGGGGTAAAAAGAAAAGAAAAGAAGAGAAAAGAAAAATTCGTGGAAATTTAGAAGTCAATTAAAAAAAAACATTTTGCTTTACCGGAGCTTCAAAACCACATTAACCAATAAAAATCCATTTTGACAGGGGACTGTTATGGTCAAGGGTATAAAAAAAATAATATAAGCTTAAATATAATAATTTATGCTCCTTATTTCTTTTTCAACTTATCGAAGTTTTAAAAAAAAAAATGATATATCATAATTTACACACACACGTGGTTGCGTCATTGGCTAAAGGTTTTGTTAATTTAGGATATATATAAAAATGAATAACAAAGTTCATATGATCATTTATATATATAAAACTATACAAGCTAATATTTTTAGGTTTTTTTTATGGTGCTACACTCTTTAAAGAAGCATTATATATAAGCTTTTTAGATCATCTAAGACATATTAAACCTCCGAGAGGTAATGTCATTTATGATCATGGGACATTTTCTTCTCTTTTTTTTTTTAATATAAAACATCTGGTGATAATGTTTTATGCAATTATTCTTAATGATCTGACTGCTGATTTTATTTTTATTTTTATTTTTTCGTATTTATTATTCTTAAATAAATTAAATAGTATAAAAAGAAAAGAAAAAAAAATGTATACGAGGGTATCATTATATTAAAATAAAACGCGAATGAAAGTCTAAAAAAAATTATTATAATGATAATAATGCCAATATATATATAAAGGAAAAAAGAAAAGAAAAAAAAAAAAAGGAAAAAGTTTAAGAATGATAACTGTGTCATTTTTTTATTTGATCACCATCTATAGCCATGGCAGCTAATTTTTCCCATATTAGTTGTTGTTGATTTAACTTTATTTTTTTTCTATGAAGAAAAAAAAAGTATATGATGTCAATTTTAATATAATTATATTTAACACTCTTTTAAAGAAAAAAAAAAAAACTCACTTACTCTTCTATTTGTTTTTGATATTCTGTAGCACATTTTTCAAATAATTCATAATTCATATCCATACAAAGTTTTAATGCATTATAAATTAATCCATGAATAGTTCTGTTTAATAATTAAAAAAAAGAAAAGAGAAAAAGAAAGAATAGTTAATAAATCACTTGATTTATATGTATTTGTACTTTTTTTTTATTTCCTAATGATATATACATACCTATTCCAATGTGATTTTGAATTTTCATATAAAACTGGATACATGATAGGTAATATTACTTTAATATTTTCATTTACTAAACTTATAAAATATTCATTATTCCAAAACAATAATGCTCTTTCAGCAACCTAAATGATAAAGTATATTAAATAATTAAAAATTAAATTTTCATCTTCTATATATATATATATATATAATATTTATTAACCTGGAAATGAGTGTTTCCTATACATAACGCCATTCTTTTAAATAATGGAGTCATAAAAGTTTCAAAAGTTTCAGAATCAGTAAGATCCAAAATTTCTTCTACTTCTTGTAATAACATAACTTCTTTAGCACTATTCACTTTTGGCCAATATTTAAGTAGTTGTAACATTACACCTTTAATTAAAGAAGGATCCTTTTCTAAAAATTGAATCACACAATATACTAATTGTGGATAATAGCTTGCAATATTTGACGGTTTGTGTAACGGGATCAAAACTTTGAATAAAAATGTTTTGTGTTCATTTTTTAATGGTAACGCAAACCCATTAATGATACTAAAAATATATAATTAATAATAAACGAATATTAATAATAAACCTCCTTTTTCATTTTCTTTATTTTATTTTATTTTATTTTTCTTTTGATATATATATTACCTTCCAAGAATTTCTAATAATTCAGCAACACCATTAAATTGTTCAGTTTCATAAATAAATTGATAAAATATATTATTGATGGATCTTCGAATAAATGCACGTAAACCTAAAAATTTCCCATAAACTCTATGTAATGTTGTTTTAAGCAAATCACGTTCTCTAGGATCTTCACTTTCAAATAATTCCAATAACTAAATGTATACAAAAATATATATATAATGAATGATTTGATTATAAAATATAAATTATTTCTATTCCATTTATATATATATATATATATACCTGAAGTACGAAATTTTCATCTATATATTTTTTAGCAATATTTGGTTTAAAATCAGGGGATTCAATAAAACGTAAAAAGAATTCATATACTAATTGTAAATGAGGCCAAGCTGATTCAAAAACTGGCTCTTCTTCTTCTTCATCAAATCCTTCATTATAAGATAAATTTAAAGGTGGTGGAATAGTTCTAAATAAATTAACAGAAACCTATAATATATATATTAATATAAGATATTCCTTTTTTTTTTTCATTTCATAAAAAAAGATGAAAATACCATTTTAACCACTTTCGGATATATAGCATCAGTAATGACTCCTCTATTAGTAGCTACATATTCTAAAATTTCTTGTAAAGCTTGTCTTTTTACTTCTTTTCCTTTTAAATTAGAACTAACATCATTAAAATCAAATAATACTGTACATTGAGCAATTTTCCTTAAAAAAAGTTCTTCTCTTTGAGCAAATGGGACCTCTTTTTTTTTTAATATTGAATAATAATAATAATAATAATAATAATAAAAATAAAATTTAATAAATAATTATTAAATCAAATCAAATCAAATCAAAATCATATACACACATATATTTATATATATATATATATATATATATATATGATATTTACCATTAAAATGAGGATACTTTTCTAATGCTTGACGAGGTTGATCTTCAATATGAAATCGAGAAGATTTTCTTCTACGAGGAGTTTTACCAATAGGAATGATTGTATCTTTAGGCGTCATACTAGTTTTTAATTTATTTATGGTTGGTTTCATAGATAATGCTATATCATGTTTTATGACATTAGTAAAAGAAGAAGAAGAATGGTGTAATTTATCATTGACTTTAGTCGCTGTTGAAACAAGAGTTGCTGCTGCCGCTACTGAGGAAGTTGTAGGAGGTGGTGATAATGGTTTTTGATTATTCTAAATAAAATAAAATAGACATAAAATACATAAATAAATACGTTTACTTTATATAGTAGTTTAATTTAAATATATATATATATATATATATATATATATATATATATATATTATTATTGCTATTCATTTATTCATATATTTTATTTATTTACCATACTACCCATTGATTGAGATTGTTGTTTTTTTCGTTTCTTTAACTTTTTCAACTTTACTTTATCATCCATTAAAGGAGGTGAAGAAGTAGAAAGAGGAGGTTGAGGTGGAGGAGAAGGTGTTGTAGGATGTATTGCTTCTATAGCATTAGAATTTGTATTAGCAATTACTTTTGGTTTATTAAATCTAAAAGAAGATTCTACTGTATCCGATGAAGAGTTTTTCCTAGTAAGCTAATAATAATAATAATAATAATAATTCAAAGTAAAAGAGAGAAAGAAAGAGATAAAAAAGAAAGAAAGAGAGAGAAAGGCAAAATAAATAAATAAATAAATAAATAAGCAAAATAAATAAACACTTTCTTTTTAAAGTAATTATTACATATATATTTATATATATGAAAGGATAAAGAGATTTAACTTACAACATCTTTAATTCCTTTCATCATGATTTATAAATGAGATTTATTACTATATATATAATATATATATAGTAATAAAAGAAAAAGAAAAAGAAAAGAGAAAAGAAAAAAGAAAAGTGGAAGAAAAAAGAAAAAGGAAAGAAAGAAAAAAAAAATAAAAAAATGAAAAACATATATAACTCTCTCTAATTATCCTTTTTTACTTTCCTTTCTTTCTTTCTTTCCTTTTTTTTTATGCTTTTTTTTAAAAAAAGCTGATAGGTTTCATGCTTTTTATATGACTTTATTATTATTTACCATATGATCATCTATATATAAATATATATAAATATAAATTATTTATACTATACTACTTAATAACTCTATTATTATTATTGTATATACTTTTAATATATTATTATTATACTTCTTACTTTACCATACTATTATCCTTAACCCATACACTATTATTTTGGTATTATAACTAATCAAACCCATCGCATAATTATGAGTTTTAAAAATAATAATTACCTCCTTTCTCTTTTTACTCTTTTTAATATAACAAAGATTGAAAGGCAACTATTGTTACACAATCCTGCTTATTGTATGTTATTTCTTATTTTTAAATTGGAAAAAGCCACTTTTTTATTTAAAATGAACCTGTATATTTTTCCTTTATATCCATAACCTGTTACAAATGAGTTGTTTTTTTCTAATAAACCATTTTTTTATTATTATTTCAAATAAATAAATATATAAATAAATATATAATCAAGAATCTTTTTATAAAATAACTAAAAGAAGAAAAATAGTAAAAGGTTTGACAATATAATATAAAATATTATAGGTTGTAATATTTGAGGATATAAATAATTATTAAGGTTTAGATCGGTCTTTTTTAAAAAAATAAAATCAATTTTTATTAAAAAACAATGATGAATCTAAAAGTATTCATTTTTTTTTTTTTTTTTTTTTTTTTTTTGATGTTATTATTTTATATATTTTGGACTATTAAATATAGCAAAAGCTTCCAGTAATCGGACTTTTAATATCATTTCTTTTTGTTTATAACATAAATAATTTAGGCAATACCAAATTAAGCTTAGCCTATGGCATTGATGGGAGGAAAAATTAGACAGTAAAAAAAAAAAAAACTACGGTTCAATCTTAGTTTTATTACTACTTTATTAATATTATTACACGCAGTTAGTCATTCTGAAATAAAATATACAATACCGCAGTTGTTGAAATAAAATTCAAAAACAAAAAATATTATCATTTTTCTTTTTTTTTTCTTTATTATACTTTCATTCTTTTATTTATTTATATATTTATAGTAGTCCCTTTTTTTTTTATTATTTACAAAAAGAGTAACAATAAACAATGCCTTTGCCACTTACTAAAATCCGTTCTATTAAATTCTCTAACCTCTTTCAAATTATTTTATCCATCCTTGAAAATATTTCTGATGAAAAATTTTGGCAAGGAATTCTAGGTGAAAGAATAACAAGATTAGGTCAACGTTACTTTGGAAATGATTTTGTTATGTTGGGCATATTATTTTATATTGCTCGTAAGTTGATAAAATACTATTTATATCATTTATTTATTTATTTATTATTATTTTTTAAAAAAAGGATTTACTAATTTACTTTATATATATATATATATATATATATATATATATATTTAAATAGCTATTCTTAGAACAAATTGGCAAAAATTATTAGAATATTGCTTTCATCATACTATAAAACAAACAGAAACTTTAAATGTTAGAGTTTATAACCATGATCCTGCTTATAATGCTATTGATAGCTATATTAAAAAACATACTGTACAAATCACTGGTTTAACAGAAGCTATTGGTACTTATACAGGTGCTAATGATGAAAATCAAAAACCTCAAATTGGTTTATATCCTAGTAAGTTTATATATATATATATAATAGAAAGAGAAAATAATAATAAAATTAAACTCCTGTTCTTTTTTTCTTTTAGGAAACAATACAATAAATATCATTACATATAAAGGTTATGATATTTCAGTAGCTCATAAAAATGGTGATGATGAAAAATCAAATCGAATTTCTTTTATTGATATTAGTATGGAAGTTTCTCCTTTTGAATCTATTGATACTTTAAAGAATATTTTACAAGAATGGGCTGATATTTATAATGATACTGAAGATAATACTGTAAGAAATAAAAGAATAAATGAATGAAAAAAAAAAAACATAGTAATTAGATATATGTATATTGATTTTTTTATTTTAATTTTCATTTTATATTATTAGATTGATATATTACAATGGGATTATTGTGGTTGGGATGGTTATCCTACTTGAGATTATAAAGATAGTTTTGAACCTCGTGGTTTAGATTCAGTTAATTTACCTAAGGGTGTTAAAGAAAATATACGTAAAGATATGGAAAGATTTCTTAATTGTAAAGAATGGTATAAAAATAGATCTTTACCTTATAGACGTGGTTACTTATTATATGGTGTACCTGGTAGTGGTAAAACTTCATTAACACAAGCTTTAGCTGTAAGTATACATATATACAAGATATTCAAAAAAAGAGAGAGAGAGATGTGTAAAAACAAAAGTCAAAATCTTATGTATATATAAATATTAATTAAATCTAAAAAAATTAATCTTTTTAATATATATAAATTTTTTAGGGCGAATTACAATTAGATATGGCTATCATTAAATTAACGGAAATTCGTTCTGATTCAGATTTTCAAGATATGATTTCTGCTGTACCTGAAAAAACTATTATTATTATTGAAGATATTGATCATTATGATAAGAGTAATACAGAAAAAACTATTTCCATTTCTGGTCTTTTAAATGGTTTGGATGGCATTAATGGAAGTAATGGATCAAGTAAGTCTAATTTTTTTTTTACTTTTATAATTAATATATATATATATATATATATATATATATATGAATATCATAATATTGTTATATCCATTCTAATCTTCCTTTTATAATTATATTTATAATAATAGTGGTATTTATGACTTGCAATGATATAAATAAACTTGAACCTGCTTTATTAAGACCTGGTAGAATTGATGTTAAAATAGAATTTACTTATGCTACACATGATCAAGTAGAAGCTATGTTTTGGAGATTCTTTGATATTAAAGAAGAAAAAGTAGAAGAAATTCCTAATATTACTATTACTACTATAGTTAAATATAATAATAAAAATAAGAATGAAGGTTTACCGTTATCATTACCGCCTACACCGCCTAATGAAAAAGAAATAGATAATGACGATGATGATGATCAACAACATAAAAAATTTTTACAAGGAAAATTAAAAGAATTATTAAAACTTATTCCTGAAAATACCATTACAACAGCCGAATTACAAAATTTATTTGTTACTGTCTTTTTAGAAAGTGGTCCTGATACAAAAAATGATGATGTAATCTTGGATAAACTATTTGCTTCTATTCCTGAATTTTTAGAAAGAACTCGTTTGGATCGTGAACAAGCTAAAAAACATAAAGCTAAAGTAAATGGTGGTTCTTCTTCTACTGACGATAATAAGGATGATAAAAAAGACAAAGAAAAGGAAAAAAATAAGGATGATAATAAGGACGATAAAAATGTAAATAAAACTACCACTTGTAATTGTAAAAAGGAAGATAATGTTGTTGAAACAAAAGATTAAAAAAAAAATCATATATATCTAGTATACGCTTATATATATATATATATATATTTATATATATAACTATATTCATAATACCCGTTTTGCTTTATTTGAAAATTTCAATAAAAATAAAAAAGTTTCTCCTTAAATGTAGTTTGCTTTATTCATTCCTGTTTTTATGCCTTTTTTATAAGCTCATATAATATAAGTTTCATACTTATTTAATATATGACATCAGAAAAATTTAGATCTTTCTATATATGGCATCTGCTCTGGCCAGCTCAGGTTTCATCCGGTATTTTCAGATTCTTCAAAACTTCGACAATTTTTCTAAAATTGTCGAAGTTTTTTAGTTTTAAAAATATATACTTTGACAAAATAAAAAGTCATCTTGTGGGTTTCATTTAAATTTATATTATTTTTATGATTATAACATTATTATTATTATTTTTTGTATGATTATATATATATAAATATATATTTATTGTTATACTTTTTACTTTATTACAATACTCATAGTCCATACACCTTTTTTATTATTATTATTATAACTAAGTAAACTCATCGCATAATTAAGAATATGAGTTTTAAAAATAATAATGATAATTACCTCTTTTCTCCTTTTAATCTTTTTAATATAAAAAAAAGAAGATTGAAAAGTGATTGCTGTTACGCAATCCTACTCATTATATGTTATTTCTTATTTTTAAACATGGGAAATCTGCTCTTTTTAAATGAACACATTTTTTCTTTATAATCATAACCTGTTACAAATAAATTGGTAATTCTAATAAAAAAAATGATTTATTATTATTTCAACGATATGAATATCAAAAATCCTTTATAAAATAGCTAAAAGTAGTAAAAATAATAAAAGAATTGAAAAAGAGAACACGTACTATACAATTAATATAGATTGAAATAAATTGTAAAAATTGGGAATATAAATAATTAATAAAATTTAGATCGATCTTTTATTTAAAGAAAAAAGCCATTATTTACTAACAATTAATTATGAATCTAAAAAATATTAATTTTCTTCTAAAATTAATTATAAACTACTACTTGCATTTATACAATGTTCCTACTTAATTTTTATCGCTTTATACTTGTCGCAGTTATGTATATTTTGTATTATAAAATTTCCAAAAACAGTAATAATTTTTTTCCAAAAAAAAACAACAAATTTTATATACATGAAAACAATGTATCTCTTTTGAGTTATTATTTTATACACTTATATTAAGCTATTCTTTTAAACATATAGAAGCTTCCATTCATCGGACTTACAATACCAATTCTTTTTGATTATTAGGTAAATAAGGAATTTTAACATAAATAAAAAATTTAATACCATATTAAGTTAAAAATAATAGCCTATTTATATAAAGCATAAACGGGAGAAGAAAAAAAAATAAAAATTGGACTACATTTCAAGCTTGGTTTTATTTTTATTATTATTGCTATTATTACACATAGTTCGTCATTACGAAAAAAAAACAAACAGTACAATCAATTATTAAGAAAACATAAAGCGCAGCCATTTAAATGAGATATAAAAGCGTTCAAAAAATAAAAAAATTACCATTTCTCTTTTTCTCTATTTTATACTTTCATTCTTCTACTTATTTAGATATACTTATATTTGCCTTTTTTATTATTATTGACAAAAAAAAAAAAACAAAAATAAACAATGCCTTTGCCACTTACTAAAATCCGTTCTATTTCATTATCTGGTCTCTTTGAATTTATTTTATATATTCTTGAAAATATTTCTGAAGAAAAATTTTGGCAAGGAATTCTAGGTGAAAGAATAACAAGATTAGGTCAACGTTACTTTGGAAATGATTTTGTTATGTTGGGCATATTATTTTATATTGCTCGTAAGTTGATAAAATACTATTTATATCATTTATTTATTTATTTATTATTATTTTTTAAAAAAAAGATTTACTAATTTACTTTATATATATATATATATATATATATATTTAAATAGCTATTCTTAGAACAAATTGGCAAAAATTATTAGAATATTGCTTTCATCGAGTTGTAAAAAAGACAAAAACTTTAAATGTTAGAGTTTATTATCATGACAGTGCTTATTATGCTATCGATAGCTATGTTAGGAAACATACTGAACAAATCCCTGGTTTAACAGAAGCTATTGGTACTTATACAGACGATAGTGAGGAAGACGAAAATCAAAAACCTCAAATTGGTTTATATCCTAGTAAGTTTATATATATATATATAATAGAAAGAGAAAATAATAATAAAATTAAACTCCTGTTCTTTTTTTCTTTTAGGAAACAATACAATAAATATCATTACATATAAAGGTTATGATATTTCAGTAGCTCATAAAAATGAAGATGATGATGATGAAAAATCAAATCGAATTTCTTATATTGATATTAGTATGGAAGTTTCTCCTTTTGAATCTATTGATACTTTAAAGAATATTTTACAAGAATGGGCTGATATTTATAATGATACTGAAGATAATACTGTAAGAAATAAAAGAATAAATGAATGAAAAAAAAAAAAATATAATAATTAGATATATGTATATTAATTTTTTTTATTTTAATTTTCATTTTATATTATTAGATTGATATATTAAAATGGAATGGTTATAGTAGCTGGGATTATAAAGAAAGTTTTGAACCTCGTGGTTTAGATTCAGTTAATTTACCTAAGGGTGTTAAAGAAAATGTATTTCAAGATATGGAAAGATTTCTTAATTGTAAAGAATGGTACAAAAATAGATCTTTACCTTATAGACGTGGTTACTTATTATATGGTGTACCTGGTAGTGGTAAAACTTCATTAACACAAGCTTTAGCTGTAAGTATACATATATACAAGATATTCAAAAAAAGAGAGAAAAGAGACGTGTTAAAGTAAATCCAAAATCATATATATATATTAAATCTAAAAATTGAATATCTTTTTTAATTTACATGCCATTAGGGTAAATTACAATTAGATATGGCTATCATTAAATTAACGGAAATTCGTTCTGATTCAGATTTTCAAGATATGATTTCTGCTGTACCTGAAAAAACTATTATTATTATTGAAGATATTGATCATTATGATAAGAGTAATACAGAAAATACCATTTCCATTTCTGGTCTTTTAAATGGTTTGGATGGTATTAATGGAAGTAATGGATCAAGTAAGTCTAATTTTTTTTTTTACTTTTATAATTAATATATATATATATATATATATATATATATATATATATATATATGAATATCATAATATTGTTATATCCATTTTAATCTTCCTTTTATAATTATATTTATAATAATAGTGGTATTTATGACTTGCAATGATATAAATAAACTTGAACCTGCTTTATTAAGACCTGGTAGAATTGATGTTAAAATAGAATTTACTTATGCTGTCCATGATCAAGTAGAAGCTATGTTTTGGAGATTCTTTGATGTTAAAGATGAAAAAGAAGAAGAAATTCCTAATACTAATACTACTATGATTAATTATAATAATAAGGATAAAAATTTACTATCATTACCACCTACGCCACCTAATGAGCAAGATAATAATAATAATAATAGTAATAATGACGATGATGATCAACAACATAAAAAATTTTTACAAGGAAAATTAAATGATTTATTAAAACTTATTCCTGAAAATACCATTACAACAGCCGAATTACAAAATTTATTTGTTACTGTCTTTTTAGAAAGTGGTCCTGGTATGAAAAATGACGAAGAAATCTTGGATAAACTATTTGCTTCTATTCCTGAATTTTTAGAAAGAATTCGTTTGGATCGTGAACAAGCTAAAAAATATGAAGCTAAAGTAAATGGTGGTTCTTCTACTGATGATGATAAAGATAAAAAAGATGAAGAAAAAGAAGAAAACGAGGGTGATGATGATAAGAATGATAAAAACGAAAATGATGTTTGATCAAGTATTAAAAACTCATTGATATCTAGTATACGTTTATATATATAAATATATATATAACTATATTCATAATACCCATTTTACTTTATTTTAAAGCTCCAATAAAAATTAAAAAAGTTTAAATATGTTTTCACTCCTAAAATGAAATAGCTCTCTTTGTTCATTCCTGTTTTTTTTTTTAATACTATTTTCATAAGCTTATGTGTATATGTTTCATATTTTTTATAGTAATATACCATTGGAAACCATTCATATATATATATATATTCTCTCTAATGGAAGGATTGGCAGGTGTCTTCAATATATTTTTTAAACTTCGACAATTTTCATAAATTGTCGAAGTTTATGCTTTTTGAAATATATATTTTGTTAAAAATAAACCAACTTGTGGGTTTTTTTTAAACTTATATTTTCATGATTATAACTTTATTATTATTCACTATATGACCTTCTATATGTTATACCACTTAATAATACTATTATTATTATTATGCTTTTTATTTTAATCCATATGCTACTATTTTTTACTGTAATCAATCAAGCCAATCGCATAATTAAAAATATGATTTTTTAAAAAAAACAATTATTGCCACTTTCTTTTTTTAACCTTTTTAATATTAAAAAAAAAAGATGGTTGAAAGGAGATATTGTTACACAATCCTGCTCATTGTATATTATTATTTATTTTTAAATATGAGAAAGCCACTTTTTTAAATGAACTAGTACATTTTTTTCCTTTATATCATAGTCTGTTACAAATGAGTTGGTTTTTCCAATAAATTATTTTTATATTATTATTTCAACGAAATATATATGTATAGTCAAGAGTCATTTTATAAAATAACTAAAAGAAGTAAAAACAATGAAAAATTTGAAGAGGGAGTACAATGATATAATATGTGGATTGGAATAAATAAAAATTTAGGTAATACCAAATTGGGCTTGGACTAAATATTTATTTTTATAAAAAAATATATGGATGAGAGAAAAAAAAAATTAGACAAGGGAAATAACTGCGGTTTAATCTTGGTATTTTATTACACGTTTGTCATTATGAATAAAAAAAAGACACGGTATAGCCACTTATTAAGGAAAAGTAAACCGCAGTTATTGTTTTTTTTAAAACACAAATAAATATAAAAACATCAAAAAATAATAATTATCATTTTTCTATTTCTTTTTCTTTTTTATACAACTTTACTCACTTATTTATTTGTATATACCTTTTTTATTATTTACAAAAACAGCCAAAAAAACAAAATAAACAATGCCTTTGCCACTTACTAAAATCCGTTCTATTTCATTATCTGGTCTCTTTGAATTTATTTTATATATTCTTGAAAATATTTCTGAAGAAAAATTTTGGCAAGGAATTCTAGGTGAAAGAATAACAAGATTAGGTCAACGTTACTTTGGAAATGATTTTGTTATGTTGGGCATATTATTTTATATTGCTCGTAAGTTGATAAAATACTATTTATATCATTTATTTATTTATTTATTATTATTTTTTAAAAAAAGGATTTACTAATTTACTTTATATATATATATATATATATATTTAAATAGCTATTCTTAGAACAAATTGGCAAAAATTATTAGAATATTGCTTTCATCGAGTTGTAAAAAAGACAAAAACTTTAAATGTTAGAGTTTATTATCATGACAGTGCTTATTATGCTATCGATAGCTATATTAAGAAACATACTGAACAGATCGCTGGTTTAACAGAAGCTATTGGTACTTATACAGGTGATAATGCTGATGATCAAAAACCTCAAATTGGTTTATATCCAAGTAAGTTTTAAAAATAAATAAATCATAAAATAACGAGAGAGGAGCTAATAATAAATAATAATAAATTAAACATCCGACTTTATTATTATTGTTATTATATAGGAAACAATACTGCTAATACCATTACATATAAAGGTTATGATATTTCAGTAGCTCATAAAAATGAAGATGATGATGATGAAAAATCAAATCGAATTTCTTATATTGATATTAGTATGGAAGTTTCTCCTTTTGAATCTATTGATACTTTAAAGAATATTTTACAAGAATGGGCTGATATTTATAATGACACCGAGGATAATTCCGTAAGAAAGAAAGAAATAAAAAATATCATAATGATAATTGGATATATATATATATTGATTTTTTTATTTTCATTTTTATTATTATTATTAGATTGATATATTAAAATGGGATGGTTACGATAATTGGAATTTTAAAGATAGTTTTGAACCTCGTGGATTAGCTTCAGTTAATTTACCTAAGGGTGTTAAAGAAAATGTATTTCAAGATATGGAAAGATTTCTTAATTGTAAAGAATGGTATAAAAATAGATCTTTACCTTATAGACGTGGTTACTTATTATATGGTGTACCTGGTAGTGGTAAAACTTCATTAACACAAGCTTTAGCTGTAAGTATACATATATACAAGATATTCAAAAAAAAGAGAGAGAGAGATGTGCAAAAACAAAAGTCAAAATCTTATGTATATATAAATATTGACTAAATCTAAAAAGAAAACCAATATTTTTAATATATTTAAATAACCAATCTTTTTAATGTATATAAATCTTTTAGGGCGAATTACAATTAGATATGGCTATCATTAAATTAACGGAAATTCGTTCTGATTCAGATTTTCAAGATATGATTTCTGCTGTACCTGAAAAAACTATTATTATTATTGAAGATATCGATCATTATGATAAGAGTAATACAGAAAATACCATTTCCATTTCTGGTCTTTTAAATGGCTTGGATGGTATTAATGGAAGTAATGGATCAAGTAAGTCTAATTTATTTTTTTTACTTTTATAATTAATATATATATATATATATATATATATATATATATATGAATATCATAATATTGTTATATCCATTCTAATCTTCCTTTTATAATTATATTTATAATAATAGTGGTATTTATGACTTGCAATGATATAAATAAACTTGAACCTGCTTTATTAAGACCTGGTAGAATTGATGTTAAAATAGAATTTACTTATGCTGTCCATGATCAAGTAGAAGCTATGTTTTGGAGATTCTTTGATGTTAAAGAAGAAAAAGAAGAAAAAGAAAAAGAAATTTCTAACGATACCACTACTACTATGGTTAAATATAATAATAAGGATGAAGGTCTATCATTGCCTCCTACACCACCTAATGAACAAAATATAGATAGTGATAATGATGATGATGATCAACAACATAAAAAATTTTTACAAGGAAAATTAAAAGAATTATTAAAACTTATTCCTGAAAATACCATTACAACAGCCGAATTACAAAATTTATTTGTTACTGTCTTTTTAGAAAGTGGTCCTGGTATGAAAAATGACGAAGAAATCTTGGATAAACTATTTGCTTCTATTCCTGAATTTTTAGAAAGAACTCGTTTGGATCGTGAACAAGCTAAAAAACATGAAGCCAAAGTAAATGGTGGTTCTTCTTCTACTGACGATAATAAGGATGATAAAAAAGATGAAGAAAAGGAAAAAAATGATGATGATAATAATAATAATGATGATGATAATAAGGATGATAAAAATGTAAATGTAACCTCTACTTGTAATTGTAAAAAAGAAGAAAATAATGTTGAATCAAAGGATTAAAAAAAAATCATATATCTAGAATACGTTTATAAAAAATATATATAGTATTACATTCATTATACCCATTTTGTTTTATTTTAAAGCTCCAATAAAAATTAAAAAAGTTTAAATCTGTATTCCTAAAATATAAATAGTCGCTTTTTTTTTTTACTTTCTTCTTTTTCTTTCCTTTTTTTTTCTTCTTTTTTTTCTTTCCCTCTTTTCTTTTTTCCCAATATGACAGACATTTCTAAAGATGTATTAGAAACACTTATTAAAGATGCTTTTGAAGGTATTGTATTATCTTTTTATATATAAATAAATAAGTAAATAAATAAAGGAAAGAATATTCAAGTTAATATGTAAAAATAAAAATACACGCGTTTTTCTATATCTAAAATATAGCAAAAAACACCTCTTATAGTCCTTATTCCAAGTTTCGCGTTGGAGCAGCATTACTAACTAAAGATGGAACCACATTTAAAGGTATATATATTAAAAAGTAAGAAAAAAGATAAGAAACAATATCAGTATTATCTGACTTTTATAAATTGCTATCTCTCTATTTTAGGCTGTAATATTGAAAACGCATCTTACGGTAAATTGATTATATACCATAAGCGTGGGAAATTCTTTATCTAAAGAAATATTGTATCTATTTATTTATTTTTATTAGGCGGAGCCATCTGTGCAGAAAGAACTGCTTATGTTAAAGCAATTGTAAATATATATATATATATATAATGGATCATCTTTTATATATTTATTTAATTTTTTATTCTATTTTTAATATATATATAATATAGAGTGAAGGTTATAAAGAATTCATTGCTTTAGCAGTATCAACTGATCAAGACGAATTTGTCTCACCTTGTGGTATTTGTCGGTAAAGTCTATAAAAAGGAAAAAAGGAAAATACAAATGAAATAGTATATATGCATATAATCATAACATTTTTAACTTTTTTCTTTTTCTTTTTTTCTTTTTTTCTTTTTTAGACAATTTATTTCTGAATTTGGCCCTTCTACTTTACCAGTCTATTTATTAAATAACAAAGGTGAATATAAACTTATTACACTTGGTGAACTTTTACCTTTATCATTTGCATTAGAACAGGGTGAAAAATATTTAATTAAATAATAAAAAATAGTTTATATATATATAGTTATAATTGTATACAATTTTGAATATAGTAGTAAATAAATAAATGAATAATATATTCACAAAATCAATAAAAAAAGAAAAGATAAAATTATTATGTATAAAATATATATGTTCAAATAAAAAAAAAGTAAATGATATATATATATATAAATGCTAAATGAATAACAGCAATTTTCATTTTTTTCTTTAATTATTTCATTACGCCACTTGTACCATGCATAACGAATTTGGTAAAAAGAGTAGTTAAAATATCTCTACGTTGATCCATACTTAACTTTTGAAAAGCTGTGTAAACAGAAACACCTATATTTATGAAACATAAAGAAAAGAAAAATATGCACTTTTAGAAATAAAAAAAAAAGATAACTATCATTCCTTTTTATTATCTCTTTTTTTTTTTACCTTTATTATCTCTAATTTGACCTAGAGTTTTTCCAACATAACCTCCTACAGCTGCACCACCAATATTACCAATAATAAAACCAAGAACAGCACCTATAATAATAATGATAGTAATAAATTAAAAGTTCAAAAGTTCAAAAGTTTATATGCAAAAAGTAATGTGATTCATTTTTTTTATTTTTATTACCAGCACCAGCACCTAAAATTCGCCAAGCTACTGATGGATGTTCCACTATAAAAGGAAAGAAAAAAAAAAAGAGGAAAACGATAAATATATATATATATATATATATATATATAAAAGAGAGAGAGAAACCACCTACCTTCAGGACGAAGTAGTTCTTCAAAAATATTACCAAATACATCATGAGCTTGGTTGGGTGTAGCAGTAGGATGAGCACTAGAAGGATCACCATATCTTTCTTTTGACTTGTGATATTCTCTTCTTCTATTTTCATCGCCCAATACATAATAAGCATCAGCTATTAATTGAAATCGTCTAGTAGCTGCTTTTCTTTCTTCTTCAGAGACATTATCTCCAAGTCTATCAGGATGATAAAGTAAAGCTTGTTTCTTATATGCTTTTGTTTTTTTTTAAAAAAAAAGGAAGGAAAGAAAAAAAGTAAATATATATCTTTTATATCTTTTATATATATTATACCTTCGCGAATTTCTTCTTGAGAAGCTGTTTCAGGTATTTCAAGTACTTTATAATAATTAGGATATCCCATTGAAAAATAATAATAAAAGAAAAGTAAAAGAAAAATAGTAAAAAGAAAAGAGAAAAGAGAAAAGGGAGAAAAAGAAAAAAAAATGAAAACTTAAATCAAAATAAATATTGGAAAATCGTTTTAACCAATTTGGAAAATCATACCGAGAGTCAATTGTACTACTATATTCTGATCAATTTTAATATTAAAAAAAGATCATGTATTCAATGATACATCATATGAAAAAAAAGTATATATATATTAACATTGTCTAATCCATTCTTATCATGATCCGTTCTTTTGTTTTAATAATTCCTTTTTTCATTTTCATTTTTCATTTTTCATTATTTAAATCCTCTTAGTATATAATATAATATAATTTTATATGTTTAGGTTTCAAACAAATTGTGAGAATATGCTTTTTTATTCATATTGTTTTAAAAAAATAAAGGGGAAACATCAGTTGGAAGAGTTTTTTAAAGTACCATAAGATATATTACTTTTTTAATAGAATAAAAAAATATAATTTGTTATTTAACGGTACTATAATTATTATTAAATGAAAGAAAGAAATGGTTATTAGATAATGACATAAATATATAAACATATATACATCCTATTATTATTATTATTATTATTTACCTTGTGGAAACCGATATCGTTGGCGTATTCACGGAAACATTGACGGCAGATGTTAAGGTTGTACTTGCGGATTAAACCAGCACGGTGAGCACAGACACGGCTATATTAAATGGATGAATGAATGAAAAAATTTTTGTATGTATATATATAAAATTAATAAATTAGTACATATGTATATATATAAACAGATGAAGGTTTAGAATATCCAATATATAAAAGTCCATTTTATCATCATATTCATTGTTATTATTATTATAAGCCGCTTTTTTTTGCTGATATTTTGTAAGTTGAAAAAAATAATAATAGTTGTATTGATAATCCAATTTTTTTACTTCTTTTTTATTATTAGTAAACCATTATATATATATATATTTATTTATTTTGAAAAACTTTACCATTGACGGGAGCCTTTACCATAGGTCTTAGGACGAGAGTTCCAAACGTTAGCGTGAGCCATATTGATATATTTGAAATGGAAGAAAGAAAAGAGGAAGAAAAAAAAAAAAAAAAGTTAGCTGAAAACAAACACAAATAAGAAAATTTCATAAGCCACTTAAAAAAAATTTGGTTATAGAACTTTCGACCAATTAAAATTCATTTCTTTTAAAAAATATGATTTATGCCTTTTTATTTTAAAAGATGTGAATATATATAAAAGAGTGACCATCATACCAATTTTTTTTTTTTACTATAAGATATGATCATATTAAAAATATATACGTAAAAAAAAAATGATAATAAAGAACTAAATAAATTAGAATATAAAGGAGAGTGTTTAAAATAATAAAAAAGAGTATAAATTAAATATATAAAAAATTGCCTTAAGTTGATCACAAATACACATATAAAAGTTTATAAATATATTTACAAAATAGGTTGGGTTTTTTTGTGGTTTTCTTTTTAAAAATAAAGGATTGAAAAAAGTATAATAATAGAAAAGATAAAAAGAACGAATAACAAAAGAAAAAGAAAAAGAAAAACAGTCTATGTATTTAAGTTAAAAAAGGAGAATTCATTTTTTTGCCTTTATCCATTTAGTTAATTTAGCAGATGCATATCGGGAAGATTTTATCACACCAGCTGTGAAAATACCTTTAATACTTTGTGTTAATGCAGGTTTACCAATAATAGAACGAAGAGCTGATAATAATAATAAAGTTAGATTCATTTTTCTTTTCATTTTTTTTTATAAATATCCATATATATATATATATATGTTTAAACTTACAATTATCCATATAAACAGGTAAGTTTGGTGATGAGGAGATTTGTTGATACATTTCTGACTTATTTAATGGTAAATCTATATTGTTTTTTGATGCAAAAGTTCTATGTTCATTTATTACAAGATCATATAAAGTTCTAGGAAGTTTTTGTATCATAAGACCTCGATATTTTGGATTAAGATTTTGCTATATATATATATATATATATATTATATAAAAGAATGAGCAGATGATTAATTTATATTAAAAAAAAATACATATATTATATATATAATATATTATTATTATTATTATTATTATTATTATTATTATTTATTACCTGGAAATGACCATTATTAAGTACTTCAACATTAGGTAAATCATCTAACAAACTGAAATATAACCGATGAAAATGATCCATTTGAGCCCCAACGATATTTTGTACTTTATTTGGATTTTCACCTACAACCATACGAAAATCTCCTACATAACTTATACCAGCAATCTTTTCAAATAGTTCTTTTTCATTAAAATATTCAGGTAGAGTTAATAAAGCTACTCTTACAGCTTCTGTTAAATTGACTTGATTAGCTAATCGTACTCTTGCATCATCACGTAAAATTTTGACAGGTTTATGCATTCTTCCAGCTAAATATAAAGTTTCCCAATCAATTAAATCTCTACATAATTTATCAATAGATACTACCCCATATTTAATCATCTATATATATATATATATATATATAATAAAGTTAAAAATAAAATGAAAAATTAAAACTCATTTAGATAAAAATTAATAGGTTTTTTTTTGTTTTTCCTCTTAAAATATATTATTATTTACAATTCCATTCACTTCAACATAAGGATTAAAATAAACCCCAGCACCGAATTTATCCTGTAAAGCAGCTACTGTACTAGATCCTAAACGCTTTAAACTTGAATAATGATGAGGATTTTGTTGAATATTTAATGCATGCCAATGTCCAGGATGACTAACACCAAAAATGAAATCTATCATTGGTTTTTTCTTTTTTTTTTTTGATAATAAAAAAATATAGATAAAAACTGTCAATATTAACACCATATATCATGAATAATTCTTTTTTTTCTCTCTTTTTTTTTATTACTTTTTGATCATAACCAACTTGTTGAAATACACCACTTCCATAAGCAAAAGCATATCTTATAGGAGCATGAAAAGAACTAACCACATTTTTTAACTGTTCACGCAAATCTTCATTAATACTTAAATATTGGTTAGTGCCAAAGTCAGGAGAATCAGGAATATTGGTAGCATGAAAATGATGTTGACGTAATCTTTCAAGTTGTTGGCGAGTTTCTTCATTGAATAACTGGTTTTGTTTTACAGTAGATTGTGGAGGTGTTTGATAATAATGATTGGAAGTAAAAGGCTGTAAAGGAGGAGGAGGAGTATTAGAAGAGGTTGTATTATTTGTTTCTTGTACTGTGCCATAAGTCTTTTTTATACTACTAATAAGTTTATATTGATGAGAAAGTAAAGGCTGTCTAGTTATTGATGATACTCTTAAAAGAGATGTTGAATTAGGGATTTTCTATATATATATTAATATATAAGAGGAATATATGGTTATTAATTTTCATATTTTCTCTAATTAATATATTATTATGACTCTTTTTTTTTCTTTTATATATTTAAACAACAATGAATAAACATGTGCTTCTTTATATACATTTAATAAATAAATATTATATATATATATATATATATATATATATACCTTTAACATGATATAATAATAAAAGATACTATAAGGGAAGGTGCAAATAAAATAATAATATTTAAGTGGGAAGAAAAAGGATCGAATTAACTTTTTGCCGTGTTGGATAAATAAATAAATAAAAAAAAGGAGGAGTAAATCTTTATTTTTCCATTCTTTTTATTTATATTCGAAAAGTGATCACGTGCCATTGTTTAAATCTCCGTTTCTTTTTTTTTCTTTTTTACTTCATTTGGTGTGTCTTTTGATAAAACAATGCTACACTTAGAGGCATTATAATATCCATTTTTTAAAAAACATTCCCTTTTTCAATATGAGATTAAGGATCGGAAAAAAAAGAAAAAAATCACAACTAAATAAATAAATAAATAATAATAATAATAATAAAAGAATATATCGAATCATATTATTATAATAACATGGCTTTTTTTTTTATTAAATGAGAAAATATAAACAAATTAAATAATAATAATAATAATGGTTACTATATTAAAAAAAACTAATATATCTTCCATCTACTTTTTAAAATGAAAGGGTGTTTTATGCGCATGTTTTAATCTGGTAATACAACTTTTTTCTTTTTTTCTATAAATCTATTTAATACTATTTATTTAATTTATATAATAAAATATATTACATTTTAGAAATAGGAGTGATACATCAACTCTTACAATAGGTATCACTTTTTTTTTCAATATGATTCTTATTTTCATTTTATACATATATAAACTTTCATCAGCATCGTCTTTTTATTACAGTTAATAATATTATTATTTTTAATATCATAATTACTATTGTTATTATTATTATTATTATTAAATAAATAAAATGAAGATATTATATCCAAAAAGAAAAATAAAAGCAAATGAAATAAATTAAAGTTCTTTTATTACTACTTTTTTAAGGAGCAACCTAAAATCTGGCTGAGTGTAGATATAATTAATAAAAATCATTTCTTTCCTTTTAGTCTTTCTTTTTTCTTTTTTCCCTTCCTTTTTTTTTCTTTTTCCTTTTCTAAAATATATATACTGAATATATATATATTTATATATCATATTTTTTATTCAGTATATATGTTTTTAAAATAAATAATAATAATATGACCATCACAACAACCACTATGCCTCAATCCCCACCACCAACTGGAATTACAGGTTTTTTTAAATCAAAATGGAGAACAAGTTTAAGAGAATTGAAACCTTGGAGACCAATAGCTAATACTCGCGATCATATTGAATGTTCTTGGGTACAACATAATGCTTTACAAATAGCTTTCGATGGGTAACTATTTTCTATATATTCAATATCATTATTATTCATATATATATTATTGTTGCTGTTTATTAAACTCGAAATCTTTTTTCTTCTTACTTTTTTTAGTGAATTCAAAGCACCAATAAAACAATCTTTATTATCAGGTGGTTGTGAAGTATTAGATATTGGGTAATAATAATAATAGTAATACATATATAAGATAAATACATAGATATTTATTAATATTATTTATTATTATTAAAAAAATAGCTGTGGAGCTGGCTTCTGGTCAATGGTAAGGGGCGATGTTTTTTTACTTATATGTAATTTATATATAATCTATCATCATCAACTAAAAAAGTAATAAATAAATAAACTCAGCAATAATTGAGAGCATCTATTTATATATATATATCTATTATAGGATATGGCAACAAAATACCCATTATCTTATTTCGTTGGTATTGATGTAGATAAAAATGTTTTTCCTCATATGTAAGATCCATTTTATTATCACTATAAAAAAGAAAAAAAAAGAAAATAAAAATAAAAATCTAACTGATTCATTTATATATTTAATTTAAGGACTATGCAAAAAAATTTAATGTTTCAAAGAGTGGATATAATGTCATTACCATTACCATTTGAAGATAATACATTTGATTATGTATTTATCAGATCAATGCTTAATGTAATACCAGAACAACAATGGGAAGGAATACAAAAAGAAATTATACGTATTATGAAAAAAGGTGGTTATTTAGAATGTATAGAGCATTATCCTGATTTATTTGATACTGGTCCTGCTATGTCAAAAATAACACAATGTAAATATAATATTTATATATAATATTATTATGTAATAATAATAATAATAATAATAATAATAATATCTTTATATATATATATATATATATATATATATATTCTAATTTCCATTTATAAATATATATTTAAAAATAGTAATCAACACCTCATCAAGTTTAAAATTGAATTACAATAATAATAATAATAATCAATCATTACTAACACCTATTTATAATCCATGGCCTAATCGACTGGCTATTGAAAGACATTTAATTGGTATAAAAATACATCATACTCATACACCAATAGGAAATCATGGTGGAGCTTTAGGTGCTCTTATGTATCAATATTGGGAAAGAATATTTAATTGTTATAAACAAGAATGGTTACAATCTAAAATTATTACTGAAAAAGAATTAGAAGCTTTGTTAAAAGAATTAATACAAGAAGTAGAAAAAAATAAAACTTATATGGCTTGGTATTCAGTGGTTGCTCAAAAAGTAAATATATATATATATATATATATAAAAAAAAATGATGATGATTTTTTTTTTACTTATTTCATTCATTCTTTTTTTTCTTTTTCTTTTTCTTTTTCTTTTTCTTTAGAAAGGATATACTGGACCAATTATTTTAATTGAAGATTGTGATCTTGGTATAGTATCACAACATTAATCATCATTTTTTATTTATTTATTTATTTATTTATTTTCAATCATGCATATTTATTTATTTATATATTCCCATTTCTTTTTTTACATTCTTACTTTCATTTTTAAATATCATCTATTTATTTCCATTTTATATATACATCTATATATTTATATATATAATAAACTAAAACAAATCATATATATATATTTATGTTTTTTTTTTTTATTTATCATTTTAAAAAAAAGGAATGAATGAATTGTTTTTTTTAAAGTCCACCAAAGCAATCAGCACCCTTTTTAGCCATATCAGCTAAACCACGAGAAATAATCAAACGTTGAATTTGAGAAGTACCTTCATAAATTTGGAAGATTTTGGCATCACGCATTAATTTTTCAACTGGGTATTCATTATTAAAACCATTACCACCGAAAATTTGAACAGCATCAGCGGCAGCTTTATTGGCTACTTCACTAGCTAAGGCTTTAGCAATAGAAGCGTACCATGTATTTCTCTTACCTTCATCACGAAGGACAGCAGAACGATATACCATCATTCTAGCACTTTCAATACCAATACTATAAAAAGTAATATATAAAATATTAATTAATTAAATATGTTTTTTCATTTTATAATTTTATCTCTTTCTTTCTTTCTTTCACTTTTTTTATTAATATAACTTACGCCATATCAGCCAACATGAAAGCAATAGCTTGATGATTGAAAATTTCAGTACCCATAGTTTTACGTTCTAAAGAATATTTAGTAGCTTCTTCCATAGCTCTTCTAGCAAGACCCACAGCAGCAGCACCAATTAAAGGACGAGTAATATCAAAAGCACCCATAGCAATTTTAAAACCATCACCAGGTTTACCTAAAACATTTTCTTCAGGCACAACAACTTCTTCAAAAGTAACACCTCTTGTATCAGAAGCACGTTGACCCATATTTAATTCTTTACGACCTACTTGAACACCTGGAGTATCAGCTTCAACAATAAATCCAGTAAAAGCTTTATTAGTAGGAGCATTAGCTTCTGTACGAGCTAAAACAAAGAACCAATTGGCATAACCAGAATTAGTAATCCACATCTTTTGTCCATTAATTACCCATTCATTTCCTTTTTTAACAGCTGCTGTTTTTAATCCTGCTACATCAGATCCTGATCCTGGTTCAGTAACACCATAACTGGCAATTAAAGGTTGTTCTGTCATTCTTCCTAAATATTTCTTTTTTTGTTCTTCATTGCCTGCAACAATTAATGGTGCTTCTGCTAAATTATTGGCTTCAATAGCAGTTTGAATACCTTTTTTTTTTAAAAAAAAAAAAAGAAAAAGAAAAAGATTTTATAAGTTTATTTATCCAACTCTTTATTTGTACCTGTTTTTAATAATGATGATAATAATTTCTTTTGATTATATATATATTATATTATATTTTACCAGTACAACCGTAAGCTAATTCTTCTGAAATAAGAGCACTATCCATAACACCAAGTCCCATACCACCATATTTAGTATCAACATGAGTATTTACTAAACCAAGTTCCCAGGCCTTTTTAATAATTTCTATATTGAAAGATAATAACAATTATAAGTATATATAATAACATGATATATATATATAATAAAAATAATATTTACCTAAAGGATATTTTCCAGTACGGTCGTGTTCAGCAGCAACAGGAATGATTTCATCACGAGCAAATTTACGTGCTAAGTCTTGAATAGATCTTTGTTCTTCTGTTAAGTCAAAGTTAATATGATTAGGAAGTGTAGAACTAAAGCTACGTTTTGCTAAAGAAACGCCAATATTTTTATTTAAAAAGGAACGTTGGATAGCGCTACGTAACATTTTTTTTGTTTTATATTATTATTGTTATAGAAGTAAAGAAAAGAGAAAAGAAAAGAAAAGAAGAAGAAAATAAAAATAAAAATAAAAAAAGGGAAATAAAAAAATAAATAGCACATCAATTTTGTACATTCTGGTTTTTAAATTTATTTGCTTTACAAAGCATTCATGTGAATAAGTAAAATGATTTTCCTTTTTGTCAATTTATGTATATTTTGTATTTTAATTTTCAAACTCCACATCAAAAACCACATATATAGCATTAACTTTATTTTATTTTAAATAAAAAATGTGGAGAAAAGAAAGTAAAAAGGGTATATATTTATATATATATATATATATATATAAAAGTATAATACAACAGCAACAAAAATAAAAAAAATAAAAATAAAAAGTATATATTACTATTAAGGGTTATAAGGTGGTGGTGGGAAGGTTAAATTGGATTTATTATCATCCTTTATAAAAGACTGTCGTATAGATTTTTCTTTTATTATTTCATCATAATAATAAGCAGATTGAAAAATTTCAAATTGAGACATAGAAGGGGATTGAATTTTCGATGGTATAATTAATACAGTAGTTGATCCATTATTATTATTATTATTATTATTAGATGATGAGGATTTTGATGATGAGGATGAGGATGAGGATGCTGATGTTGAAGATTTTTTATAAATCATAAATGAAGAATAATAATTTTTATTTAATTGTACTTGTTCTTCTTCTTGCTTTAATCTTCTTCTTTTTACAAAAATATATACAATAACAGTGATTAAAATTATTCCTCCAATAATCCCGATCACTGCTGCTATAACGTGAACAGTATTAAACGTAACTGAACCATGTCCTGAATTTGGAAATATTGATGTTATTCTTTTTTCTAAATGAATTGTGTTTCTAAGAAAAAAAATCAGATATTTAATTACCGAAAATGATAATAATAATGAAATAGTGATGATAATAAATAATAATAACTTACCTTATTTTAAAGTGATCATCTTTTATTGGCTGAGATTTAATCAAAGAAAAAAATGAGGATGATAATAAAAGAAAAAGGAAATTCATGAAGTATACATATATTAAAAAATATAACAATGAGTTACTTGGAGAAAAAAAAGGATTTTATTAACAAAAAAATAAAGAAAGCAATGAAATGATGATTTTTTTTTTAATATAAATGAGAATAAAGTAAAAGAAAGAAAGAAAGAAAGAAAGAAAAAGTGAGAAGAAGAGAAAAAAATTTTTTTTGAAATACTAACTTTTATATAATATGACACTGATACAAAAAAAAAAGAAAGCAAGGAAGGTTAAGAAAGACAACATATCTTTATTTACTAAATTATATTTAGTCCACTCTGATTTATATTTAATTCATAGTTTATTAGGAAGAAACGGAATTTCTTTCCTTTATTTTTTATTATTCTCATAAAAATAATAAGTTTATTAACTTATTTATTTTAATTAGGGGTTTTCTTATTTCTTTTATCTTTTATTGCATTGATTTCTTTTTTAGTTCTCTTAAAAAAAGAGATGTGACTGGCAAATTTTATATAGTCATTAATTTATCATATCATGTCATATACTCGAAACCCTTTTTTTTTCTAACTTTTATTTTTCTACTTTATTTCTGTTTCCTTTTTTTCTTTTCTTTTTTTTCTTTTCTTTTGATAATGGAAAGTGTAGTTGAGTCGGATAATAAAATATCAATAGCTTATCTTGGCCCTCCAGGTACTTTTTCTCATCAAGTTGCTTATAACCGTTTTGGTGATGATGTAACCTATATTGAACAAAAACAAATTACTGGTAAAATAGAAAATAGAAAATAGAAAAAAACGATATTATGCATATATATTTATAACACAACTAATATTGTTATATATGTATATACTTATGATATAGATGTTTTTAAAGCTGTAGAAAAGAAAGAAGCTATTTATGGTGTTGTTCCTTATGAAAATTCTACTTTTGGTAGTGTAGTAGAAACTCTTGACTATGCTATTAATACAAATGTCAACGTGACAGAAGAAACTTTTCTTACTGTAATATGCAAACACACACACACACACACATATATATATATATATATATATATATATATATATATATATACTTCTAATACTTATATTCATATATTTATTTGTTTATTTAGGTTCACCAATGTTTATTATCAAAAAGTCCTCTTGATAAAATAACTAAAGTATATAGCCACCCACAGGTACAAAATATTTTTTTAAATAATAAAAATGATAATCTTATACATAGATTTGTTTTTATTTAAAAGAAAAAAAAAAGATAAAACAAATTAATCACAATCTAATATTATATATATATATATATATATATAGGCTATAGGGCAATCACAAAAGTGGTTATCGGAGCATCTTCCAAATGCAACAAGAATCCCAGTCAAATCAACAGCACAAGCAGCAGAAATAGCCCAAAAGGAAGAAGGATCAGCAGCTATATGTAGTGAAATATGTAGTAAATTATATGGATTAAACATCATAGCTAAAAATATAGAACATGGAAAAGAAAATACAACTCGATTCTTAATTATTTGTTTAACAGAAAACAACACCATCACAGAAGATGACCATACCATATTAGAATTCACTGTAGATCATAGAAAACCAGGTGCTTTATGTGATGGATTAAAAGTATTCAAAGATCATCATTTAAATTTATATAATATTGATTCTCGCCCTAGTGGATTACTTCCTTGGCATTATGTTTTCTTTATTGAATGTTCGGGTCATCATTTATCAGATCAAATGAAAAAGGCTTTACTTCATTTAAATCAATATTGTTCAAATGTTAAAATTTTAGGTAGTTTCACTAATCAACGTAAAAATCTTCATTAAATTAAAATTATGATGATAATGATGATTATAATTACTACAACAACCAAAAAATAACAATGATAATAGAATAACCTTCTTTTTTTATTTGTAAATAAAATACAGTGAATAATATATAAAAGATTCTCCCTTTTTTTCTATTTCTATTTTCAATTTTATTTGTAAAAACAAAATATTGATCATCATCATCAAAATTTACAAGAACACTCATATCAACAACCAATCCTTCAAGTGTTTTTTTTTCATCACATCTAAACGTACACAATCCTCTTTTTTATATATTGGCAGGTACTGAAAGATTCTTGTATATTTTAAACAAAGAAGGTTTTTTTTTTAATAATTAGTTAAATATTAAGCAAGTAACAAAAAAAAATAAACAATGCTCTCATCATTTTTTAATTAAGATAAGGAATATTGGACACCAAAATGGACACAGTTTTAATAACCAAGCCATTACCGATAATTACGACATAATACATATACAATTAATATATATATATATGAAAACGATACAACAAATGATGAAAAAACTAAATTAAAATTGGAAGAAATAATGGAAGACGATGAATGCAATAACACTCTGGATATGAATTAAAAATGTTAAAATTCAGTAAAAGTTGAAAGCTCAAGGAACCTTAAAAATACTCAGTACTACAACTTTCAACTAAAAATAAAAAAATTAAAATAATATTACAGAAGAAAAAGAATGATCTTGCATTATACTTTTCAGCTTATATAGTGAAGTATAGTATTGATTATAGTACGGTTTATTGATTGATATATTATTACTATTATTATGCCAAACTTCCATATTCACTTTTTAAAAAAATATTTTGTATCACCTCATACACAACAATGCTTATTTTCTCAAAACTACTATTTCATTTGGATTCATTACTTAATTACCTTTTGTATCCAAAGGTAATTAAAGTCATGCTGTTTTAAAACGTCATGGTTAATTCTTTTTATAAGTGATCAAAAATTCAAATCTTAGTAATTTATGGTATTCAACTATTTCAATTAAATAAGTTTAGACATATTTAAGCTCACCTTTTAACTAATGCCAATTTAGACGATATTAAAAGGGGTATCACTTTCGAAATAAACATGGAAAAATACAAAATCATTCCTTGTATGGCTATCGAAGACGATAAAGAAATTGTTCATCTAACAATAACAAAACTATCACGAGCTCTCGAATTGGAATTAATCGATAAAAATAATAAAGAGCTTAACACTATACGGAGATGACATTGATGTTGGTATGTCAATCACTCCCGAACTACTGGATTGTATATTGATAAGCCGAATACGCAGTTTTAAGAACAAGAAAAAATGATAATTCATCTACATTGCAACACAAAAAAAATCAATTCATATATTCTATCTTAACTGGTTGCTTTTTTCTTTGCTGTATCAAATTTTAACCCATATGTTATTTTTACATCTATTTGAATTCTTTTAACTTAGTTGACCTTTCACCTTATATAATTATTTTTTAACTAGTTGGTTTATTTTATTAGGGTTAAAATTCAACTCATAAAATATATCAACCTCAAAATTTTTTTTTGAAAAAGATATAAAATGGACAAAAAAAACTACTATTATCCTTTTTTTCTTTTCTTTAGTTTCCTATAATTTTCTTCTCATTATAATTAAAAAGAATATTGTTATTATCACTTATTTATTAAATTAAATAATTATTTAAATTTTGTTATATTTAATATTCTTGATCTATATCCAATATTAATTTTTAATATTTATCTTATTGATTTTATATTATTTTAAATCGTCCTATTTTATTATTGATCTTATAATTGTATCATTATTTTTAAATATCAAATTTCCATTTTTTTATTTATTTATTTAAATCAAGTTTGTATCTTCATAAAAAAAGATAATGACACTCACTTCTTTTTAGAACTAATTTATAATCAAATATATCAAAAATATTTAATCCTTAAAAAGGAAAATCAAGATCAAAAAAATTATATATAACGCTCTTCTGCTCATAATCAATTCCAACCTTCTGTTGCTAATTAGATGACTAAATTTTATATATTTCTTTTAAATCATCAACATAATAAACAAGTTTTAAAATGAATCTGTAGCAAAAAAAGAAAATTGAAAACTTCAACGAATTTACTAATTTAATCTCTATTGTCTCATTTGGTAATAATAATAAATATATAAATAAATGGTTTTATTAATAATCATCATCTTTAACTAATCCTTTCAACCTTTTAATCCAATATTATTTTATTAATTTTAGAGAATTGTTCTATAAATATGTATATATAAAATTTAAAACATATATCACTTACTAAATACATATATAATCGCTTTTTTTTAATTTTTTTTTTAATAGAGTGCTTTATATATATTAAAAAAATATTACTTTTAAAGATAGAATATATCTAAAAATGATAAGCAGAATCGAGATATATATATACATATATATAAAAGAAGAAAAAGAAAAAGTGAAACTTGACAAAAAAATCGATGATTTTCCAAGGAATATATACACATACATTGCAAAAATTCCAGACAAATTTTTGATGAATTTTTTTTCTGTTTAATTTGATTTAAAATGCATAAACTTAAAATCACTTAAAAAAATGTCGGTGCGATTAACGGGTTTTCAAAATTATTTCCTTTTACAAATAGTTTCCTTTTTTATCCTTTTTTCATTCCGATTCATATTATAAATATGCTTAATCTAAAAAAATATAAATACTGACATTTTGTTTAAAATAAATAAAAATCATCTTCTTTCCCTTGTTTAAAAATATAAACCTATATTTTGATATTTAAAAGTCAGTTTGAAGAGCTGACAAAAAAACAAATAATCATGCATTAATTTATCTTTATTACTTTTTTTTTTATTTAATCTAAATTAAGTGGTATCTAACAAGTAAAATAAATATATATAATTAGTCACAAAATGGTTAAATATTTACCCGGTAGCTGATGCTAAAAATGGGGGCTCCGACGGGATTTGAACCCGTGACCTCACGCACCCAAAGCGTGAATGATACCACTACACCACAAAGCCCCTCTTGAAAATGAAATGCTATAATATTTAATTTGCTTCTATTGGCTGAAGATATAAAATATATTATTATCAGTTCCGTTAGATAATAATATGATCGTTACCAAAATAAATAAGTAAAATAAAATAAAATATAGATCGACTGTTAAAATCTATAAATTATGTAAAATAACAAAATAGTGATTCTTATTTTATAAATATAAAACCAAAGTGATAAGTGAACAGCTAAAAGAATTATATATAAAAAAATATAAAAGAGGATTAAAAGTTATTATTTTATTTTAGAATAGAAGTGGTTATTTTATAGTTTTTACATCTATAAAATATGTTCTTTTTAGAAAGATATTATAAATGAATATACATTTTTAAAGGATTGAACGATTAAAACGAATATTTAAAGATATGTATAAAAATGAAAAGAGCATTAATCTGAGTTTTAACTAAATGAATAAAAATATATAGTAGGAAAATCCTTTATCCAACTAACGATGACTTCGGAGTGTGAAAATACTATAAACTGCTCTACTTCGTGTCATCACCCCTCTTTATTTTCACACTCATATAGAAAGCCCTTTTTCCTTTTATTTATCCCTTTTATCTTTCTCCTTCATATTTCACGTTTATTAGACCATCTTTCTAACCATGCTTCATATCTTTTATTTCCAACTTTCGTAGTAATATCAGGGATCATAAATTTTCTTGAGTAGTATGGTTTCAACATATCACCATTTACTGCTCCTTCAAGTCTCTTACCATTAGGGCCTTGTAACCAATATGTACTTTTGTTTACGCGTGTTACCAACATTGGACCAATCAATTTATCAGCAAACTTATTAGTAGGAACTGGATCTTTCATTAATACTTGTTCACCAATTTTAAATGATGATCTTTTACCAATAATTTGATCATAATGTTTATTCTTTTTTTGTTTTTCATCAGCACGTAATTTGGCAAGTACTTGAGTTTCGATTATTTTTGTTTTTATGTCTTTGATTCTTTTTACTACTTCTTCCAGTATTTCTCCTTCAACAAAATCTTCTCTTGAATTAGGCCATATACCAGGACTTACTAATTCATAACCAAATAATAATCTAGACGGAGTATAACCAGCAGTATTATTTATCATAGTTCTTAAAACGAATAGTGTTTCTTCAATATTTTCATCCCAATTTCTATCTACGCCTTTATCTTTTATCAATTTAGATAGTACTTGAACTAATGTTTGATTCAATCTTTCACATAAACCATTAGTTTGAGGACGATATGCGGTAGTAATAATATGTTTACATCCAATATTTGAAAGAAAATTATTTACAAAATTAGAAGTAAAATTTGATCCACGATCCGTTAGAATATAATCTGGAACACCATAATTAACTATTATTTTGTTGTATAAGAACTTTTGTGCTGTTTTCTCATTAATATTAGGTACTGCTTGTGCTATTGACCATTTAGTTAAGTAATCTACAGCAACTAAAATATATTTATTACCAGTTCTAGAAGGTATAACGGGCCCAACTGCATCACAACCTATCATTGTAAATGGATACTTAGGTATAGATATAGATCTTGATTCTTCATAGATTTTTCTTATTACTCTTTCTCTAAACTGACATACGTCACACGATTGTAATACCTTTTTAACAATATATTCCAATTTAATAGCAGTATATTTTAATCTGATGCGATGTAAGGTCTGTCTAACACCAAAATGTCCTTCACTATGAATTTTTAATATAGTTTCATTAATATTTCCTTCATGTAATACTTCCAAACCTAGCTCATCTTCGTTATCGACTTCTATATACAATTTTCCATGATCAATGACAAGTCCTTCTACCATCTTCTTGATTTTATTCTTTTTTTTCTTATCACAGTCCGTCGGATAAGATCCGTTAGTCAAATAGTTAAGAATAGCTATATATATAGAAAATTCCATTTAATTCAATAGTTCATCAGCATAGAGTAATTTAGGTAAAGAACAAAATCTGAAGAGATTTTTTATTATTATTAGACAATTAAAAATTAATTCTTGTTATAAAAACTTATATAAAAAATTCTATGTAAAAAGTTATTCTTCGTTTTTTTTTTTTAAAAAATAAAAATGCAAATAACTTTTTGGAAATCAAATAGATATAAACGAAAGGAATGGGGTATAATATGTTGAGAATAAACGAGTGGAAACGATTCAGTTGATAGTTATAGTTATTATAGAGAAAAGAATCGAATGAAGAAAAACTCTACATTATTTAATAAATTGAGTGCTTAACAAGTATCCTTCTTGCATTTACCACTGCAACACACCCAATAGCCAGTTCCTTTTCCAGTACAATCAAAATCGCTACTGCATTCATTCGCAGAAACAGAGTAGATACATATACCAGAAGCGCAATTGCTACCTGAAGGACATTCACTGTTGTTACAGCAAGTGTAACCCTTTGAGTAATTTTCGCATTCATAAGCAGGTACTCCTGTAAAAATTCCAGCGCTAGAATCACTAACGCATACTTGGTTTGCAGTACAAACAGAACAATCAGGATTATTGTTGTTACATCTGTCGAGTGATAACACGAGAGCGGGTAGAGCGAGCGTAAATAAAATCAGTTTCATCATTGTCTTTTTTTTTAAAAAAAAAAAAATATATAAAAAAAAATATATAAAAAAGATTCTTTTTTTATAGTAAAATTTTTTTTTTAAAATTTCAAACAAAATATTAATATATTTTTTTAGGAGAAAAGGGTCATTCTTTAATAAATCTTAACAGACTACCCGCCGCATTCTTTCCACCCTTTATATATTCAATATTGAATGTGTATTCCATCAATTGCAAACACCATCTGGCTAATTTAGGTTTGAGGTTTTCATTCTTGAATATATTTCAATGCTGAATGATCCGTTCTTAGTAAAAATCTTTTACCACAAAGATAGTGCCTAAAATGATGTACACCCCATACTACTCCTAATGCTTCCAAATGAGTAATACCATACCTAATTTCTGGTCCTCTAAGAGTTCTTGATCCATATGCAATAACAGATTCTTCACCCGAATTGATATCTCTTTGTGATAGTATGGCTCTTAGACCTAAAATTGAAGCATCAGTAGTTAGTATTTGTAATTTGTTTTTATCTGGAAATGCCAACAATGGAGGAGACACTAGTAATTTCTTTAATTTATTGAAGGCTTCTTGGTAATTATTTTTCCATTCTAAAACAACATTCTTCTTAGTTAAATCTTGTAATGACTTCACTATGTTAGAATATTGCTTGAAAAACCTTCTATAATAACCAATGGTTCCTAGAAAAGATCTTACTTCATCAGAATTACTTGGCTCAGGCATTGTCAGAATTTTATTAGTGTTTGTTAAAGTGCGCTTTATTCCTTGATTGGAAACTTCATGACCAAGGTATTCCACTTTATCTTGTAAAAACTTACATTTCTTATATTTCAATTTTAGATTTACCTTTTTTAAAGTACTGAAAATTTTCTTAAGATGCTTTAAGTGTTCAGTTTTGTCCCTGGAATAAACAATTATATCATCAATGAAACCAATACAAATTCACCAATAAAATCACTTAGTGTGTTTGTCATAGTTCTTTGGAAAGTACTTGGAGCATTTGTCAATCCAAACGGCATTACTTGAAATTCATAAGTACCGTACTTAGTTACAAAACCTGATAACTCTTTTGCTTCTTCATCTAAAGGAATTTTCCAGAATCCACGTGCTGCATCCATAGTACTAAATATTTGTGCACCACCTAAAGAACTAAAAATATCATCGATGTGTGGAAGAGGATATGCATCTTTTATTGTCATCTCGTTAAGCTTTCTGTAATCTACAACCATTCTTAATTCACCACCTTTCTTCTTGACAAACAAAATAGGAGAAGACCATTTTCCAGAAGATGATTTAATTATACCAAGGTTTACAAAAGACTTTAATTCATTTTTTAAATAATCATCTTCTTCACAACTCAATCTGTTTGGTCTTGATCTAATTGGTTTTGACCCCTCTTTAAGTTCAATCCCATGTATGGCATTTTTCAACCAGACCATTACCAGATTGTTTCACAAAGAATTCTTGATTATCTTGTATCAATTCTAATAAATCAGTATCTTTAACATCTTGAATTATTAGATTAGAATCATCTACTTCATTAATTTCTACATTAAACATGGATACATCATAAAGTGCTACATCATCACCATTTTCAATGTATCCACCTTTTACTTCTACGTGCTGTTTACTTTCACCGGTTGGAATTAATATAGTATTATTTGCGAAGTCTTGTTTAATACCATAATTCTTGAACCATGTCATCCCAATTAAGCAAGAATTCTTTTTACCATGTTTTTGCACACACATATGTTCCGGACGTAACTTTCCACCCACTTTAATAAGAATATTCATGATAACATCGCAGTTAAATTTGCTTTTATTATCAAAACCAATTAAAGTAAGTTGATCACCATTAGGAACTAGACCAAGTTTTTCAACTAAATCTTCATTAATAATGGAGACACTTGCATCTGTGTCAAAGATTGCTAGGACAATTTCATTACCGATTAATATGGATGCTTTAAAAGGATGACTAGTTTTCATATTTTCCAAAGAGTATTCGTATCCTTGTACAGAGTTTATTTCACTATTAACCGTAGCAGTAGAATCGATACTTTCACAATCGTCATCTGTGGAATAGTAAGAAGAATTATCATCATCAATTAATTCTTTAGCAACATCTATATTTCCAACATCCATTGATTCAGATTTCTTCTTTCTTTTATTCAAGTATCTAAGACCGGCTTGTAAATCTTGTTTAGCTTCTTTATCTATAATTAACCAGTCTGCGACTGTTAAACCTGCATCTACTTTATTAAGTACATCCCATATCTTTTCCATTGTAGGATTTACTTGGATCTTTCTTAATGTTTTTCCTTCTTTCTTTTTATTGTGTTTTTTTTTTAGTTTCTTATTTTGTCTATTATCAGATTGTTGTTCATGTTTTAATAGTTCAGCTACTCTTTTAACATGTTGTATTTCATTTTCATCACAATAAGTTGATTCTACAAGATGGACTCGATTATTATTATTACTATTGACCATTAAATTCTGATCACCAGCGCTGGTCATTACTGATGATCTGACCCATTTCCCGAATCTACGGATACATTATTGGTTTTGTTGCCATTGTTGTTAGCATTGTTATTGTTTCGGTTACTGTCATTATTATTGTTGCTTTTTCTATTGTTATTGGATTTATAATTAGATGCATAATGGCCAGTTTGTTTACAGTTAAAACAAGTAATATTCTTATTGTTGTTATTTCTATTGTTATTTTGTTTAACTACATTTATTTCCAATTTTTCCATACGATCGACAATGTTAGTCATAGTAGATGTAGATCCTTGTGATCCGATTGAGCCGTATTTTCTTTCCAATCTTTCCATCTTGATTGCATAATCTAAGGTATCCTTGAAGTTTTTAGGTAAACTAGCCTTTTCGACCTCTAGACTAATTTCTGCTTTAAGAGCCTTTAATAGAAATCTAGTTTTCATTCTTTCATCGGTAAGATTGGTCAATTTAAACAATCCTTGTAACTTAAATCCTAATTTTTCAACAGTTATGTCACCTTGTTGTAATTCTTCAAGATAATTCCAATGCTTTTCTTGATTAGATCCATATATGAATTGCTGTTTGAAAATTTTTTCGAATGATCTCCATTCAGAAACAGCATCTTCATGATTTTCCTACCACAACAATGCACTGCTTGATAAGTGAGTTGCAGCAATCAACAACATCTTTTCATAATTAAAGTTCAAAGCCTTTTTGATTCTATCTAATGATTTTAGCCAAGTTGTTGCTTGAATTCCACCTTCTTCACCAGTAAAAACTTGAGGTTTTCCAATGAATTTACTAAGATTATCCATGTGAGCAGAATATATTTCGAAGTTAAAAATAAAAATAAAGTAAAATAAAAGGTATATATAAAAATATATAAAAAGTACGGTAAAATCAAAAAAATAATAATAATACCAAAGGTAAAAAAAAATATATCATAGTTAGCCCACCTAGGAGCGCCAAAATGAAATGATATATTATTTAATTTGCTTCTATTGGCTGAAGATATAAAATATATTATTATCAGTTCCGTTAGATAATAATATGATCGTTACCAAAATAAATAAGTAAAATAAAATAAAATATAGATCGACTGTTAAAATTTATAAATTATGTAAAATAACAAAATAGTGATTCTTATTTTATAAATATAAAACCAAAGTGATAAGTGAACAGCTAAAAGAATTATATATAAAAAAATATAAAAGAGGATTAAAAGTTATTATTTTATTTTAGAATAGAAGTGGTTATTTTATAGTTTTTACATCTATAAAATATGTTCTTTTTAGAAAGATATTATAAATGAATATACATTTTTAAAGGATTGAACGATTAAAACGAATATTTAAAGATATGTATAAAAATGAAAAGAGCATTAATCTGAGTTTTAACTAAATGAATAAAAATATATAGTAGGAAAATCCTTTATCCAACTAACGATGACTTCGGAGTGTGAAAATACTATAAACTGCTTTACTTCGTGTCAAAAATTATCGGCATTGAAACTTTTATTGAAGATAATAAATGTAACGATCTACTAACTGAAAATGAAAATAAGAATATAGAAATAGGAAACAGAATGGAAATAGAGTTAGAAAGAAATAAAAGAAAAAGAAGATTCAAACCAATTGTTCCTAATCAAAAAAGAAGAATTGAAAGCCCGCCTGTCGTAACTCTAGTTCAAGGAAATGATCATGATTAAAACAGCGACTTATTGTTCAAGCTTTTTCCTTTTATGCAATACCATCTCTTATCCTACTTCACTGAATATTATTAGTCATTTTAATTAGTTACACTATCTCTTAGAAAAACTATAAATACTTCAAGTTTTGTTTAATTATCTCCCCTCTCTTCCTCACTTAACTTCAAGTTAATATTTTAGTTTATTGCGAATAAACACATTATTAGTTCTTGCGTAGAACAACAGTTACTTTTTGATTATAATAATCATTTAATTTTATTTAAACTTTAATATTAATCTTTCTGTTATTTTAATTATCTTGTTGTATAATAAAACTATTTTTATTTACTGTTTTACCATTACTTTTTTAGATCAATCTTCCTCTGACAAAATTGTCAGCGATGAATCGAATAATAAGCTATTTGAAAATAGTGAGGATAACAGAAACGAAGTATCTGATGATAAAATAAATTCGGATGAAAAAGAAAATAATTCTTTTGTGGAAAATAAAAAAGAAGACGCGTTCAACAATAACAACGATCTGACAATTATGGAAGTAGAAAAAGAAAACAATAAAAGACCAACTGCCCCTATTAGAAAAAAATTAGAATCCCGACGGTAAATGTTTTAAAGACGGATCATCCTTAATCTCTGCTCTATTCTCAAGCTTGTCATTTATGTTATGTCTATTCCCTTTTCACCGATTCTAGGTCTATTCCCTCTTTACCGATGCTATAACTATTTCCTCTTCATCGATTATTATTAATAATTCGCTCGATCACAAAACCTTTTAGAAAAACTATAAATACGTTAATTTTGTTTTAAAATCTTTTGGGGAAGAACAGTTAATTTTTGTTAATTTTTGAACTATACTTCTGTCTTTGCGTTAGACATTTATACTTTATTCCTCGTGCTGGAATCTTATACTGTTAATTCTTTGGGTAAGAATGATTTTACAACTTTGCTTTATTTTATTTTTACTTTATTTAATTTAATTTTATTTTATATATTTTTTTTTTTTTTTTGATTATTAATAAAACTAATCTAACTAAACTACTACTAAGAAAACTGATTTTGCTCTTGACAAAATTTTTGATGGAAAAAATCATTATAAGGCAAAACAAATAAATAATAATAAAAAAATAACATCTGAATTAAATAACACTAAATTACAAACTTCACCACCTATGACCATATTATTCATTTGTTTGGTCGATACAAGATATTTAATTCAGGGTTCTTAAAACCTTTATTAATTGGATGGATAATTTCAACAACTGATCATTGTGCTAGCTTCTATGTTTCTTTTTGCCAATCGGGAACGGGTAAGGCAGTACGCATCCAGTCTTTATCAAGAATTAAATCAAATTTTGTTTTAAAAGCGTAAGATATAATTCTATAACGACATCTTCCAAGATCAATAATAAGTAAATCTTGTTCGTTAATTTTACTAGTATGTCCATTAGCTACTTGTACTGATTTATCCACAATTTTCTTTTATCCCATAGCTAAATGTTTAAATTTGGGATTCAAATAAGAGCACCAGCACCATCATCAATCAAAGTAATTAATTTATGATTTCCACATTGAATTTCATATAAAGGCAATTCTGTATCAATTTGATTTAAATTTTCCAAATAAGTTAAACTCGTATAGATATCATCACTAATAATCTGTTCTTTTTCTGAACGCATCATTTTTTTAGAACATGTCTTTTCATTATCAGAGCGCATCATGATAGAATTCTTATTTGAACGCATCAAAATTTTATTACAAGAAAGCATTTTATTTTTTACATCACTATTATCAACACAACACAACTAACGTTTAAAATGTTTATCTTTATTATCATCATCATTTAAAAATGTATCTAAACTATCATCTTTGTTTAGGAACACCATCCTGAACATCATCATCGATGTACGCAATATCGGAAGAACCTTGGATACTTCAATCCCGTTATAGTTTTCTACAGGCATTTTTAATATGGCCCGGTTTACTACAGTAAAAGCAAGTACAGGTTTCAGTCCAATTGTTTCTAGCACGTCTATTATTGAAAGATCTAACAGGAACACGACCATTGCGAGCTTGTCTGATTGCATCGAGATTCATAGGTTGAACACCGTTATTATAATTATTAGAATTATTAAAAGCATCACTTGATTTCAGCATTAATCATCTCCTCAGGTACGTAGGACAAAACATGAGAGCGGGCTTGAGGAACTAGACTTCGTACAAAATGATCTATTTTCTCATCTTCAGTAACATTAGGTATTTTCATAATAATATTATGAAAACAATCAATGTAGTCAGCAACTTCAGTTTCTTGGCGACAAGCAGCAAGTTGGTCACGGTACTGTCGTATGGAGAAGACAGGTCTAAAGTAAGCAAGCAATCCTTCAGAGAAATCATTACAGGTCATTAGTTGAGTAGCAGTAAAACCTTGTTACATCATTAACCATCGGTAAGCATTGCCTCTGAGGAACAAGATAGCAATCTTTAATTTTTTATCATCAGCCCAACCGAACATATCAGCATGTCTTTTGATAAAATCAATCCATGTGGTTAACGTGGCAGCATCATGTTCTCCAGAGTATGTAGGTAATTTAGGTAATTTATCAAGGGTAGTTGCAGTATATTTGATTCAACCATATGAATATCATTAGTCATCTTGTCTTGAGATCAGCTACCAGTTGTCGGACGTACATTCAATTTTAATAATAAAGTAATTAGATAGTTTACTTTATTAAAAGAATAATAAAATAATGAAAAGTAAAATAAAAGTAAAATAAAGTTATAAAATAATTCTAACGCAAAGAATTAATGAAGATTCCAACGCGAGAAATAGGATAAAAATGTCTAACGCGAAGACAAAAGGTAATTAAAAAAATTAACTAGAAGTTAACTGTGTCATTATTTTTAGATAAATTATTTTTATTTAAAAATAATGACACACTAGCAAATAAATTTTAAGAAGATAAAAAGATAAAAATATTATATTGGAAATAGATTTAGAAAGAAGTAAAAGAAAGAAAATTCAAACCGCTCATCCCAAATCATCGAAAAGTGTTAATACAAAGGATTGAAACGTCGTCCGAAGTCACAGTGGTCAAATTTGATCACCACTAATCTCTGCCCTGCTGTCAAGCTTTCCTTTCTGAAATCAATTTCCTGTTTTCCATTTACGCTATGTCTATTTCCTATTATACCTCTTCATCGATTATTATTAATAAATCACTCAGTTATACCATCTTTTAGAAAATTATAAATATGTTAAGTTTTTGTTTTAAAATCTTGGATAAAATTAGCTTTTAATTAAGTTTTATATTTACTGCGAGTAGATATTGTTTATTAATTCTTGCATAGTGAACTGAATTTAAAATTTAGAATTTTATGACTTTTAAAATTCTAATTGTTATAACTTTATTGATTTTAGCAAGTTACTCAAAAGCTAAAATATTTTAATTATTACCCTGATCGTGATGATTATAAAAATCAAATATTTTATCATTTAAATAAAGAACACATATTTTTCACGATTCAATCACTTTTTTAACTTTCAATTCATTTTCTCAACCATATTATTTGTGTCATTTTATTATAATCATTTAATCTTATTGAATTTTGACTTTAAATTATCATATTTTTTTTTTGTTATTTCACAGTGGTATAACAATTAAAGCTTTTATTTTATCATTTGATTTTTTTATGTTTGATTTTATTTTGTTTATTTTATTCTTATTTTGTTTTTCTTATTTTTTATATTAAGTTTATTTATTCATTTTATCTTATAATAAATTCTTCCTTTGACAATATTTTTAATCAAAAATAACTGATATTATTTTTTAATATGCAATTTTCTTTTTTTTTTTTTGAAAATACTGAAAAAAAAACATTATGCATATTAATTTTATATAATATTTACTGTTTAATAATTAAAAGGAAAAAGGAAAAAGGAAAAAAAAATGTTTAAATTTAAATATAACTTTATGTTAAAAAATGAGAGAGAGAAAACCTATATTCTTCATTGATTTTTACTCCACCATATTGATCTTTAATATAGCTATT